>CM069444.1:52830310-53335585 GCA_035610835.1 Ophiura sarsii
GAAGTACATTCAATGATTTCTGGATGAGATTTTTATGTTTAAAATTGTCATCAAAACCATAGAATGCACCAAGAAATTGCCACTGTTCCTTCGATAATATTCTTAAAACATTCTGAAAAATCATATTTCCACTTTTGATAGAGCTATATTTTATCCTATTCAACTGAATGTCATTGCAGACATTTATATTGAGTAGTCAGGTATGTTTCACAGGCAGCGTCACCCAGAATCTTATTTGGTAGGTTTCATAAAATAAAGAAATATAAAAAATCATTACAAACAGGTTCTACAGTTGAACCTCGTTAACACTAAGTTGCTGGGGCCTTCGGTTTTGATTTGTGTTATCAGGTTATTTGTTAATGTAAAGGGTTCAACAAAAGAAAGTATACCACTTTGTTTATGTCATTTTGAGTAACATTCAATTTATTTTTGACCCAACAGGCTAGATAGGCATTTAGATGTATCTTTTAGGCATAATTTGATACCAAATTTGCCCCCTAACAACAAAGATAAACCAAGATTAGCACCATTTAAAGAAAATTAGTCACTTTTCAAAAGTCACATTTTCAATACACATACACGGGAAGAAAAGACCACATGTTACCTGTTCATAATCAAATAGCCCTCTCGCTCAGGCACAACCCAACGCAGTTGCACTGTGTGATCAATATCCATTTCATTCCCGGCCATTCAAAGTGCCACGCACAGCATTTTCTCACGGCTCGCATACGTTGAAAATGTGACTTTTGAAAAGTGACCAATATTCTTTAAATGGTGCTAATCATGGTTTATCTTTGTTGTTAGGGGGCAAATTTGGTATCAAATTATGCCTAAAAGATTCATCTAAATGCCTATCTAGCCTGTTTGATCCAAACAAAATTGAATGTTACTCAAAATGACATAAACAAAGTGGTATACTTTCTTTTGTTGAACCCTTTATTTCTTTATTCACAGGTCTTCAAAACCATTTTTGGGTTATCAGGAATTTTACGATCAGATCTTGTGTTAACAAGTTTCCACCGTATTTAAAAAAGAAATATATAAACACATACAAATGACACTTTGATATTTTGTATCAATTTAATTTTTTTATTGCATCAAATCTTCAAACAAGACATTTCACATGGTGCCTATTAGACCATATTATCACCTAAGTGGGTACCTTCAACCTGCATTATTTAGTTGACTGAATTTGTTTGCTGCCAGACCTTTTCAAATACAGGGGGACTCACTAATATGGTATACAAGTATGTGCTGCCCCAATGGCAATTGCAAAGATTCCCTGAACATGGGGTATGATTTGTACTGGAAAACCTTAACACTTTCCAAGCAGCAGTAGTCTGCAGACGACTGTTCCAAAATTTCACAAAATGTTTCAAAAATGTCAATTGAATTTCATCACCTATTTGGAATCACCATAAAAAAAGCATTCAAATAAGTACAAACATGCCTCGTATTGGTTCAGTAATTATTGAGATAGACTTTGAAATTTGGGAGAGGTTTCTGAAAAATCTGTTTTGTAAATCCACACGGAAAGTGTTTAAACATGGGTTGTCCCAAATCGCAACAAAAACAAACAAACATGGGTCCCACATCGCGAAATAACAGTAAAATCAGCAATTTTTAAGGTAAAAGCAGCCCTTACAAGTGAGCCAGGATTTCAAACCTCTGGCAGCACACCCACATCAAATAATAATTTGAGTACACCCCCTCCCCCGGGCTCATAATGTGATGATCACATTTAATCTATGCGACAAAAGAAGATTGACGTCCCTGGTGTAGAAACGCTAGATTACACACCAACATCACCTTACAAGGTGACACTGACTGTATAGACTTATTCATTATAGGGTGAATTCATAGGATACAACTACCATAAGTCAAAAGGTTATTGTAAAAACCAATATTTTTGCGTAAAGATATATTCGCGCATGTTGATATCATAGATATTTCACGAATTGTTTTTTTTCGCGGGCAACCTTCTGGATGCACTGCATGACTGTTGAAAACAATATTTTCGTGTGTTATAATTTTTCGGGGAAAATATTTTGCGCGAAAAACGCGTAAATAAAACCACCGTGAACATTTCAGAAATATCGGAAATAAATGTAAATGCAACAGCACAGAGCAGCCAACATGTACATACGTTTCCTAAAGGAAACTATTTAGAATCACATGCAACTCAAGTTCAACAATATGGCCATGGAAACATTCTCAAACTTGATGTGTTCTTTCATGTATGAAACTGGGCATGGCTGAAAACTGAGAAAAAGGTAAAAGATATACAATAATAATTGAACAAAAGAAGTTATTTTTCTATTTTTAAAAATTGTACCTTTTAGAAGAAAACAATCATAAAAGAGAAAAGTACTATTTTTGTTCAGGGAAATTTAACCTTTTGAAAAATCAGTCAAAAACTCAAATTTGCCTTCTGCCTTGTTGCACTTGTAAGGATGCGAGGGAATATCTGCAGAATTGGTGAGACTTGACTTCAGCAAATATGTTATAAAACGGTCCCAATTTCTCAATCTTGTTACAAAATAGATGTTCTGGTCCAATACTATGCATCTATACAAAGTTCTGCAGTTTTGGTGAATACCTTTTTTGACATTTGGGTGGACAACCCCTCATATGAATATTCTCCAAGGTACATTCAAAATCTTTTTCTTCTGATAATACTATACACAAACACAAATCATATTCTCACAAACTATCAAAAGTGTAATCACAATCAAAATCTAGTCATTTAATGCAAGACTAGGCATAATTCTGTTATACCCTGCACACCTACATCGGTAGTATGCGTCGTTCTTAAAAATCACGCACTATGAATACCTCTGTGAAAGGGTATAACAGAATTACTCCCAAGACTATTATTCAATTGTGACCTGTCACATCCAAAAACGGCACATCCCAAGATTTAGTTTTGACCAATCATTTTGTTTGGAAATTAAAAAACAAAATAATCCCATGTAGATAGTAAAGTAAATCAATTTGAATCATATTAAAAACTTAACTTCATTTTGACATAAATAATGAAAGAGAATTAGAAGAGCAACAATTATACGGATTACAACTTTTATAAGTATGGAAGAACGTCCTTATTTTGGCACGCACAAGTGTATGTATGAGACAC
Organism: Ophiura sarsii; assembly: GCA_035610835.1. NCBI lineage: Eukaryota > Metazoa > Echinodermata > Ophiuroidea > Amphilepidida > Ophiuridae > Ophiura > Ophiura sarsii. The sequence continues at coordinate 52,833,447 of CM069444.1, forward strand.
TTTGTGATAGTTTGTGAGAGCAAAATATAATATCATAGGTGATCAGTTATCGTCTAGACAGGGAACCAAACGTCAATGTCTTGCCTACCTACATTAAGGTCATAAAAATCATGCAGGGCTCGCTTTGAAGAAGATGAAAACAAGAATCATGAAACAAATGCTGGATAATAGGATAAGGCTACAAACTTGGTTGGTTTATTTTTTCACACTTTAAATTGTTTTGAAACATGCCGGTAAAATATCCTTGGCATTATATTCATGGGCTTGTCATTCTGTCGAGCTAAAAACACAGCAACATTACGGGAGGGGATTTGGGATGTCCACAAAACAATTCCCCCCTCCTATACTTAGGCCATACTAACCTGTTTTCATTATGCAGAGCAAGGCTAGAATTTTGTTTCATCTCGCGATAATCCAAACAGATTCTCGCCACCACATTTTACAAGAATCCAAGATTCTCGCCAGTTGAGTTTGTGTAATTTTTAAAATTTGCGAGAATCCAATTTGACTCTCGCACACCTGTCCAAGAGAATCAATTGAGAATCAGATTCTTGGATTTTCGCCAAATTTCTAGCCCTGCAGAGATGCCACTGGGCATCCTGAAAGATTCCGAGAAATGCTCTCCTTAGTTGACCAATTCGGACAACATTTCTTGAAATCAAGACAATTTTGACAAAAATGCCTACAAATGTGTCTCAAATTTCCAGAAATCAAGAAATTATTGACCAACATTTGCAGAAATCAGGTATTTTCTCAGAAGTTATAACATCCATAAATCGCGAAATTTCTCTGATTATGTCCAACACAACAACATGCATGAAACCCGCCTATCAAATAACAAATCACACTATACTATAAGGTATCTTTAAAGTTCCGGCATCATGTGCCTCCTAATTCTTTGCCCTTGGCTGTTAAGAGTGCCTTCTCTTCTGCTACCAGCTCTTCCCATCTGGCTTTCTCGTTGGATAGACGCTTTTCCCTCCTGGCAAAGTAGGTAGGATACTGCGCCTTCTCTCTCGCATGATATGAATTTAAGACCTGGAAAAAAGAAGGAGACAGACATGGAGAGGTAAGATCTATCTACTGTAAAACACGAACATTTCACGGCATTACAAATTTAGCAAATTTGCAAAAAACCACCATTTAGTGGCATTTTAATTTCACTAATTTTTAACCATCCTGTTATTTGCAATGTTAACCCTATGTTTAAAATGTTTACTAGCGCCTTTTAAATTTGGCGAATAGAGGTCCCTAGCGAAATTAGCGAAATTAAAATGGTAGCGAAATGTAATGTAGAGGCCTGTTGGGTACACACACAGTGATGGATCAACAGAGTACAGACCAAAGTTTTCCAAAGCTGCCATTGGCTAGAAATCACAATTTATGTTTTTGTTTGTTTTTTTTGATTATTTTTCAGTTTACTGTTTTTGTCAATTACCTTCATGGAAGATGTGTTTTTTTACATACTGTAAAAGTGCTAAAATTCGGGCGATTACATTTTCGCGCTTTGTTGCTATTTCGCTTGTTTTTGATTTAACGATTTGAAAGTTCATCACATAAGACTTGTACACAAAATAAATATGTTCACATGTTTTTATTTTCCCGGTAGCTACTTGGAGCGCAAAAGTGCAAAATTTAATGTAGCACAAACATTTCCAAGTTTACAGTATTGTACATTATAGAGGACCTATTCTATTATTGGTATTTTATTCAGAAGCATCTCGCGGCCCGCAGGCCAAATTACATGCTAATATACAATATTAAAATTACGATATAAAAATGCACATTAACAACATCAAAATATTGCACTTGTAGGATTGAATCACAATTTACAAAGAAAGATATATTAAAGATGTACACAAATTGTACACAAATTAACAAACAACAAAATGTCACACTTCATGGAACTTTGCTGCACGACCAGTCGTAAAAGATAATGGGTACCTAATCATTTAAAATATTGACAAAATAAGGAACAGGACTAATTTGGAAACGCTGAGTCAAGTTACCATCATCGAAAGAAATCAACCAAGCATCATTCACCGGAATCGGTCCATTCAGTTTATTCTTTGGATCGATGCTGGAATTGTGAAAAAAGTGGTGTTAAAGGTGTATGTTCCGATCACTTTTTGGGGGCTTTGATTTTTTTTTTCACATCAAGATATTTTGATATCAGAAGAATCCCCATATTTTTCTCATTATGTCTGTAAAATCTTAGGGGCCAGAACTGTTCCATTTAGAAATAATAGGCTAAAATGTGGTGAATTACTGCCAAAGGTGGTTAACCACCAACCAGTTTGTGTATGACTCAATAGGCAAATGGTTTGTGACCTTGTGCTGCTAAACATAAAACCGTTGGAGTTATGCAACTCAAACTTTGGAATGCGACACTTAAAGGTATATTATGTGATCTTACCAGGGAACGCCCTCAACATCGAAAAAAAAATGAAAGAAGATTTTCTTGCAGATTTACATTTCTGATCATAAATCGTACATAGGCCTACATTCCAAGTTACAGGGCGATACGATTCTTAATTACTTCAAAATCATGATTTTAGAGTGAAAATAAACTATCGGATAATCCGACAGTTTATTATTTTAACTCTAAATTCACTCTAAAAGCATGATTTTGAGGTAATTAGGAATAGTATCGCTCTGTAACTTGGAATGTATGTATGATTTATGATCAGAAATGTAAATCTGCAAGAAAATCTACTTTCTAAAAAAAATAATGAATAGAGGGCGCTCTCTGGAAAAGATCACATAATATGCCTTTAAGGATGACCTTTCATATAAGATAGAAAACATCAAGTTGAAAATCGGGCCAGCAATCGGAACATCTACCTTTAACTTGAATGAATGATATTGGATTTTTATCCCCTTATACTAGTTTTAGGAATGTTTATAGTAAGTAGTCCGCCATGATTCCAGTCAACTATGTCATATGGAGGGCCAATATAGAACTCTATAAACGATGCATGGATGTGAGTGATCCTGCATACTGTAAAACACTATAATTTTGTGGATACTTTATTTTACGAATCTGGAAATTACTGCAATATTTGCGGGCATTTAATTTCCCGAATCTGGAAATTTTACTGTTAGTTTTAATGCAACATTTTCAGTTTCGCGGGTATCTAATTTCACGAATCCACAACCCTCGCGAAATTCTCAAAATTAAATCCCTCACGAAATTAAGTGGTTTTACAGTAGTTGACTGTCATGGTGAGTGACAATCTCAGCATCGACCAATCAGGAGGTTTGATCAGTTTAACACAAACAAACATCTGAGACAAGGTCGATCATCAGATTTAGACCAGGGGGCTGACACTCTGCTTGTCGATAAGAAGCCACAACTTGTTGGGGTGACAATGTTAGATGGCGCTGTGCAGTGGTGCAGCTAAGTGGGGCAGTTGCCCCGCCTGAGCGGCCTGACAGAAACAAATCCATAAAAAAATTAAAACGCCCTTTGTGCCCCGCCCCATTCTCCGGATGTAGTGTTTTTAAGGATGACAACTTACATGGTCCATTGTTCGAGCGCGTTTTGTGTAAAACATGCCCCTACCCCCCTCTACATTTTTCTGAGCTGACTGCAAAAAAAATTGGGACAACCTTTTGCGAAAATTTCGGAAATCTCGTCGTCGTCCCCCGTCCCCCCCCCCCCCCCCCCCGAAAAAAATCCTAGCTACGCCACTGGCGCTGTGTTTGAAATGATGGTGACTTTTGTCGTCTGCTATGCTACAAAGTAGACGGTTTTGAAGTTAACATGGAAACAATAGGAAAAAATCCAAAAAAACTGTGTGGTTCTGAAAATAAGGATAAAAGTTATTCTTGTTTTTTTACAAGCCTGAAATATGGGAAATTCATCATAAGTATGTTTTGTACATTTGAAATGAATTGTTGTCCCTTTCTTTTGATTATACCCCAATCATGGATGTTCATTTCTGATGGACTTCACGCAAGTCCATATAAATTCCATGTGTATTTTCGGAAGGATGTTGACGAATCACCGCACATATAACTTGTTAAAGAACATTAGCACAAATGGGGCTGCTTACAATTAATTATCATAAATGAAATGGAGACCAGTTACTTTTCTATGCACGGTAGAAGTCTCCTTACACCAAAACTATTGAAACCCTTTTTAGCACCTTGATGGACATACAGCCCCATGTCACAATTATCTTACCCATTCAGGGGATGGTATATCACGCTCATATCTTGTACCTCCTGGTGAATCAATCCCTGCAAAATAAAAATATATAAAATATATAACTAAATAAATTAATATACTCAATATAGAGAGTGGTATATGAGGTACATCCACACATACATGTATCTTCAGTAAGCAGAAAAAGGTATGATAGGCTTTCATGAAATATGAGGTACTGTAAAACCACTTAATTTCGTGAGGGATTTGAATTCGCGAGGGGTGTGGATTCGCGAAATTAAATACCCAAGAAACTGACAATTTTGCATTGAAAGTAACAATAAATTTGTCAAATTCACGAAACTAATTGCCCACAAAAATAGCAGTAATTTCAAAATTCGCAAAATAAAGTATCCGCAAAATTAAAGTGTTTACAGCAATCAAACAAACAAATCTTAGTTACAGGTCGGTGACCTGATCAATTTCTTTTGTTTAGATGCTGCAAGCAAACAAAGTACCAAATTACCTCAAAAAGTGGTACACCATCCAAATTTGTATTATTCTATGGGGAAATTTTAAATGAATTGTTATTTCTATGACTGGAGAACCACTGGAGCAATTTAACTCAAATTTCGCCCAAATCAGGTCAACCACCTTTAATACAGGGTGAGTCAAAAAAAGGTGTACCCTAATTGAAAAAAATCAACAACAAAAAATTTTGACCACAAAATCAAGGCAAACAAAACTTTAAATAATTGCGCCATTTCTTTGCTACCATCTGGGAAAAAAATCACGCTATTTGATGATACCGTTAAGTAAATATGACTATTTCTGTACAGGAGCTGTTTTTTCACCTAAAACACGGTTTTTAATTTCAAGCTTAACGAGCTTAATAATGTTTACTAGGATTATGATGTAAAGCATTACACATCTTGTTTATTAAAAGAATTAAGTAGACAATACACTTGTTCAAAATTGTCTCATAATAGATTAAAACAATAGACAGCTTTAAGTAGGAGTGGGCTATAGAGGGTCATAGTTTCAGATCATGCTTGCTACATTTTTTGATGACTTTATACGTACTGACAACATTTTCAACAACAAAATTGAAATAAATGCAAATTCCAGGGTGCCCTGGCCAAAAAACCTTAAAAAGTCGGCCATTATGGAAAAACAGTATTTTGATCATAAATCAATCATTTTTGGTCCAATCAATTTGATTTTGGTGGCAATACCCATGTTTGTTGGGACATGGAATAATCTTATACAACTTTTATCGCATGACGATGTTTCGTTTTCCTGAAAATGGCATTTTTAGTGAAAATAGCCCTGTGAGGGCGCTGTTTAAAAAAATACCTTTCGCATCAACGCATCTCAAATTTTAATGTTGAAATATAATAGCAGTTACATTTTAGGCATTTCCTGAAAATCTGAGTAAAATACCATTTGTTGTTTTGAAGCTACACCATTTTGAACATCTTTGAATTGTCTCCATTGAAACACACACTAATGAAAGTTCGTTGACCCCTGTACTATCCTATGGAAGTGATTTTAACGCGTTCTTGTGATTTTAAAGTGGATGCCACGGTAAAATGAAATGAGGTAACATGCTCACATCTTCAGACAATGTTTCTTGACACACTCTTAACATATTTCATGTATTCAAATTCATTTTTATAACTGCGATAGCTACTTTTTTTGCAAAGCGCCCTCACAGTCCAAATTTGACCAAAATCCGCTATTACAAGAAAACGAAGGGGTTATATGAGACGAAAAAACATGGGTATTGCCACCAAAATCAAATAAATTAGACAAAAAATGACTGAGTTATGATCAAAAGTCTGTTTTTTCCAAAATGGCCGACTTTTTGTGGTTTTTTGGCCGGGGCACCCTGGATTTCGCATTTTTTTCATTTTTTTGTTGAAAATGTTGTCAGTATGCATAAAGTCATCAAAAAATCATGTAGCAAGCGTGATCTGAAACTATGACCTAAAATAACCCTCTACATGTATAGCCAGCCCACTCCTACTTTAAGGCCTATTTATGACACAATTACCACACTTTAATCATTTCATAACAAAGGAATTGATCCTTTCGCTGTCGGTATTGTAATTTTTTATTGGTCGTATCTTATGAAATATAATGGTCAAGATCTGGAAAGCGTGTTCGGACGTTAAATTGGTCACTTTTATTCAAAACAGTGTAAAATAAGTTTCCCTCAACCAATCTAAACCAGATAAAATTCATATTAAAGCTAATTGATTTGTCTTTATACCGTACTATATTGTTTTGAAAACAAACGAATACTTTTTCTAAAAAAAATCGCTGAAGTTGAGTACACTTTTTTTTGACTCACCCTGTAAAGGCAGTTTACCAACACACTGTGTCAAAATTGGCAACCAATAAATAATATCCCAGCAAGAATAAAGAACATTCACTGGCCAAGTTCAAAAAGTTGGACCTAGGGTCTATATCATGAAGATAAGCTCACAAATTCTTAAACAATCTTCAAAAGATTAAGAGTCGAAAACTTACGAAGAATAACTCTTCTTAAGATGAATCTTAAGTTGTATGCAACAGGACCCTGGTCTTATCCATCCATATGTAATTAGACCACTGGGGAAGGAGCTGAATTACAGAAATGAAGTGTCATATAAGGGTGTGAGGATACGTGTAATTTGGTGAACGTTTAACCTGTTGATTTTACGGTCAGTGAAACGTTTAACAGTCTATTTTGTTCTAAAGACCTCATTCTAAATTCAGTTCAATTCTATCACTTTTAAATAATTGTTCTTTTATTGTGATGCCAATTTTTCAACATGCTTTCCACGATGTAGGGAAAACTGAAATCAAAATTTTGGAAGGCCTGAAAATTCACAATTAACCCACAATAATTTAATTTTGAAGTGGTGGTACCCTTTGAAGTATTAATATTGGCAAACTAGCAAATCAGTGAAAATATATAAAATAAAAAACTATGGGCATAACCTAGTATACTCTGACCAAGATCCCAGAATTGCGTCTTTTCTAGCCAGCTCTGAACTACCAGAGGTCATCATGAGGGTAATTGCTTTTCAGTATGTCTTATAAGGGTTTTAGATGTGTAAAATGTGAGGTTTATTGAAAATCAAACCCATGCGTGTAACCGTTAACTAGTTTTTGTAAACGGATTTGACCCTTGCGGTCGGTTACACGTGTAAACGTGTAACAAACGTGTAACAGTCACATGCCTAGTGTCATATGATATGACTCATATCCTGTCAAAGTCTGTCATATCCCAATCCCAAAATGTTCTCAACTTCTCTTGAACAGAATGGCGGTCAGCGTTAGAAATAAATAAAAAATAAACAGGTTGCCCAGTGGATAACCTAGCTAGAGATTTTTTGGATATCCGCCACAATCTTTAATCATCTGCATTTAGACTTCAACATTATGGTGGTTAAAATTCTGGTTATCCATCTGAAAATCGTCAAGGATAAACTGGTTATACATACGCCAGTAAGGCCTAAAAAAGAAGAAGTTTGATTGGCGTAACATGACCAAAACAAATAGGGTAGGTCGGTCTGGATTTTTTAATTTTTTTTAAATCACCTACTTCTGAACACTTAAAAGACAGCAGTACACACAAATGAAGAGACGGCAAAAATTCCCTTTTCTTGAACATTTTTCTTTTTATTTATAGAAACCAACAGACTCTATGAGTACAAGTTTCTGAAGTTTTAAACAATAACAAACTTCAGATTTCAGTTTTGTTTGTTTTGTTTGTTTGTTTGTTTGTTTTTTCCCCCTCAAAATAATCAGGGTCGGCGATGTATTTAGGGTCGGTCGGATTACGCCAATCAAACTTCTTCTTTTTTTAGGCCTAAATTTTGTCATTTCAGGTGCACGGATTACCACTATTTCGAACGCTGATTGATGGTGGTAATAACATTTCCCCCACAGAAAACCAAATACCATACCATGCTTTATACAGCCATTCAAATAGATGGTGAATCCTTCATGAAAGAGAAATCATGACTTACACACAAAGAGTTTACCATGTAATAAGGATAAAATGTTAATAGAAAATTCTATGCTAAGCAGGGGTAACATTAAGGCCCAAACATCGGGGGTCTTTTTTTACCCCCCGGACATTCACAAAATCCAAAATGGGGGTGAAAATAAATGTTTGGGGTTGAAAATAATTTGCCATAGCGACCGTAGGATACAGGTTCAAAAGTTGGGGGTCTGATTATATCCAAAATATATTAATTTTGAGGGGTCATTCACCCCCCCCCCCCCCCCCCCCCCACCCACCCCAATCGGGAGTCAATGCTACCTCAATTCTGTGCAGAATAAGCTTAATGCTTTTCAACAATTCTGTTCCCTGGTGTAAATGTTTTGACTGCTTTACCTATGCTTTAATGTACTTACATTTATATGGTAGAGGATGCTGGTTTTCCCAGAGTTCATCTTCTCCTTCACGCAGTAACTTTGTCGCTTTTCTCATGTCTGGCTCAAGTTTATGTTCATCGAATCGCTGCCTCAGTAAGGTAGCTCGGAATAAAAACCGTAATCTGTTTTGAAAAGAATAAAAAAACGTTGAATATTAAATAAGACTCGCCTTCACAGCATGTGATTGATACTCATGATATAAATTCTCATCATCAAAATGTCGCTTTTTATGCTGGTTATTTAGTCAAATTTGAGTTGTTTCGGCATTTTTGAAAGAAAAACGAATATGATGTTTACGTTTTCAACAAGACCCCCAATTGAACAACAAAAGTTTACTCTATCGATCCCACTGTAAGTGATAATCGTTTCTCTTGGTTACCATTTCTTAAATCAGCAAGGGCCCTTGTTATTTGAAACACTGGGTTGGGGAAAATAAGGTTTGAACTTTGAAGATCAGTGTATATAAATTATGGACAAGGATTTTGCACTTTTTATAAGCACTAAAAGTGCAGCATGATTTTGGAAAATTGATTTTTGGAGCAAAGGTGGTTTTTTAAGGTAAAGGGTGCTTTTTTCATACAAAAATATGCCATATATGCATTACAAATAAACCCATAAGTGTGGCTATGTTGCGCGTTTCCTTTAAGATGATGCATTGTTGAAGGAAATCTAGTCCATGTGAGACCTTTTTACCATATTATGGTACAGTATATTTATAACTTGGCTTACGACATCTCAATGTCAGCAAGACGAAGATTATGGCTATACATGTAGGTCCAGATGGTGTGGAATTAAAGAACCCATAATTGATGGCAATCCGATGGAATCAGTCTCCAGCGTTAAATTTCCTTGGATTCTTGATCATCAAAGAAGGTGGCTGCATGCAGTCAAGAGATCAGACATTGTTTGGCAATGGCTAGAGCAATGAGTAACCTAACGGTCTCCCTAACCTAATCAAGATCTGGGCTGACAGAGGAATTACCAGAGCAACAAAAACCCGGCTTGGCCAAAGCTCTTTAAGCTTGTATTTCCAATTGCCATGTTTGCCTGCGAGACTTGGACTCTATAAAAAAACAACTACAATAGCTGCCTTCGAGACATGGTGTTGGAGGGAATGGAGGCGTATGCTTCACACCCATATGGACCATGAGAAGAAACAATGCCAGTATTATTGAAGAAATTGGGGTGTCTAAACAACTTCTTCATTCTACTATCAACACCCAAATGCTGAGCTACTTTGGCCACATCTTACGATACAAGGGTAACAACTTAGAGAAGGCTATTATGCAAGGCATGATTGAAGGTATAGAGAAAGAAAGACAGACCTCAGACCCGATGGATTACCTAAATAAGATCGATTACTGGATTCCGTATGTGATTGTTACTCCTTTGCTGAAAATCGTCATCTGTGGCGTAGTATCTGCATGGTCAAGACTCACAAGCTGTATGTCAGTTACAAACCAACCACAACCACCACATATTTATAAGCCAATACTATAATAGGTCACTACGGAATGACGTAACATGCCATTGACCACAAACCAAAAAGGTAAATAAAGGCCTCTTTATGTATGTACGATTGTTATTTTTTGTATGTGTTCATTTGAGCCACATTCATCCATTCTAATGTAATGAAATGTCATCAAAATCTGAGAGGGTCACCTGGGGACACGGAAATGACACGGAAATGACCCAATAGTCAGTCCTCTAAAAATGGTCATAAATTGACAAAATACCCAACTTTCAGAATCTGATTTAACCATGTTGCAGTAGATTCATGAAGTTCAGGTTTTGTACAAATGTAGATCTGATGTCAGTTAAACAATATGCGATGTTTCAAGTTTGTCGGTATTTGACTACGGGTCAAAGGTCATCAGGCAGAGGGGGGGCTTTTTCATGATTTTTTCTGCGGAGCCATCTTTGGGTCCCACTTATCATGTAATTAAAGGTCTGAAAGAGCTACACTTGTTTGGGAGTAAAGTAACATGGCTATACAACATCATCAAAAGAATTGAACATTCTGTGATACCTATTTCCATGTTTTAGGGGGTCTAAAAATAAAATATATTCAATTTTCCGCAAAATGAAGGCATGCTCGTAGACCTATAGCACAATAAGTTGACGAGATACACTGTTTCTGATGTCATATACTGGTTATTTGGGTAGAAGTCACCCTAGGTAGCAATTTTCAGCTTTATATCTTTTACCAAAGTCAAGATATGCACGATTCAAAATTCAATTTATTTCACGACGCGACTCGGGAAGCCAAAAACGGAGCATCGGTGTCAAATTTCAATGGGCCATATTTCCAAAACTGCTTTGAGTTGAGCGCTAGTTTTTTGCATGTGTTCATTTGATGTATAGATGTACTCTAGAAATGAATTTCAGCCAAATCTGAGAGGGTGACCAACCAACCAATTTGTTGATTTGGCACGGAATGACCCAATAACAACAAATATTAACAAACACTGGTGGATGTCCCAACGAAAAATAAGCAAGGACATGCACCGGCGGGGACTTGAACCCCGGTCTCCTGAACTCTAGGCACAGTGGTCTCACTGTGGACCACTGTATCTACACTAACACCATATTCTACGGACACCCTTTATTTTAGATCGAGACTGCTGCCACCGTCAATATTTTCAAGAATCGCCTGAAGAAATATATTTTTAACAATGACATTTTATAAATAATAATAATAATAATAATAAGGTGTTTGTTTAAAAGCACGCAGTAATATAAAACATCAAAAGTGTTCCAGTCCAGCTGGTGTAGACACATAAATCTATAAAAAGTCCGCGTATGTACACATTTCTAGAGTATATGCTATACAGACAAGAGCCCTAATTTAAAATTAAGTAGGGCCTAGGCTAGGCATGTTCATAAAATTTTGAAAATAAAATTATCTCTTTGAAAATGGAATACATGGAAACAAAGTACTTTACAATAAAAAATGATGGTTCAACCTTATCTGCAGGCTGAATAATAAAAAAGTTATAACCAAAAGTAGTTTAAGTCATGCACATTTTAAAACCATTTTAGGTAAATTAAGGGTTTACTTTCATGATGTCTAGTTGCTTGTGTGGGGTTATTTATACATCAGTGAATACATCCCAGCAGTCTCGTACTTTTCCGCTGAATTTAAAAGAGGTAAACATGAGTTTTCTACATATTTTGGTCAAATATGTCGCCCTCTATAGTCAATGATATGAACATCCCTACCTAGGCCTAATAAATAATAGTATTATATTAGTAATGCTGAATTGCTGCTACTAGTGCTAGACGTCACATAACATGACATAACTGATGTGCGCATGCTAAAACAATTTAAAATGTGTTGTAGTAGTACATTGTTTATTCCGCCGGACGTCTAGCAAGATATAGCCGGCCTGTATATTACCTGGTAAATGAAAAATATCAAAATCCATAATTTAATTAATTGCCAAAAATGTATTGAATTCTTTTTTTTTTTAAATCATATCCGTGAAGTTTTGCTGTCCTCTGGGAATGATAATAGTAATTATGCTAATGATAAGTCAATCAATTCATACTCGATATGAATGATGTTCAATAAGTGGATCTCCGGTACGAGGAGACATGGATTTAGCAACCTAGCCCTAGCAAAAAAGGTATAAAGGTAGCATAATTCTGCAGCCTCACAACAGTTTACTTTTTTTAGTGTAAAGTTTGTTGCCTTATAAATCCTTTATCACGCCACAATTATACACGATTCTGGGCTCATTTCAAACTATATCGTTATTATAATCAAATCACCTTTCTGTTCCAATCCAGCTTTCCGTATGTCGGTACGCTTGCTTGTACAAACGCATAACTCTTTGCTGGTGGGTCAGAAAGCTGGTCGCCATTTTGAGTGCGCCCTCAATAGTTAAAAACGAAAAAGTTCGCGAAAAAAATACAGAGGTCGCACTTGCGGGAAACTTGAATTATCACCCTAAATAAAAATACTTCTCGGGGCTTTTGCAGTGTACAATGGACACCAATGAACTTCGACATCATGGACAAAAGTTGAGGGATCTTTTAGGTGCGTTGCTAGGATCAGACACGTAATTGAGTGATAATTCTATTGGATAATAATTCACATATATACCGAATATATATACCAGTCCCAAATTGTATAGAATGGAGCAGAATTCGGCAGATAGGACTAGTCTCAAATAGATCACACACACACACACACCCCTACACATACTGTTATACTGTACACAGCGCCCTACCTCGGGCATTAACGGTACAGTGCCCCTGAAACCTAGGGACATGAGTTTTTGTGTACACAGACAGGGATGATCCCCTATTCTTTACGAAGGAGTCTGTGACCTTTAACGTGCTCGGATTTTGCTCTTCTGATGCACGAGACCACCATTTCTACGTGACTTCTGAACCACGAGGCAATTGAGACTAAGTACCTTGCCTAAGGATACAAACATGTTGGCCGTAGCGGGGCTCGAACTCACAACCTTTGTATCGTGAGACCTGCGATCTATCCGCTAGACCACACACGCACACTCGGCATACAAAGAATGTATGGAGTCATGCAAGGACTAAAATCTGGATCTGTTGTGTTTATACACTCCAGCTTGTCCAGCAAAACGGTTATCCACATCACGCTAAAGTTTCTGGTGACAATCACAACAATGACATGAGTCATGACCTTAATTTAGTATATTGGTAAAAAAAGGGAGTGCTCATATAAATCATGTAAATACTTTGCCACTTGGTGGGGGGTTGGAAAAAATTGAGCCATGGACATCATTTTGTTGTTGATCCCCCCCCACCCCCCCCAAAAAAAAGGGTGTTTTTTTCTTGATCCCCCCTTTTAAGAACCTTTTTTCTTTTTGATCCCCCCCCCCCCTCATTTTGTCCAACCACCCACCCAAGCTTGTCCAGCAAAACAGTTATCCACATAGAGTTTCTGGTGACAATCACAATGACACGAGTCATGACCTTAAAGGGACATTAAAGGTATATTATGTGATCTTTCCAGGGAACGCCCTCAACATCGAAAAAAAAATAGAAAGCAGATTTTCTTGCAGATTTACATTTCTGATCATAAATCATGCATACATTCCAAGTTACAGGGCGATACGATTCTTAATTACTTCAAAATCATGGTTTTAGAGTGAAAATAAACTGTCGGAATCCCGACAGTTTATATTTTTCACTCTAAATTCACTCTAAAACCATGATTTTGAGGTAATTAGGAATCGTATCGCTCTGTAACTTGGAATGTATGTATGAGGTATGATCGGAAATGTAAATCTGCAAGAAAATCTACTTTCTAAAAAAAATTATGAATAGAGGGTAAGGTAGAGGGCGCTCTCTGGAAAAGATCACATAATATGCCTTTAAGTGGTGTTGAAAATTTTAAATGTTTAAAAATTTACTTCAGAATTCAAGATGAACATTAAAAATTGCCATTGTTGTTGTTTCTACTAACAAAAACACAGCGAAACTTGATGAAAACAATATCATCGCTATTTATTGAAAAACGCCCTCTATGCAAATATGGTTCGCGTTATGTATCACGCTCGCTGCAGGCGGATACTGTCGGACGTAAAATGCTCGTTGCGGCTCTACGAGCATTTTTGAATTGACGTTTTCTTGTACAAAGAGGGCTGATTTTTCTTAATCCTTATAGGTGTAAGTTCATACACATGTAATAAAAATATACTAATCCCAGTTGTTATGCTCATGCATAAATACTTTGGTGGGAGGGGGTGGGGGTTGGAAAAAAATGAGCCATGGACATCATATATCCCCCCCCCCCCCCCCCCCAAAAAAAAAGGGTGTTTTTTCTTGATCCCCCCTTGGCCCCTTTTAAGAACCTTGTTACTTTTTGATCCCCCCCCCCCCCTTCATTTTGTCCAACCACCCCACCCCCATTTTGTCCAAAGTATTTATGAACACTCCCTAATATAATAAATATGCTATAAATCAATTAAATGGTATTGGTAATGATTGAGCCAACATTATCTCTTCGAATCTGGGCGGTCGGTTGTGAGTGTCGAAGTAGAATATTCATTGAGATGATTCCGGAGCTTAGTTTTAAATTGATGAGTTGTGGTATAATGCCACGGTGTCCAGGATTGTATGAGGGAGATAATTGTTCAAATGAATGGTCGTCCAAGGGGAAAAGCTGGTGGTGTTGCCACAGTATACAGAAAAGTTTGATGGATGTCGTTATTAAAGATGATCAATTTGTGCACACAACCTTCTGTGGATCGTCATCAGCTTAACTTTAGAATACCATGTACCATTTTGAGTTGACCATTCGCTGTGTTGATCACCCAGTGGTTTCAGTCAACATTGACTTTTGGTATGCATGATCGTTCCAAAAATCGCGGAAAAGGGGGGTTTTCTGTACCATGTCCGCAGACAAATTAGGGGTGTTTTTTGAAGCTATGTCCGCGATTTCCAAAAATAATGGGTCAATTTGGAAGTTATGTCTGTGATTTCAAAGAAATTAGGGTGTTTTTTGGATTGGAGCTAGGCTATGTATAACTCATGGATTGAACATACGGTATGAAAACAAGACTATAACTTAAGTCTATAATTGTGACCCGTAACATTAAATGGACATGTTGAAGGCCCGAGTCAAATCTGAGTTATTGGTGTGACTTGAAAGAGCATATTTTAAAGGTATATAATGTGATCTTTTCCAGGGGATGCCCTCAATCCTCAAAAAAAAAATTGGAAGCAGATTTTCTTGCAGATTTACTTTTCTGATCATAAATCATAAATATTCCAAGTTACAGAGCGATACGATTCCTAATAACCTCAAAATCATAGTTTTAGAGTGAATTTAGAGTAAAATTTGAAAAAAATAGATTGTACCGCTCGGTACAATCTATTTTCAAACCATGATTTTGAAGTAATTAGGAATCGTATTGATCTGTAACTTAGAAGATCTTTATGATTTATGATCAAAAATGCAAATCTGCTTTCATAGTAAAAATCAATGATAGAGGGCGCTTGGAAAAGATCACATAATATGCCTTTAAGCTTTACAATGATATCATGTTGAAGATAATTGGACTTTGTAATCACAAGATATGATTTGAAAAAATATATATTCTTCTATTATTTTCTTTATATCACACAAAATATATTGGCCTCTTTCTCAAAATTGTCTTTGTCGACAAACTCATTTTTGCCTCGACTGGTCACAATTAATGTACCTTTTCTACCATTTATTTGTCCCTGATTCAGGCAAGAGAAAGATCCATTGCAGGCCACCTCTGTCTGGTGGGAGTAAGATTATGTTAAGACAAGCCGTCCTGGAGCTTATTGATCACCATCAACAATTTGATGCGCTGCTTTATGAAGTAAGTACATGTGACCCAATGAGTAAATGAGGCACAATGCGGCAATAGCTAATTTGATTACGAGCACAAAATGTGGGACAGGGTCGTAATAAGTCAAAGTCAAATTCATAAAAAGTCCTATTTCTGATCTTTTATACATCTTGTATCCCACCAACCAAAGACGCAAAATCATGCATTTTGAGGTGTTTAATATTCATTTACTCCATTGACTGGTTAACAAAACCAAAACTTCAAATGTCCATAACTTCACAATTTGTTGTAGAAATTTGTTTTTTTGATCTTGACAAATCCCAGTTGGTTGATGTACACCTAGCACCAAAAGGCCGGACCAGGTGCTTTGAGGTTGTCTAATTCAAAATAGATAATCGGTACCAAAAATCTGAGATACATTAAATAGCAAATTTCTTCTCCACAGTTTGATACTTCATTCAACAAAATTGAATTGATACTTTTAAAGTTATGGTGATTTCAATGACCACGCATGACAACAGCAAAGTTGCACCAGGTAAAGGAAATCATTGATTTGATTACGCAGTAAAAATGTGTGTGTAAAGACTCACAGCTAATCAGCAAAAGAGTTTAATATTCACAGCTGTAGTCACACCCTTCATACCGCAATCACTCCAGACCCATTCATCCCGATACCTCAGTTATGACAGTAATCACACACAAATCAATGATTTCCTATACCTAGTGCAACTTTGCTGTTGTTATGCGCGGTCATTGAAACTGCCGTAACTTAAAAAGTATCCATTCGATTTTGTTGAATGAGGTATCAAACTGCGGAGAAGAAATTTGCTCATTTACTAGTAAATTAATGTATATCTCAGATTTCTGGTACCGATTATCTATATTGAATTAGCCAACCTCAAAGCACCTGGTCCGGGACTTTTGGTGCTAGGTGTATAATAATGAGTAAAATTATTATACTCACTTGTGACAGTTTCATGATACACTGAGCACTTCATCTGACTATTTGATGTCAGCTCTCATCACTGGCTTTTTATACTGACGACCACCCGATGTAGAGGGCGGTCTTGATAGATTAACTTACTGGTGGAATTTCTGTCGGGCAGGTATTTCTGTGAGTTACCTGCACAGCTCGACTGACTGGTTTAAAAGAATCTGATGTTGCAGCCCTTAGGCGAGAAAGAATTATTTTTAAAATTATTTTTCTCAAATCATGTATAAACAGCCGTTTTTTGGCCGAAAATCTGTCATATTTTGATGACATTTTAGGTAAAAAACAAACAACAAAAAACCTGACCGACCCTATTTGACAGGTCCGTCTGCATGTAAACAGGGTGTGTTTTTTCGTCGCCATTATAGCACACATAATGTAAGTCTGTATTGTGATACTGATACCTTGTTTTACATGTACCAACCTTCATCTTTATTCTAGGCAAAGCCAACACTATCTGTCATTAGACAAGAAAGTCAATCTACCAGTGACATTAAAGATCATCAAGCTACTAATTCATTTGATAAACTCTCAGGTAAGGCCAAACAAAAAAAAGTTGTTTGTTTGTCCATAGAAAGGTAGGGTTGGTAGGTCGGATTTTTTTGTTTGTTGCTACTGGCCCAGTCCTAGCCAGTATGCCGAATTCTGAACAGTGTCAGATCTTTTGGATGACCCACAATTGACCCAAAATAACTAACATAATACTATAATACATGGTAGGGTCACATGAGAGGTAACATGGGGTCAATTAAGGCCATATACGTGACTTTGAAAGAAAGAAGTTGTTGTTTTTTTAAAAATTTAAACAAAAATTAAAAAAATTAAAAAGTTACACTGTCGGGTCTATTATAGTACACGGGTGGTCGGACATGGACAAACAAACAACTTTTTGGGGGCCTAAGCTTGCCTGGTACATCAGAAAATGTATATAAGTATTCATGAATTTAGGGGATGGAGGTACAGCGCTTGGAAATTGTGGATTTAAAAATGGGAAATCTTTGTGAATGGTATGTGGACAAAGTCATTTTAGGCTGTTAAAGCCATAACAAAATTACATTGTTCTCTTATTCAGACTGATTTCAAATGAAAAAGCTACATGTTTTAGGGCCTTTCTGATTTCATGTATTATCCTTGTATTTATTTTATCAATTACAATTACCACTACCTGCAACTATGACTTCCGTCTCTGTTTTACAAGTAAAGATTTAAATGGGTGAATATTATTGGAATATGAGGCAAGTGCATTACTACAAAATATATAGCTACAATGACAATGTCTTAACCCTAACCCGGGGTGGGTGGCGGTGGGGGGGGGGGGGGGGGGGGGGGGGAGATACAAATATCAGTGGAGAAAAATGGGTCAAAATCTTTCTTTTTGAGGTTGGGGGGTTGAAGAACCAGCACCACCGGCGCCAGGGATTGAAACCAGGGTCACCTGCTATGTGGCATTCCGGTACCTATCCAAAGAGGCAGTTTGCAAAATCGTTCATATGATAGTCCGCCTGGGCATGCCAGGACAGTAGTATTTTGTAGTATACTGGGCTTATACTAAGAGTTATACAAAGAAAAGAGAAAAGAAAAAGACGAATCAAAATAGAATATCACATGTCATTTATAGAAGAAGAGAGAATTGGATTTATTTCAATAATTTATTTATTTTTCTTCTTATTTTTTTTCATCAGCCGAATGTTGTATTTCATACCTCCGAGCACAGTCTGAGACAAGTGGGGTGCCACTAGCAACACTAGCAGCTAATGTGTGTGTTGCCAAACTGGATGAAATTCTGCCCCAGCAGAATGTAGTAAAATCCCTATGCGTAAACCAAGATCAAAGGGTGAGTATTTCCCTCTGGGTAGAATTAAATGGGATTTTATTACAATGTTGAAGTCAAGTATTTTGAAACTCTGACGCAATTTCAATTGTTTCTGTTTGTGCCTATTGTTTCTATAATATTAATTTCTTTGTAATATGACACATTTTTGATACTTGATTGTTGCCAAACTGGATGAAATTCTGCCCCAGCAGAATGTAGTAAAATCCCTATGCGTAAACCAAGATCAAAGGGTGAGTATTTCCCTCTGGGTAGAATTAAATGGGATTTTATTACAATGTTGAAGTCAAGTATTTTGAAACTCTGACGCAATTTCAATTGTTTCTGTTTGTGCCTATTGTTTCTATAATATTAATTTCTTTGTAATATGACACATTTTTGATACTTGATTTTGTACTATTCAACCCCCTTGACCACCAACTCAAATTCAATGTCATTCAATGCACAATTGACCCAGGGGATTATTGACCCCTTCAAAGCATTTAACCCGCAAACTAGCTGCATATGGAACAGCCTACCAGCCGTCATGCCATCCATCTGGGTGATGCTTCCACCGGATGGATCCAGACTCCTGTAAAGCTGACAAACCCCTGTATAATTATAGTGCACCCTGAGTTTATTTTGTATATTTCTTGTCCTGTCATCACTTCCACTTTTTGTTCTGGAAATCCCCTTCTTATCTTGCTCTTTGGCATCATCACTGGACGACATCCAAGTTTAGCTTCACAGCTGGATATGGATTAGGCCCAAAAAAAAGATGTTTGGTTGCCCTCGACCGACCCAAAAATCGTGAAATCCGCAGGTCTTTTTTTTAAAAATATTTTTCTCAACACATAAAATTCGAAAATTGCTGTTAATATTTTTAAATATTAACAGCAATTTTCAAATTTTAAGACTTAAAAGTCTTAATTCTTTCACAGTTAGAATATAAACACCACATGTCAGAGGCGATAAACAGCATTGAAATTTGTATTTAAAAAAAATCATATTAAAAAACGCCATCACGCCCTAAATTTCTTTTTTAAAAGAACCCTAAAAAAGAAAAAGAAAAAAAGATCGGCCTACCTACCCTCCAAAATGTTGCCCTCTGAGGGCAACCAAACATTTTTGTTTGGCCTTACTCTACCAATTACCAAGTACCTTGTATAACGTGAATTTGGAAATAAAATTGTGGCCTGTCCATATTATTCAATTTAACATTGCAAATGTGATACAATTCAGAATTAGTAAGTACCAATGGCCTTTCTTATCCTTTTTTTTCAAATCAGTAAACCTGTTATCTATTTTACTGGGCCACTTGCCCTATCCCAATTTCAGTCAGATGTTATATGAATATCCACTCACTTAGTAAAAAAAAGTTGAGGAAAATAGGTTTTATGAGTTTTGCATTTTCATTTCTTTTCACAGAATACCATAGCCTCTTTACTGGATATGATATGCATGCTAAAAGATTCGCACTCATTCAATAGAAAGCAGTTTGTGAAGCAGCTGAAAGCAAAGGTGAGGAAATAAATCCTGTCAATATCGTGTTCTGTGCCCCACACATGCGCAATGTGTACACGCATACGGAATAAGCTGTGAAACAGATCAGTTTATTCCGTTAACGGGGCAGTAAGCATGACATTGCTAACATTGATATGATTCAAGCATGTGGGAATAACATTGCATGGTATCACATGGACCAGTAAAACTTTGACAATCATGGGTGGGTGTGTGGTATTGTAGCTAAAACATCTTTTCATCAATGTTATGTAGCAATGTAGCACATCAAAAGGGGGACTTCGCGGCTGTGTGTTTTTCAAGATATATATGAAAACAATTGAACCGACCTCTAATTAAAAATATAAAACATGGTGTCAGATGTGGGATCGACCCAAGGGGGATGGTTATCATAAACCTACATAATCAACAGTTGCTATGCTTCATAAAAAAATGTCTGAACCAGTGGAGTGGCGTAGGCAGGTTTTCATATTGGGGGGGGGGGGGGGGGGGGGGGGGGGTGGCAAAAAAAAATGAAAGTGAACGAACCAACAAGGACATTACCAGAAAGTCAACTTTTAAGAATTGCTGCCAAGTCAGAAACTTGGGGTGGGGGGGGGGGGGGTTATGACGTTGTGTCCCCTAAACCGGCACGAAAAAACTAGCATTAAATAACTGACAGTGCCAATTTCAACCAACATGAGTCTAATATGGGGGGGGGGGGGGTGTCACCCCCTGCCTCCCCTCTGGCTACACCACTGGTCTGGACTGAAAGAAACGTGAACTAAAGAATGTCCTTCATCGACTGCATCGACTATTATGAGCCTTTTTCGCATGGTCGATGCAGCAATGCAAAATATATGCAGTCTGTCGCAAGTGGTGCAAAAATGCATTACTAATTAAAGCAGGGACACAAAATGCGTAGTCCATCTGTCCTTCTGAGCTATAGCCGCTTCTTTGCAAGAAAGTTGAAGAAAAAACAATAATTTTGAAAGTATATTTCATTTCAGAGGTTGAGTAATTAATATTCCCCATGTATTTTTTTTTTTAACAGAGGCAAATACCATTAGAGTTGCTATGGCGGCTGCACATGAAATCTATCATGACCTTTGACATCTTTATTACCTCAAACCTGGGTCAGCCGGAAGTGTTTGCGACATTTACTGATGATTTGGCACAATGTTCGCTGGCTTGTGTCACTCAAGATGACAACAAATTATTTACTGATATTTTAGAAGGTATGGAGGAGTAGATAAAACCTTTTGTACACATATAGTTGGTAAGAAATATATCCACCATTCACGTCAATAACTTCCCTGAATCATTGAAAAGTGCCACTTTTTTGAAATCATCATTTTGGGGAAAACTGACTGTTTTGGGAAAAGTAAACATGGGTTTGAAAAGGAAAAACTTTGTGTGAGTAGCCAATGGTTTTCCCTATTCATACATGTTTTCATCTCTCAAAACGTCCTAATTGGGTGTGGATTTATGCAGACAAACTCATATAGAATCTTATAAAGTGCCACTTTTTCTGAAAACTTCATTTTGTGGAAATGTGACTATTTTGGGAAAAGTAATAATGATATTAAAAGGTGGAAACTTTCCATGGGTAGCCAGGCGTTTTTCCTTTTCATAAGTGTTTTAAAAATCTCTCAAAACGGCCAATTGTGTGTGGAATTATGCAAACAACCGTGATCTAATTTGTGTTTATAATCTGAAGGTGCAAATTGTGCAAGCTTGTTTATTGTGTCAAGTCACACATTATTTGCACAGTCTCTTGGACATTTTGCCTATAAATGCTGGGGATGAGGTGGATTTAAGAAAAATAACCTGTCAGCAACTTAGCTTGGGGTCCCTCTCCAACCGTGTTTTTAATTAAAGCAAGTGTAGTGAGCTCCCCTCGTGTAAGGAAGATGTTTGGCAATGGTGTGACCCCTTGGCAGAGTTGAAGGGACAACACCCCATTATAAAATTTGAAATTTTAAGTATTAATTTTGTACTGTGTGTTGTTGTTGTTGTTTTTAATTCTTAAAACTATTTTGACCTACAGACACCATACAATTCCTGATCTCAAATGGCTACGCAGTAGCAAGTAGGGGTGATGTACAGAACCAATCAGCAGCAAGCACGGCTATCCAAAGGGTATGGAGTAACCTCTTTGTTCCTGTTATAGTAATCAAGTTTTGAATTGGTATTGGAAAATGATGTTTGGAATATTGTAGGGATGGCCGATAAGATCAGTGATTTTGTCAGGATCCAGCTTAGGACCTAACTATTTAATGCAAGCATGTGCAACCTTTTCTACCACCCTGGCCTCATTGTGATTTTGAGATCCATTCATG
This sequence comes from Ophiura sarsii, assembly GCA_035610835.1. Classification (NCBI taxonomy): domain Eukaryota; kingdom Metazoa; phylum Echinodermata; class Ophiuroidea; order Amphilepidida; family Ophiuridae; genus Ophiura; species Ophiura sarsii. The sequence goes on from CM069444.1 coordinate 52,855,987, forward strand.
GGCCGCAGTGATTGTCAAACATTCAAAAACATGTCCGGAGGAGGAGTAATTGGGGAGGGGAAGCTTAGGAAGAAAAATCCTCAGTCCATTGCTCATTGAATACCTGCTCCTCTTTGTGTAATTTCCTCTTTTTACTCGCTGTTGCTGCTGCAAGCGCCATTTTAACCATGGATTTTAACACGCAATCACGCCTCCAGTTATATTTACTAAATGCAGCGCTTCACCTTATTAAATTATAAGGGAGACACCACTAAATCAATTCGCCATTTGTGTAAACCTAGTTCCGGTTAAAACGGGGCGCATCAATGGGAATTTTTGGATTGCTTCGCGGGCCGCAGATTAGAGGCCGACGGGTTGCTGGTTGCACACGCTTGATCTAATGCAATAATTGATTGTCCAACCTCTTTGCAATGAGATTTTCGACAGCAAATTACAGTACTTTTGCCATTTTTATCAGACATCATTAAGACTATTTAGAAAATGTGATAAAAGGACATTTCCAGTTTAGTTTTATGATAGTCTAAATAGGTAGATTAGTTGTAAATGCTAGCCATTTCAAACTAAGATTGGCACAATTCTAGAAAACTCTGGTCTTGATAATGAACATTGACAACAAACAAGTTTTCGATAAACTTCAACTTAAAAGGGTGTATAGCATTAGCAAACCAATTTGAACTTATGAAATGTTTTACTATGATTTGTTTTGCAGGCGTGTGTTCTGCTCTTAGACTCTGTTGTTTCAAGTAAGTTTTGTACACAAATTGCCATATCTGTATTCATGAATGCAGCACAAAAGAATCAGAAACTTACAATAATGAGCTATGCTTGGCTAAATGTGCCCCACCCCATCACTGCACACATGTAGATGATGGGAGTATAATTGTCATGGCGTGTTTATAGCTTTCCACTTTGATGATTATTTCACCATTGTGTTTATATAGAGTGTATCTGGATATTTGTGCAATTCTTTTCCACCATGAAATAGATAGTTTATAGTATAGGGTTAGGTAATTAACCCTACAATAACCAGAACGACAAAATACCATCACAACTGTTTACTGGTATCCCCTGTTTCTTTAGTTTATCACATTGCACAATTATTGCCGGCTGTATATGGTGACTCTGATGCCAGTGACCTGAGTTCAATCCCTGACACCAGCAGAGCTTTTTTGTGGCATAATTTGGCTCTTGGATCCCTGATAGTTCTATTCTCACAAACCCCACCTCCCCCCCCCCCCCCCCTTTTGAATTTAAATCATAAAGGTGGAGTAAACATGTCAAATATAGCATCCAGCAAGTGGCGACACCTTTTTGCAAAGCTAAAACATACATTTCAATTCACTATTATGTTTAGTTTACAAGATAAATCGGTTTTAACAGACCTTTTCATAGCTTTTAGATATTCCTCCCGACACTGACCCATTGTCTTTTTCTTAAGCGTCTATGGTCAGACGCATACCCATGCTACTATAACTCAAAGTCTTGCTAAATTCTTAACACATCAACTCCTGAATTTATGTTTTACTTGTCCCTTTTCAGAGATTTTAGATGCATCTTCGGATACGGGTCCAACTGCTCTATCCAAACTCCTAGAGATTGTCAGACACATGCCCACTCTACCAACTGAAAGTCTTGCTAAATTTTTCACACATCAACTAGTGCGAGTCTTGGGCCATAAAGCAGACATTCAAGGTGAGATATTATGGAAATAATTTTATTTAAGGTGGCTCTCTATTGGCCGAGTCAAAAATGTAGATTTCCTTTACAATCTATAATTATAATATGTTTTAGTCCTTGGTCAGACGATTCTTGAGCTGAAAAATGTATTTCAATCTGACATTCGGTTGCCGAGATATGTTAGGTCAAAGTGGCATAAAACCAACAACTTTGTAAACAATGTTATTTTTATTTTCTTTATTTTTTTCAATTCCAGTTGCCAGGTATTTTCCTAATTATGTCTAATTATGTATAACATTTGCAAAGTAAAGTTTGTGGAAAGATGAGATGAGCTATGATGATGTGACTTGGTACATGGGCAGTACATGTGTAGAGCGTCAAACGTACGTTGACGTTTGTCTAATTTCATTTGCATATATAGTTGGGCCTACTAATTAATTTGTTTTAACATTTTACCATTTGGTTCTACCCATGTACCAAGTCACATCATCATAGCTCATCTATCCCCAACTCATCAGACCAAGGGCTAAAACATATTTGATTTTAAATTAAAGGATATCTAAATGTTTAACTTGGCCAATAGAGCCAACTTAGGTCCCTGGCATGCATCATAAGCATTTGTTTGCAACTAAGTAATTTATTCTACAGTATTGATGCATGCCTAGAACTGACAGTGCATTTTGTTCTACTATCATTGACCCATTAAAGGTAGATGACCCGATCACATTTTCATAACACAGATTTTTCTCAAACATATGGAGATTTTCATATCATATGAAAGATCATATTTTTCTGATTAACATACTGAAATTTGACGGTCCAAATCAGTATGATTACGGAGAAATACAACTTTGGATACAACTCTTTTAAGGGTGACCTTTCATGTAGAATAGAAAACTTCAAGTTGAAAATCGGAACATCTACCTTTAATAGCTATGTCCAATCTTTCGGATAGGGCTAGACAGACACCCAAGGAAGGCCTTGGTAGATTTTGCAATACTAACTCGAGGTCTACAGCATTCCAACAATATCACCAACTTTATTGGCTTATATCAAAACCGTTAGCTGACAACCCGCATCTGTGAAGCAACTTATTAGCAAGCCTCGAATTAAGCATATGTGGACCATGAGCTTCTTTGTAACTTTTTGACAAAAGTATCTCATGGTCCTATACTTGCTGTACAAAATGTGAAAAACATCAGGAGCTAAAAACTTAGCAACCGGGTGTAAAAAGACTCCCAGCTCCCGCTTAATTCAAGGCTTGTACCTGATCATGACAACAGAGATATACACAACATGAATTCAGGCAGTATAAATATGTAGCTTAAATCACATTTGGCCTCTTCTCATTATTTAATATTTATGAGATATCTGAAAAAACACCAATAATTGTTTGTATATCAATTCTTAATATGATTTGTTGATCCCCACTGTCACACATCTCATATTAACCAACAGTCAAGGATGCCATTGGAGGCCAGGAACAATGGTCATTTGCAAGGGCGCCCCCTGGAGTCACATCTATGTACAGACAGCTGTTATTGGCGCTAGAGTGTCGGGATGCGGTGGCTATAATAAAGAGAGTGCTGGATAGAGAAGAGGTTTGTAATTATTAGCTACTTCCATGTTAGGTTTAAAGATTGTTATTATAAAAATCAGTTCAATCATTTCTTAAACATTTAATAAAAATCTCACATATCTTACGCGACTGGTTCGTAACTGCAACAGACATGTTATGCAAGGGTGCCCATATGTTATAGAAATACAGTGCATTGTGTGTTCAGCATTCGGATGAATGCGCTCGTGCAGTCTCGGATCGAGCAAGTATTGAATTGATTGATAACTTGCTAAGGCAAAAAATAAAAAAATAATGTTGTCCTCCACAGCTTTCAGAGAGGAGGGGCAGGCGGGCGGATTTTTTTATTTATTTTTTATTTTATTTTTTATATTCTTATACCAGCGGAAGCTCTATGTTCAGACAACAAGAAGTTGTAATCACTCTAAGAGTCGCACATATATGTTATAAACACTTTAAATTTAATATTCAATGCCATTTAAAAACTGGAAAAATATCTGGGAAAAAAAATCGGAGCGGCCCTAAATCTGACGAGCGGGCGGTTAAGGACAACATTACAAAAAAATGACTGTTTAATTGGTATGTGTGGAAAGTTTGAACCAAGATATCATGAAACAAGAGATCAGACAGGTGTCATATTCAGCTGGGCTTATAATGCATGCAGCTTCGCAGTGAACTTTTCCATGTATGTTCGTCCATTAATTAATGTAATTAATGAATACAAACATTCTATCAAAAATGTTTTCTCTACAATTACAACACCAAGCTTCATTCTTTTCTTGCATAACTATATTTTCCACATATAAATAAATAAATAGTGGCTAGCCTCATTTGAATGTTCATTACCGAGATTTGTTGCACCAATCAAAGACATTGTTAGAATGATTATTATCTCAGATCAATATTACAGAGAAGCTGTATTTTAATTGGCTATTCAAATGGGTATATTTTGTAATCATCCAATCAGAAACACTGTTAGATACGCAGGTAATATTCAGGGGAATAATATTGTGCATTTTATGTTTTGCTTTCAGGTAAACTGGAAGAGTTTACTTACATTCACAGCTACTCTACTTGTCTGTTTTAAAGAAGCACCAGCCATGATCAAAGGTAAAACAGGGACATTAAAGGGGCATTGAGAGATACGTATGGGAGTGCGCCCTCAATTATCCTGGAAATCAGTTTTTTTGCATCAAAGTAATACTTAGGCATATACTAACTACCATCTGAAACAGTTTACCAACATTCGCCGTTTATCATATAAAATTTCATGATTTTCTTAGTTTCGATATGATGATATCGAAACTCGGGTGCTGAATTCGCATGTTATGCATCGTTTTACTCACAGACATCGCGGTAAATCTCAACCCGGAAGTGCCGTTATTTGCTTATTTTGGCATGAAGGCGATGTCGGAATTGTATGACATTTTGGATTTGGGCTATGTTGATGATTATCTTTACGTTATTTGCTTATTAATAAGTATATCGATACATCTCTCAATGCCCCTTTAACCCGATTATGGCCAAATTGTTGGCATTATGTTTTCTATTCTACATGGAAGTGCACTTTAAGGGGGTGTTAACCCCAAAAATATGAAATTTATCAAGCGCTGTAACTTTTGAACTATTAATGTGATGTATATAAAAGTATACAGTTTTGTAAAGGAAATGAGTCAGAGAATCTATTTTTGGTATCAAATTTTCACAAAAATTCTGATTTTTTTGTTTGTGATTTTAACAAAAAATCACCGTTTGGGCTCAAAGATTTGTGGACAACGTAGCAAAATCAGTTTTTGGTAAAAAATGCCGAAATTGGACCAGAATCATATAAAGAAACTTCTTATCTTAAATAAAAATTATCATTATAATTCACTACTTTTACAACAATTATTTTTGATTTTTGATTTTTTTACCTCAAAAATGCATCGCATTCACAAGTTACAGCGCATGAACAATTCCAGAATTTGAGTTACATTTCTCAAGTGGTCCTAATAATAGAAGCAACATTTCACTTCATATTGACTCATAGAACAGTACACATGTGGAATAGCACATTTGGAAATAATTCACTACTTTTTCGCTTTTTGTAGCATCTAAACGAAACGTCTCTCATGCCAAAAATGTTGCAGGGGTACTGAGAATGATATGGGTTTCTATTACCAAATACTCAATTTTAATGAAGAAATGTGAATTTAATAGGGTCACCCACCTTTATGTGCTTTCTAGTGTAAGCCAGGTATACAGGGATGTGCCGCTCTAATGGGTAGCTTTTTTGCAAACAATCCCTGAACATGGGATTATGATTTTGTGCTGGAAAATCCCTATTAATGGGGGTCACTTTTTACAAATGGGTCTATTTTCGCTAAAATGTGCTCTCTTTTTCGCAAAAATTAAGGTCTATTTACACGATCATTTGCGAAAATTAGGTCTATAATGAAGCAAAACCCTTAGAAATGGGAAGGGGTTTTGAATCTCCAGCCGCACACCCCGAACAAACCAAATCCCCCGTGTTGTAAGCAACTATACTCTGCTCTTTACCAAATACGCTAGTAAAATTATGAGACTCATATTTATCTGCATGGAAAAGGAATTCTTGCTTGGGTGTACATTAGGGGGGGTGGGGTACCGCGCCATTTTGTCTCGAAGCAATGGTCATGACGTCATATTTTGGTCGATTTTCTGAACTTTTGTATTGGATTTACGTGCAAAATATATGCCCTTGGCAGCATACTTTCCCGGGTGTGTGGGTGCACTTTAAATTTCAGATGTTCTAAAATGGACGGATATCTAACCAATTTGATAAAAAAACACGATCCACACACCCCAGAATTGCAAAAAAAGCATAAAATAAGTCCACTTTTTTGTGCCTTTGAACAGAGTGGCGGCCGGGATTGTAGAATTTAACACGTGCATTAACCCATGACCCATGATATAAATAAATTATTTGCGTTATATTCTTCAATTAGCACGGTTAGTGTAATGGAAAGGAACTCGCTCAGGGAGCGAGAGGTTGTGGGTTCGAGTCCCATTAGGAGCACTTTTTGTTTTATATGCTGGATTTGCTTAGCATCATCTGTATGCTTGCCCACGCGGACACCACACTGCTGGCGTTTACCGTATCAGGGTTACGCCATTTTTTTCTCTCGAAAATGTCAAAAAAAATTACCGTTCTTTTAAAAATAAGAATTATAATCAAATTACAAACACATTTTGTGCGAGAGCAACACACACATTTGGCAAAAATGGCACAATAAAAATCCGTTCGTTATAAATAAATGGACATAGTTAAATAATAAAACTATCACAATTACAGTCGTAAATCTCTGTGGCGTGCGTAGGTTGGCCATGTCGTAGCAATCGGAAATCACGGGTTCGAATTTTCCCATTATTTTTCTATTTTTTAAACTTGATGGTATATTAATGTAACATCATTGTTATGTCAATTTTTATCAATTATAAATGCCGCCCATGCGTTTATAGTTTTCTTTTTATTTATTTATCTATCATAAATGTAGCCTATCCTTGATTTATTTAACTTTGTCTAAACAATTAAAATGCGTAAACAATTATATTATTGCTCGATATAGAGTGATTTAACTTGAGTTCAGTTTGATAATATGATAGCAAAACTTGTTGTAAAACCATTTTACCAGTGTGTCCAACAATTTCACACTTTGGTAATACATTCAGAGATGTCACTTTTAGCTTGTTATAGCTAGGCTCAATATAAGCAAGTTTGCGACCGGGTTTGCGACCTCTATAATTTTAGGCTGGTAACACAATCCCACAGTGCATTTCGTTAAAACAGTGTACATTATTTTTCCACGATACGTATCACGTGATAACCACGATCGATTTCGCAAAATATTGCAAAATGGCGCGGTACCCCAGCCCCCCCTAGGTGTACATCTCATGGAGATAAGTATGCATTGGTTGCAGTGTTAAATTAAGTGATAAATTTCAATGCAGTTTATCCATCAGATGACCATACCTTTTGAATGTTTGTACTATAGATACTACCTGATTTCATAACATGGTTATCCGCTTCCGATTCCAATTTGATAAACTTTTTTATTTCAACTACTGCGCAATTGGGTGAAACATGTGCGTTCCACGATTAAAAGGACAGTTGCCTAGGTTCTTCCACAGCGTGTGGAAGTTCTTAATCAACGTTACGTCAAGGAAATGAGCTAAAACGTGGCCCATGGTCTGTGGACGAGACTGAACATGAGGCATGACCTTTAGCAGTACGTACATGCACTGCGTGTACCTTAGTAAATAGTATCGAGTACGGCCATGCGCTGCAAGCATTTCAACAGTCGTTCAGTCCAAACATACACACGACTCGAGACGTAAACAAATGACTGATGCAAAATATATTCAAGGGCTCATGATACTAGCGCTTATTTATTGAAGATTTAACTGGTATCAAGTAAGTTTTTTTGCGAGATTTGTGTTGTTTTTGTTTCCGGCCACGTGGAAGTGCATTGGATATTAACCTTTTTCACAAAGACCTAGGCGCAATTTTTAAATATTTGCCGGCGCCTGGGACCTGTTTTTTTTTGGTTCCACCAGACGCTAAAAGTCGATCACCAGCGGTTAAAAATCGCCCGGCGCCTGCTTAACAAAATGCTTGCTGATTGGCAGGCCCGTGCCACTATACGCAGACTTGTCATTGCTGAGATTGAAGCTTCTAGTGCGCTAGCGCCCCCATTTTACGTGCTAGCTGTCAATCATTGGTGTTTGTTGCCAAGATAGCGCCCTCATTTCAAGAGTCACATCGTGCGTATGTATACGCCCATGCCCATATGTGGGAAGCTCTTGTTTTGAGATTCGAATTTCCTCTCCCATTATAGACTCCTTGGCATTGGGCATATGCTATGCACATGTGTCTTTCACGCATAGCTGTCTCTAGGTATGCTGCATGCTTTCATGTACACAACAGTGGGGATAATATTTTGTGAGCAGATGAATACAATGTATGTGCCTTACAATGTTTGCCAATTTGATACTGAACAAAGTAAAATGTGATGCAGCACCTCAAAAGGGGGACTTTGCAGGTGAAGTCAATTTTGAGTTTATTATGTGTGCTCTCAGAGCATTTTCTAAGCATTTTCCAAGCTTTAAAATGACACCACATTTGTCAAAATTGATCACAGCATTCAGATTTCAAGAGTGAAAATGACTCCTAAATTCTTATTATTGTTTTGGGTTATTTTCTGTACGTTTTCATCTATATCTTGAAAAACACACAGCCGCAAAGTCCCCCTTTTTGATGCGTTACATCACAAATAATATTTATTGATGAGATCATATTAACTTGGCAAGAGATAGGGATTGACAACATCTTGAAATCAATCAGGGTTGTCCTCTCAAGATGGACTGGTTAATAAAACCGTTTTGCCTTACACACTGAAGCTAAGCACATTTAATGAACTAGTACATGGAATGGCAGGGGTAGAATTTCGTAACCAACCGCGCGAATCCGTTAGGATTCTCGCGGAAGGATTTTGCGAGAATCCATGGATTCTCGCCAATTTTGAGAATCCATGAATTATTGCAAAATTAATGAAAATAATATCAAGAATAACGCTATAAGCTTGCACAACTCCAAATTCGGCATGTTTGTTGACTAAGGGTCAAATACCAGTCATCTAATGTCCTGTTTTGGACTTAGAAGAAAGAAAAAAGTTTAAAAAAATAAAAAAATCGCGCCGAAATTCTACCCCTGGAATGGACTTCAAATCTTCCTTTTATAATCCACAAACCTTTGAAGCTTGTCAAAGCAATTCTCAACCCGAATCTTTCTTTAAGAATGTCTATAGTGTGCCATTGTAAAAAATATCTATCCATGTGATATTTGATAATATTTAAGTAAATGAATGACCTATATATTTGTAACTGTTCAAACAAATCTGTCAGCATCTGTGATGTGATCAAGCAAAATGAAGCTGTAGTCAAAAATGTCACTTTTTTTGTTTTCTACTTGATTGTTTTTTGGCCATATTATGCAGAAAATACCATGAAGAATGACAATCAATTCCAAAAATATGAACAAATTAAAGGTTTTCAAAACAATAGAACACAAAAGAAAGTCTGTCCTTTGTTTGGTTATATCTCAATATCAATATTCATAGACGTGTGCAGGATGGTGTTGACCCGGGGGCTTACCATGGATATACACCTAGCACATAAAGTCTCTAACCAGGTGGTTTGAGGTTGGTTAATTCAAAATGGATAATCGGTACCAAAAATCTGAGATATACATTAAATGAGCAAATTCCTTCTCCGCAGTTTGATACCTCATTCAACAAAATTGAATGGATACTTTTAAAGTTATGGCGATTTCAATGACCGCGCATAACAACAGAAAGTTGCACTAGGTATAGGAAATCATTGATCTGAACGAGCCACCTATGTATCTGGATGAATGGGTCTGGAGTGATAACCGCAATTTGCGGGATAAAGGGTCTGACTAGCTGTGAATGATAAAAGTATTTGAGTCTTTACACACACATTTTCAGTGCGTAATCACACACAAATCAATGATTTCCTATACCTAGTGCAACTTTGCTGAAATATTTGAATACTGGTGTACCATTGAATTAAAACAATACTTGCAATTTAATGCTGTGACTTGTCAAGAGTATTCACTGACATGGGACATGGGAAACAGAAAAATCACTCTTCTGTTGTTCATTGCTGTCTTTATGTAAATCAACAAGTAATATTAGTCAAATTGTAAAAAAACACCAAAACCACATATGTTTTTAATATGCCTGCCTAGTCATACCCATTATTTAGGAATCCAAATGGAATTATACAGAAAAATCCCACATTTATTATTAGCATGCAAAATCCCCTTTATTTGATCTTTATTTGATATGTCTGTCATTGCACAGGAATTTTAATTACAATCTATTAACTATTCAATTTGATTATACTTGCACGATAGTATATGTTTAATGTTGTTTGATCAACCATGATTAATATTCAATTTGATTATACTTGCATGATAGCCTGATCTAGATGGAATAGCGCCACTATATAAATATTAATTGTTATGCGTTATGTTATGTAGCCTGTTTAATGTGGTTTGATCAACCATGACTTTTTGTAAGGCAAAACAATTGACTTGCCTGCAAACATATCTGGGTTGGTTGATTTTTTTTAATAAATGGAATAGATACTATACACAAGAACACATGTTTTACAGAATGATGAACATGCATCTTTCTTCTTTCTTAAAACTCAAAACCCTAGATATATAACGATTTGTTGACACGAGATCATTTCACTGCTCGCGACACATATTATTTCTTTCTATGGATATATAACAAATAAGTAAGTACTTAAACAGTACAAGAACACGTTTTGCTATTATTTAACCAAAAATATGATATTAAAAAAGAAAGGAAAAAAAGCGACCCTAGATATCTAGATATTGAGATCGGCTGCAAAGGCAAAGTCAACTTATTTTTCTTCGAGCCTAATAAGTATTGTGCTAAACTGCCAAAAGGTCACGATCCTATCCTTTCATACAATGAAGAGAGTATAGCATTTACCATGGTAAGTTCCGGATAGGTGATCATGTATGCAAAAAGAATGTTGGTGAGATTTACCAATACAAAAGATTCACTGATTACACTTTGTGCCATGTAATTTCACTTATGACTCATACAAAAAATATCCCACCATTTACAAATGGGAAAAGGATATAAAACTGCCTATATTCAATCTTGAATGAACCACTTTCACATCTGTTACAAGCCAGTGCTGAAAACACTTTCCTGGTGAAGATTTACAAGATGAAGGGGACTGCTTTATCTTGTTTATGGATTTTGGCATTAATTTGTGTACCTATCTACTTCTGTGGTATTCACTATGTGGACTCTACAAATAATGGGAGTGCAAAAGGTCTAAATGTCAAGTTTGATGACGGCGTTCCACAAGTTAAATCTACACCTGATGTGGGTAAGCATGTAGCAGGAAGAAAGAGAGACTATCGGCAGGCTTACAATGCTAGTGAACTGGCATATGTTACTGATCAATTGACAAACAGTAAAGTCACGAATGAAGCGGATAATGTAACTGACATTCCATTGTCAGGGACTTATGACGGGGGTACAACGGCAGACTACTATGAAGCAAATCTAGACCAAACGGTAGAACTCACGAATAACGGAAGTAATAGTGAAAACATGGACAATGTTGTGGACTGTGACAACCAACATATAACTCTATCCACAAACATGACAACTGGTATTACTCTCAAGACTTATGAAAACAAGCCATGTCATGTCTTTGTTTCTTCCCCACCTGGAGTACAGATTGGCATAAATGTTAAGACGACGCAAAGTAATTGGTCAACCGATAATTATTTTTTTGTGCAGTCTAATTACGCTGATGAGGCATGTTTCAATGACATAATTGAATTAAGGGGACCTTGCAGTATAACATTCATAAGCAGCAGCCTGGAAGTATACACCAAGTTATCAGCAACGGTACAACTACTACCTATTGGGGATTCTAGTCAACCTGTGGAGAAATCTGATCAAACAACATGTATCACACAACAAACTAGTAGAGATGATGTCAATCAAGAGATGTGCCAATACTCTGACACTAATTTTACGCAAGTGTTCAATGTTGACTACTCTTTCATTGAACAATATCAACAGTTGGCTTACGACCATCCATCATTAACACTAACGTTTCCTGGTGAAAATCTCCCTGAGATTCAATTTCCGCTGTTAGACTTATCCTATGCAGACATATATGTAGCTGAATACCCACTATGTCCTATTGAATGTACCTGTGGCCTGCATTTGAATCAATTTACCACAGAATGCTTTGACACAGAGGACAACGATGAAACACTTCTTATATTTCCACAATCATACGATTTACAAGTCAACACATCAGCACTAAATGGAAGTAGGAGACAGCTTGTTCACATTAGTCCAGGTGGCTTCAGAAATCTCAACAACCTCGACATTTTACTGTTGGACCTCAACTTGATCTCCATTCTGCACCAAGACACCTTTGAAGGATTATCTCGATTGCAAGTACTGGATCTGTCCTCCAATAACTTGATACATATAAATTCTAGTGCATTTTCTGGTCTAGATACTCTGAAGCAGTTGTTCTTGAATAGAAATAAGCTGATTGGTTTAACCGCTAATATGTTTGAGGGTTTACATGGTATGCAAGTATTGTATTTGATTAAAAACCAAATCATGACCATAGAACCTAATATATCTGTAAATTTGAATAGTCTTCAAGTTTTGTCGTTAACAGGTAACACCCTTTCTATACTAGGCCCAACAATATTTCATGATATGAGTAGTCTGATTTACCTTGATCTCTCCTACAATGGTATTGAAGATATTGACACAGATACTTTTAGAAATCTAAAGAATATGACACATTTATCGCTATTGGGAAATCAACTGTCAGCCTTTCACACATCCAATTCAAATATATTTAGGGATCTTGGATATTTAACAGCACTGTACCTGAATGACAACAAGTTAACCAATCTCCATGTAGATATATTTCAAGGGTTGGAAAGCCTAGCAGGATTATGGTTACATGATAACACACTAACCACCTTGGATCCACGTTTATTCAGGGACCTTTTCTATTTAGAACGCCTGTCCTTGTACGATAATCAGATAACCCATCTCCACATAGATGTATTTCAAGGGTTGGTAAGCCTAGCAAGACTAGGGTTGCACAATAACGCACTGACCAACTTGGATCCAGGATTATTCAGGGACCTTTTCCATTTACAAAACCTGACATTGTATGATAATCAGCTAGTCCATCTGCATGTAGATATATTTCAAGGGTTGGCAAGTCTGTCAGAATTGTGGATGCAAAATAACAGTCTAACAGCTTTGGAACCAGGTATATTCAGAAATCTTGCTGAATTAAGAAAAATATCTTTATGGAGTAATCACTTATCATATCTCAATATTGATATATTTCAAGGGTTGGGTAATCTATTTGAATTGAGGCTTGATGATAATGTGCTCACAACGCTACCACCTGGTATTTTCAGGAATCTTGCTAATTTATCAAGGCTGTACCTGAATGATAACTACTTATCAAATCTCCATGTAGATTTATTTCAAGGGTTGGTCAACCTATTGCTATTGGGGGTGCATGATAACAGACTATCAACCGTGGAGCCAGGCTCATTCAGAGATCTTGGTAATTTAATATATTTGAATATGGATGATAACAACTTGTCAAATCTCCACATTGATGTATTTCAAGGGTTGGGAAACTTATCGATATTGGGGCTGACCAATAATAACCTCACAACACTACAACCTGGTATATTCAGAGATCTTGTTAATTTAATATATTTGTCTCTGAATGATAACCACTTGTCAAATCTCCACATTGATGTATTTCAAGGGTTGGGAAACTTATCTCAATTGTGGCTGACCAATAATAGCCTCACAACATTACAACCTGGTACATTCAGAGGCCTTGCTGAATTAGCACAACTAGCTTTATCTGGTAACTACTTATCCAGCTTACATGCAAATTTATTTTATGGACTGATAAGCCTATCAGAATTGGGGCTGGGTAATAACACACTATCAACCATGGAACCAAGCTCATTCAGAGATCTTGGTAATTTAATATATTTGTATCTGAATGATAACAACTTGTCAAATCTCCACATTGATGTATTTCAAGGGTTGGATAACTTATCGGTATTGTCGCTGGCCAATAATAGCCTCACAACATTACAACCTGGTACATTCAGAGATCTTGGTAATTTAATACAATTGTCTCTGGATGATAACAACTTGTCAAATCTCCACATTGATGTATTTCAAGGGTTGGGAAACTTATCGATATTGGGGCTGGCCAATAATAGCCTCACAACATTACAACCTGGTATATTCAGAGATCTTGGTAATTTAATAGATTTGTCTCTGAATGATAACCACTTGTCAAATCTCCACATTGATGTATTTCAAGGGTTGGGAAACTTATCTCGATTGTATCTAAACAATAATAGCCTCACAACATTACAACCTGGTATATTCAGAGGCCTTGCAGAATTAACACAACTAGGTTTATCTGGTAACCACTTATCCAGCTTACATGCAGATATATTCTATGGACTGATAAGCTTATCAGAATTGGGGCTGGGTAATAACACACTCACAACATCATCTCTAATGAGTTTGAAGAACTGCTGTGTTAAGCTGCAAGTTCTTGTTTTAAGGGACAACATGATATCCAAACTTGGACCATATTCCTTCTCTGACTTGCATAATCTTATCGTTTTAGATATCTTTGACAATCAAATAACAGCAATTCATCCTACTGCATTTAGTAATGTAACAGAAATGAAGTACATTGGCCTTGAAGGCAATGCACTTAACAGAATAACACCTGACTCTTTTTCCTGGTTTGAGAATACCACAACCATAGTTGTAGATACTCCAGGAATATGTTGCCAAATAGATTCAAACACAGGTCCAAAGTGTATATCACTAACACCCAAATCAGAATATATGACATGTGAACAGCTCTTACCAAATACATTGCTCAAGTATTCAGTGTGGATTATAAGTGTACTTGCTCTAATTGCAAACATGTACGTATTAATACATGGTTGCTTGACACTGAAAAGGGGAAAAGATCAACAAGACCCAAAGAGGCAAGTGCTTTTTATAGTAAACCTTGCTGCTGCTGATTTCCTTATGGGAGCATATATGCTAATAATTGGATCAGCCGATCAGTATTATGGGCAATACTTTCCAATTGAAGCAGACTATTGGAAAACTCATGAACTATGCAAATTGGCTGGATTTCTATCGGTCCTTTCAAGTGAAGCATCCTTATTATTCATCACTTTAATAGGCATTGACCGATTTTGGGCTTTCAGAAAACCTGGAATAAGTAGGAAACTATTTGTGAGAACCAGGTCAAAAGTAATTGCAACAGCACTGATATGGATAATTGCACTTGTTGTAAGTGCGTTGGCAATTGTATTGGAAACGGATACACAGCTTTATAAATTTAGTGAAGTATGCATCGGTTTACCACTAGCCAGAAGATTTATTACCGAAACCAGAACGGAAAATATTACAATCACATACGATAATATCGATAGACCGGATGATCTCTTACCTATTGATACCTATGTAATTCTAGGCAGCAAATTGGGATCAATTTATTCCATCATACTTTTTCTTGGCGTCAACCTAATATGCTGCGTAACTGTTTCAATGTGTTACATATGTTTGTTTATTCAACTGTGTAGAGTCAGAGCAAATATGTCTGCATTAAGATCTGGAATTAAGATGTCACTTATAACAATAACTGATTTGATGTGCTGGTTGCCAATAATAGTGCTTGGGATTATGATACAGACTGAAGTGACAGAAATATCCCCCACTGTCTTTGCATGGATAATATGTTTTGTATTACCAATTAATTCTGTGCTTAATCCACTCTTATACACTATCATGGGTAGTTGGTGCGATTGTTTTTATCGCAAAGGTACTGTTAATGGAAGACATTTTGTAATGCTTGACGAAACAATATTCTAAATAAACTGCTCACAAAAAGTATCGAAACACTTAGAAATGATCCAATATATAACGCCTCGAAAGGGTATGCATTAATCGAACCAAATAACCAAGTGCATAATTTTGTTCTGCGTATTTTGACACCTCAATCGATGAGATACGATGTTGCGGAGCGGAGTTATTGTCATTTCAATGGTCGTGGGTCCAGTTTCAAAAGTGACAATCATCCTATAGAAAGAGGTTTGCATTACTGTTTAGAATGATCAGATTCGTGCTTTTCAATAGGGATGGGTGTCACTTGGTTATTTGCTTCGATTAATGCATACCTTTTCGAGCCGTTATATATTGGATTATTTCTAAGTGTTTCGATACTTTTTGTGAGCAGTTTACATGTGTATCATCTAAAATGAGAGTGCACATGGGTGTTTCCATAAATACAGATACCAGTGGGATATTTGCATTGTCTATTTTCAAATGGTTCAATATCCTGTTATACGAATGTACTTGGTTAATTTTCATTTTAAAATCTGATTAAGTCCATAAAGTTGCACTGGTATAACACCACAACATGTATATTATATCAACATTTTTTCTTATTTTGGTGAAAATTCGGCAAAATATACAATTTTGGCAAAAAAGTGTGACATTTAAGACAGGGTCAAAATATAAACAATATGGTGATTTTGTTTAGAGTAATTGTGTTATCTGTAGGCTAAATGATCAATATCAAACTAGTTTTGAAGTGTTAAACACATTTTTCATAAGCAAATTACTGAGAAGAAATAATTGAATACATGGCAATTTTACCGTCACCGTGTAACATTTGGTGTCTCAAAAACCCGTTACACGGTGAAGGCAGTTTTCTTTAAATTTAACAGTGACAATAATCTCCATCTTATTTCCCTTTTGTTGATTTTACAAGCCTCTCTGATAGGTTAAAGGAAAATAGAAGAGTTAAACTGAAATTGCAACAAACAAAATAAAAGTGATCAGACAGTTTCTGCAGTTGCCAGGCATAATTGAACATTTTGGTGTCTTTTGGTGTCTCAGTTACATGAGGAGACAAGTATTTCAAAGAAATACTGACGTTATAATGGTGAAAATGTATCTCTGTACGCTTAATGACCTGTTCTGATCCATTTTCATGAAATAGAATAATGGAACATATTATGAAAGTGGTTATTCAGTTAATATAGACATATTTTGACTATTTAGACCTAATTTGTGTATGTCACACATTGGCGCCCTTATTTATGGAAACACCCATATACAAGCATGAATGTCATGTAAATAAAAATGTCAGAAAATAAACTGCTCTCGAATAGCATGTCAGTGACCAAAGCTCAAGATAACAGTGTTTTTACCGGGAGCTACTTTTTTGAAAAGTAGCGCCTGGATCATGGGATTTATTGAGAACCAGGAGCTACTTTCAGTCTCCGGGAGCTAACTTTTTATTAAATCGTATTGTCAAATCGAAATTTGATGTCTTAGGCAAGCTTACCGATCATCAACGGGCGCTGGTTTGGACAAAATATCAGTGCTCGGTTGTTTATTTTTCAGCATTACCGGGCGCTATGGCAGGAGGACCGAGGGGTAAAAATCGCCCAGCGCCCGCTTATCTTGAGCCTTGTCAGTGACTATTCACAGCTGATCCATCAAACCCTGTTGTACGGGCAAACGGACCTCTCAGGTCGGCTTTTACCCCTCATTTTCCAGTAAAAATATCTGTAAACATTTTGTCGTTTTTTGACAAGCAGGGGGGGGGGGGGGGGGGGGGGTGGGTCGGTATTCATTTGCATGTGAAAATTAGTTTCACCAATTTCTAAAAAAATGGGTCGGTCAGGCTCGTACAACAGGGTTTTTTCCGTCGCATTACCAAGATACATGTATTTAAAATATTTTGATTTTGGTAAAACGTGTATGTTAATACTTTAATGAGATTGATTAATATGATTTTAAAAGAGATTTGTAGCCAATAGCTTGTGTTGATTGTGATTGATGGAACAAGATAATAATCAATGTATATAACCTACACCAACCACATGGAATTGATGTAACAAACAAACCAGTTGCAGAATACTAAACTTTCATATCAAAAGTCTGATTGTATTTTCGTCTTTATAGTTCTCCTCTCGGTGTCATCGGTGTCCAAAAAGCATGGACATCATGGTTTTCTGTTTTACAAATAGTTTGGAAATCATTATAGAATTACTTAAACTTACTTTGTGAAGATGAGACTTGAACAATTTATTTGATATAAACATGACATTTGAAGACTATTTTGCTTTACAGATATAATTATTTATGCAAGTTGTGTATATTATCTGCTTAACTATGTGATGCAGCACATCAAAAGGGGGACTGTAACACCATGCACTATGTGATATGTAGTAAAATAAATGACATTGTAATAAGAAATAAAAATTCCATTGAAATGGAATGGGGGCGATCCAAAGAAAGAAGCATGTTTTGTAACCATTTTCTGTTGCATACCAAACAAAATACCATGGAAATGGTGTATGTATTTTCGATAATTCAAACCAAAAAACAAATCAAACACAGCAGTCTAAAAATAGTACAGGAAACCAATAAAGTGTATTTGCGTGCATGTAAGGGGGGGGGGGGGGGGGGGGGGGGGGGGGGTACTGTCTGAAGAACAATCTAGGTATATATGACAGCCATAAATCACCATTTATTCAAAGATTTTCTTATTTATTAGACAACACCACAACAATTGGGAGATTTCTCCTTAGTCAAACAAGATAAGCTATTATGTCTCTCTGTTGGGAGTCTAAGTAATAACATCTCTCTGATTGAATCATCAAGGCTAAACAAATATAGCTTTGACTCCATCACAGACTGCAGGACTGTTGAAATAAACTGCATAGGTACATGTAATTTACAAAGACTACAAACATGGCGGCACCCCACTTATGTCTAGAAAGACCAAAATGTGTAAGTTTTTGCAATAACATGCTATAAGAGTGGCTTCGCCCCCAAAAAGGGGGGATTTACAGGTGAAGTCAATTTGAGTTTATTACATGTGCTTTAAGGGCATTTTCTAAACTTTAAAATGACACCAAACTTATCAAATTTGATCAAGGCATTCAGATTTTACGAGTGAAAATGACTCCTAAATTCTTATTATTTTCTTTATTTTTTTAGTCCGTTTTCATCTGTATCTTAAAAAACACACAGCCGTAAAGTCCCCCTTTGATGTGCTGCATCACATATATATCTATCATTAAGCAGTCCTTAGTTAAGGTATACAAAAAAACAAAAACAAAACTAAAAACATATGTGTCCAATCAAGACTAGTCTCTGCCGTGGTATTGTGTGGTATTTGGTAGGGTAATGACCACTTTTCCCCCTTTTTTTTCTTCCTTAACCCCAACTCTACCATAAAAAAGAATACAACAGCAGAGACTAGCGCAATCAACCATAATTCGATCAACATGGAACTTTCACAGAGTTTATACCTATTGAATTTACCAGTTTGTGGTGGGTTTTTATAAATTCCTGATTTCCTTATAATTTGCATACTAATTTTAAGTTGAAATAATCAAAAATCCACTTCCCCCTAAATATTTTTAATCATATCTGTTCAGACATTGTAGCTGAACATGTTACCTACAATTTGTACAGGAGGGTTTTTGAATTTTCTCCTTTGTATATATTCATTTTGGGGCAAAAACTGCATTTTTCATGGTCGTCTTCAAAGGCCTATGAATTCTTTAATTTTGACGAAAAATAAATTCATTTGCACAAAATGAAATAAGACATAACAACAATTATTTTGTACCAAGCAGAATTTTAATACATGGTTTTGTCGTCTTCAAAGGCCTATGAATTCTTTAATTTTGAAGAAAAATAAATTCATTTGCACAAAAATGAAATGAGACATAACAACAATTATTTTGTTCAAAGCAGAATTTTAATACATGGTTTAGTTTTCTTAGGAATAATGATTTTATAAATCACAATTTTGGGGAAAGGTGAACATTGAGTTTTTTCTTAGAAATGTATGTATGTCAACCTGTAGCATGTCATGTAAAACATTTTCTTTCATAATTGAGGGGGAAATATCTACAATGGTGTGTATTCCGGGCAATTATACAGGGAGAAAAATGGAAATGACCAAGCTAACAATGGATTACCAATTTTGACGAAAGAAAATGGATTTTTTACATTAAGGCCTTAAAAAAAAAAGTTTGATTGGCGTAACATAGAAGAAAAATAGGGTAGGTAGGTCGGATTTTTTATTTTTTATTTTTTTAAATCTGTAAAACGTCTATGAAATTTTATATACCAGCACACATATACCATACAGACATAAACAAATGGCACAAATATACACAGCTAACTCCGGCAAGTACTGGGCTGGTGCATGCCGGTGCATTTGCCAGCCCAGCACAAGCCCAGTACTGGACCAGCACATGCAGCGACATGTACTGGGCATGTGAGTGTACCCACCAGCATTGAGCAAGCCGATGTGAGGACATGGGATGGTCCATAACATGTGGACATTAACTGGACTTGAAGCGGTGTACATGTTATAACCTAGTAAATGTATACTTTTAATGGGCATATGGAAGTAAAATTGACTGGCCCAGATTGTTTGGATAATTTTGTTTAGCCCAAAATGTTTTTTTTAATTTTTTTTATTTATTTTTTTATTTTTTTTATTTTTTTATTTTTTTTGGCCCCGCTACATGGATAATAATTGAGTTCTGTATCGCTTTTCAGCGATATACATGTATACCTGAAAATATAAGGGTGAATTTAAGAATTGTGTAAATTGAAAAATAATAGAGCACTCATGTTGAAAATCTACAAATAGTTTGATAGTGAAACTGTCTTGAGAATCTTTTCGAAATGGGGTACTTTAAAGGAGATAATTAATGATTGTCATGGATACCAAATAAAATAATGCATTTTTGAAAGAATAGGTCTAAATGGTTTATTTTATATCCTTTGGCACCAAAACTTTGCCAGAACCTAAACATGTACGATGATCCAAATATTCGATGTTTTTTATTTAAAAATCATGGTTTGACACCTATTGGTTGCTATGGAAACCATATAAAATAATGCATTTTCGGGAAAAAATAGGTCTACATGGTTTAGTTTTTACCCTTTGGCACCAAAACTTCGCAACAACTTTTCTTTTTTATGTTTTTTTAATTTAAAATCTTAGTTTGCCATTTATTGGTTGCCATGGTAAAATGATTTAAAATAATGCTGTTTAGGGAAAAAAAATAAGTAGAAATGGTTTGTTTTTACCATTTGGTGCCAAAACTTTCTAAAAACTGTCGGGATTTTTTTTACTGTTTTGTGTCTCCTTCTCTTTTGTAAACTCCGAACTCTAACTGGTTTAAAGTTTTTTCTTTGCAGAAATCTCTAAATCTAGTTTATAATTTGCCGAATGCGGTAACCCTGCGAGCTCTGGGTTACACAGTGGACTCGCATGTTGGTAGCCTGAGCAACCGGTTGGGACCATCCGCTGGGCACGGGGTTGGTCCCAACCAGTGGGCGACCGATTGTGCGTAACCGGTTGCCACGCGGAAGGTCCCTTCCAGTGGGCCACCGATTGTGCGCTAGTGATGGGCTACGAGAAGGTAGCACACCTCTAAATAATAGGAAGTCGAAATTAGACGACCATTTTGCACCTTATTTTGATCGATGCGCGACGCTTCAAAAGATGATATCTCAATGACCATTGTGATTTAGGAATTGATTTTGGTATCAAATTTAAGCCCAAGACAATGCTTAGGCCAAACAAAATAATAGGTTCGTCTCAAAGCTTGCGCGCGCATTGGTTTTGAAATGCCAAAATACCGCGTCTGAAATGCAGGAAATTGTCAAATCAATTTTTTCTTTCCCTACAAATTTTTATTTTCGAGTTTTTATTAAAAATATTGGCAGATTTTCCTTTTCTCAAACTTTTACATGACTCAGTTCTTCAAAAAACGCTGCACAATTGTTCTTTACACAACTACATCACAATATTCATTTCAAATAGAAAAAACAAATATCAGAAAGTGTCAACGGTTGCAAATAGTAAGAGTGAAAATTGCCACACAAATAAAAAAAATGTAAAAAAAATAAAAAATGGAAGACAAAAAACAGCGCGCGTCGCCCGATTTTGAAGCCTTTGCTTTGAGACAAACTTTTATTTTTGTTTGGCCTTATAATATGTTTATAACGATAGATCGATTTTAACGATTTAAAGTTAGGAAAATGTTAGGCCTACGACTATGCTAGAAACCCGACATTAGCAAAAGACAAGTTTTTGAATTACGGCCGATGCGCTTAAAATCTAACGGTTATCCATGTATATTTTACAATTTTAATCGTAAGCTTGCTAAAATAGCTAGAGTTTAATACCAAATTGAAAGAATTTCTATGTATAAATTTCTATTTATGCCCCCAAACTATGACGCATTATACACGCAGGCCAACGTACTATTAGATTTTCCGAAGATTTAAACCATGTTCTGGCAAGGTTATTTTTAAATTTACACATAGAAAGTCATTCAATTTGGTAGTAAACTCTAGCTATTTTAGCAAGCTTATGATTAAAATTGTAAAATATACATGGAAAACCGTTAGATTTCAAGCAATCGAGCATCTAAGCCCTCTACGGTCATTTTTCAAGTTGATTTTTCGCAAGACTTACGGCCGTGCACCGTGAAAGTAGGACTACTATTTATTAACAAAAAATAGTTAATATTATTTGTGAATGATCTATCATTAAAATTCATATTGTTAGCTTTAATTTGATACCAACCTCGTCTGCTGAATCACTGTAGTTCCCGAGAAATCACTATTTTAATCACGCTTATTGATAAGAAGTATTGCGCAATAAGAGTTGCAAGTTTTCGCCTGGAACTATTTAGAGGTGTGCTACCAGAAGTGTACTTCTTTCTAGTAGCCCACTCGCCACTTCTACTATAATCAAAACAAAGAATTCTCGATCAAAACATTTATTCCAGTCACGCCAGCGTTCATCCGAATTGAACGCAGTGTGATGAGCCCTTGACAACCATGCCACAACGCGTTCGGGCGGGCGTAGGCCTACTTACATAATTGTCCAATCACGCAGCATGGGGTCTTGTTGATTAGGGCCGCGATTGGTCAATTACCTTTTGTTTACAAGAACGTCACACCTTCCGGATTTACTGCGCCCTTGCCGTCGCGATTGACGCGCTCACGCACAGTATGCCCCAGACGCTGGGACACTGAGGAATCGTATACGATTTGATCGAGAATTCTTTGTTTTGATTATAGAAGTAGCATTGAAATAACACGGGAGAATTCAAGGCTGACGAATTTTGAAGTTAAAACGGGGCTTTTAATTTAATCAAAAGTACATTTCTACATTTGGTATTTATAGCTGGGGATCCAAGAATGCTTTTTTTATGGAACCATGCATGGAATACACCACAAAATTTGAACAGTGTTTCTAAACTGAAATTTTGTGCTGATTTCAAATCTGGTGATTGTAAAATCCGAACCTGTGAGGAAAGTTGTCAAATTAAAGGGATACTACCAGAATATGTTTTGTAATGAAATTCACCTATAAATCATTTTCTTATGATTCTTTTAATATTTCACATTTCTATCTCATTACTTGTCCCAAATATGATGCTCTGTAATGTTGAGAACTGATATAAAGCAATTTCGGCTCACATTAAAGGGGTATTACCCACTTTTATGGTCCACAATCCTGAAATTTGGTCAAAAATCTAGGAATATGCCTTTAATAATTAATTACTCTATTCTTTGATGGAATGATATACCACAAATCAAAAACATTTTTCTGAATTGAAATTTTGTGCTGATTCCAGATCTGATAAGTTTGTAAACCATTTATTTGTAAGTGGAAAATGGTCAAATTAAAGGGATACTACCCGAATTTTGTTTTTTTAATGAAATTCACCTGAAGCATTTTCTTGTGATTCTTTTAATATTTCACATTTCTTTCTCATTACTTGTCCTAAATATGATGCTCTGTAATGATGAGAGCTGATATAAAGCAATTTCGGCTTATATTAAAGGGGTATTACCTGATTTTATGGTCCGCAATCCTGAAATTTGGTCAAAAATCTAGGAATATGCCTTTAATAATTACTCTATTCTTTGATGGAATGATATACCACAAAATCAAAAACATTTTTCTGAATTGAAATTGAGTGCTGATTCTAAATCTGATAAGTTTGTAAACCATATGAGAGGGGAAATGGTCAAATTAAAGGGATACTACCCAAATTATGGTTTTTTTAAAATTGAAATTCACCTACATACATGTATATAGCATTTTCTTGTGATTCTTTTAATGTTTCACATCTCTTTCTCATCACTTGTCCTAAATATGATGCTCTGTAATGTTGAAAACTGATATAATGCCATTTTGGCTCACAATAAAGGGGCATAACCCGATTTTATGGTCCACGATCCTGAAATTTGGTCAACAATTTAGGAATATGCCTTTAATAATTACTCTTTTCTTTGATGGAATGATATACCACAAAATCAAAAACATTTTTTTGAAACGAAATTTTGTGCTTATTCCAGATCTGATCAGTTTGTAAACCATATATGAGGGGAAAATGGTCAAATTAAAGGGATACTACCCGAATTATGCTTTTTAAATGAAATTCACCTATCAAGCATTTTCTGGTGATTTTTTTTATAATTCACATTTTTTTCTCATTACTTGTCCCAAATATGATGCTCTGTATTGTTGAGAACTGATAAAGCAAATGCGGCTCACATTAAAGGGGCATTACTCGATTTTATGGTCCGCAATCCTGAAATTTGGTCATAAATCTAGGAATATGCCGTTACATTTTTCTATTCTCTACTTAAAGGTGTATGCTCCGATCACTTTTTTGGGCTATGAGGGTTTTTTCACATAAAGATATTTTGATATCAGAAAGAATCCCCATATTTTTCTCATTATGTCTGTAAAATCTTAGGGGCCAGAAATGTTCCATTTAGAAATTATAGGCTAAAATGTGGTGCTGCCATAGGTGGTTAACCAATTATAACCGGTCTGGGTATTACTCAATTGGCCAATATTTTGTGACCTTGTGCTTCTAAAAATAGAACCGTTGGAGTTGCAACTCAAACTTTGGAATGCGACAATTTTAAGGATGACCTTTTATGTAAAATAGAAAACATCGAGTTGAAAATCGGGCCAGCAATCGGATCATCTATACTTTTAAGGGTATTATTTGAACATGAAACGGAACTCAATATTTTACTGGTCAGGCGTCTGGCTCACTCAATTTCTGATTGATTGAGAAATGCTAAATGGCAGGTGTCCGGCTTGGCTCCACATCTGCAAAGTAGTGCACACTCTCCCCTCCCGTTGTAACATTTCATTTCATATTTATTTAGCCAAATCAATTGTACATTAAAACATATATATAGATGAAACATACAATAATCAAATATAATAAATATAAAAGATGATAGCTTGAAAAGGACCAAGCAGTCAGTCTCAGTCCCTCTGTGGCATGGTATCTCGCCTTCGATCCTGGCATTCTGAGGATGTCCGCGCTCCGAGGAAGGTGGATGGGGTTCTGGACTGACTGGCAGCATCAGGAGAGTCCGAAACCATTGTCGTTAGGGCCAGAAGGGAGCTATCATGAGTAGTTCGCACCTGTCCTCCTGAGTCTTCTGGAGGACTCTGACGATGAGAGGGAGAGGACTAGATTGAAAAATCCAAATCAGATGAAATAAACGGCATCTGAAAGATAAGTGTTTCTCCTTTCGGTGTGTACAAACATATTACTATATACTTTAGAACTTCATGGTAAACAAATTGTGCAAACATGTGCACCCTTTTTTAGGGACACCCTGTACACATATACAACCACTTTATAAATATGTATAATGTATATATGGTCACACGTTTGATTCGAAGCTCGCCTCCTTTCGTGTTAACACACGAATTTTGGCTTTCGCGACATGATTTTAACTTTACACATCTATTTTTGCTCCCCTGAGGTAGTAAAAGTATACATTTTCTGAAGGGAAATTGCATGAGGAAACCAAATATTAGCTATACCAATGCCATTTTGTAGGCAGATATCTTGTTATTAGGGCTTTAAAATGATACCAATTTGTTCAGATAGCTTTTGTGGGTTTAAAAATATTTAAGGAATATGACAGCATGACACTACAACTAACAAGGCGGTTCTCGAACGGCGCGTCTCGCCTGTTCATCAAAAGTGACTTGAAAGAAATGATGATGAAACATATGATACAATGTAGCACTGTCACAGAGGTATGCATTGTAGTTAATGCAAGGGATGTAATACCTTAAGGGATGCTCAAATGTTACCCAGTACTAAAAAAAATTGCGGAACACAAACGAATCGTTTCCGCTTTATGGCTCTTCAAAGTTTAGATGGTACCCCACCCCCTTTGGACTATGCAGTGGCGGCGCCAGCATCATAATTTGGGTGGGGGGGGGGGGCAAAAGGAGGCAAGATGACCTTGAATGACCTTGAAAAATTAATCGGCAAAAAGAACACACCACACACCACTTGTCTCCACCAAATATAATCAAGATAGGCCTTACAAGATCTTATTTGACGCCAGATGACCTTGAATGACCTCCAAAAATTAATCAGCAAAAAGAACACACCACACCCCCTTTTCTCCACCAAATTCAATCAAGATAGGCCTTACGGATCTTATTTGACCCCAGATGACCTCGAAAAATATATCAACAAAAAGAACACACCATCCCTCTTCCGTCCACCAAATCCCATCAAGATAGGCCTTATGGATCTTATTTGACCCCAGATGACCTTGAATGACCTCTGATGACCTTGAAAATTTATTCAGCAAAAAGAACACACCACTCCCCTTCCCTCCACCAAATCTCATCAATATAGGCCTTACTGATCTATTTGACCCCATATTTGACCCCGATGACCTCTGGTGACCTTGAAAAAATTTAATCAGCAAAAAGAACACACCCCCCCCCCCCTTCCCTCCACCAAATCCCATCAAGATAGGCCTTACTGATCTATTTTACCCCATATTTGACCCCCGATGACCTTGAATGACCTCCGATGACCTTGAAAATTTAATCAGCAAAAAAGAACACACCACCCCCTTCCCTCCACCAAATCCCATCAAGATCGGCCTTACGGATCTTATTTGACCCCGATGACCTTGAATGACCCCCGATGACCTTGAATGACCCCCGATGACCTTGAAAATCTAATCAGCAAAAGAACTCCCCACCCCCTTCCCTGACATCAAGTCCCATCAAGATAGGCCTTACGGATCTCTAGATATCGCGTCACAACGCGTCACAAAAGTGTTAAGCATATTTGACCCCGATGACCTTGAATGACCCCCAATGACCTTGAAAAATCAATCAGCAACAGAACGCACCACCCCCCCCCCCCTTCCCTCCACCAAGCCCCATCAAGATAGGCCTTACGGATCTCCAGATATCGCGTCACAAAGGTATTTCTTAGCACACGGCAGACGCCATACGCCGGACAGAAATAGTGATAACATAGTCTCTTTCTGATTACATCAGGCGAGACAAAAAGTGTCACAGCACCACCCTATTGGGAGGCAAGCTCATAACGTGTGACCATATCAATAAATGTTTTTGCAATAGAAACAACTAGATCAAGGGTGCAATAAAACACTGCATCCAACCTTTTCCTTTATTCAAACACCACTGTGTCAGCACAGCACATACACCTATTATCCACACAACCTTCACTCACTTCTTGATCATTTACAATGCTATGGTTTTTCATAAGTCTCATATTTCTTTCTATTCACTTTTTTGATGAACAGGCGAGACACGCCGTTCGAGAACCGCCTTGTTGTATTTGTAGGCCTTTGTGTGTGTAAAAAAAAGAAGGGAGGGGGGGGGGGGGGGGGGGGGTATCATAACTTTTTTTCTACATTCCAGAGGGGGGTCATAACTTTTTATTTTTAGTATCTAGGGAAGGGTCATGTTTTTTTTGGTTGTTACTTTCTTCCAGCTACCAGCCCCCCTCTGGTAGAAATAATGAACGGTCCCTTAGTCAAAACAAAATATTACTTATTGATCAACGGTATATTCTATAAAAAGGTATATTCTAACAGGTAACCAGTGTCAGTACAGGCACATACAATTTACTGGTGATGGAATCGAACCAACAAACTTGACCTACACATATTACATAAGTCAAGCTGTACCTTACCCCAGTACGATTTGATGTGTGCCATGCACCTAAACTTTTTGAGATACATTGTGTTGAAGTGAGGGATGTCAGAAACCAATTTAATTACCATCGCTGATCTTAATAATAATGAAATAATCTTTATGATTATGATGGAGGGCACAAATTATCATTTTTCAATACCACCCCAAACATGCCAGTTAACTTATATAAGGCACAAAAAAAAGAGTTGTGTTGCCTTTATCCGGCCGGGTCAAAATTACGAAAAATGTGGGCCATGTTTCTTTTTCTTTTTTATGCTTTAATGCTTTTTTTTAAAGACTTTTTTTCAATGTTTTTAAAAAAATAAAAAATAAATAAAAAAAATTCAACACCTATCTTCCGGTTGATAAATGTATGTAAAAGCCAACGAAACCAAGAAAACCAAACAACAAGCTCAGGTTTGTACTCCACGTACAAGAAAGAAAATGCAACTAGGGATGTGGTCGTCCCAAAACCGGCAAAAAATGTTGCATGGGGCATGGGGCGCCCCCTACGCCCCTGTATCCGCCACTCCTTTATCCGCCAATGCATATAGGCCTAACACCGTGCGACCCTTTTTGCATGCCCACCAATAACATGTGACCAAATACCGTATTTTACAACTCCCAGTGCTCTGGGCTATGTCTTATTTCTCGAGAAAAATCAATGCTCCATCTTAGGGGTTGTGGCATTATTCACATCAACATCAGTATGTGTAGTGCAAATTCAAGCCTTTTGTTAAGCGGTCACACCCAGGAGTTATACCCCTGGTTGCTATAAAGCTCCTGGTGGTGTTTTTTGCACAGTTAAGTATAGGACCAGGAGCCATTTTTTAAAAAATAGTAAAAAGTAGCTCCTGGTCAAGACCTGCCTAGCAAAAGGCTTGTGTACATTGATTTTAGGCTGATTTCTCTCCATCCAACATAAAATACAATAGCACTTAGAATATCCCTAAACTGCTTCCCAATCTTGCTTGGGTCGACGAGGCAATTGAGACTATAAGCATCTTGCCCAAGGATACATACAAACACATTGGCCACGGCAGGCTAGAACTCACAACCTTATGATTATGAATCCTGCACTGTTCCACTGGACCACACATGCTCTCTAATCCCCATACCCTTATGGCAATTATGCCTTGCTATAGGCCTACTCTATTTGGCTTCCTCTGGACAGTGACGTAACTTAACGGGTGAAGCTTTTACGTACGCGTAGGGTCGAGGCTATAAGTATGTATCGTCGTTCAACGCTCATGTGTATAATACGCCACTTAACACCAGCGCCTCAAGTCGGCGCGTACGATGCTGCAATCTGTAGAATAGGTCTAGCGACACGCTAACGCTATCAATCAAAGTTGAGTACGACAGTGATAGTTCCTATTTGGCGGGAAAGAGAGTTATTTTTTGACGGTTGATGCAATATAAATTTTCACTTAATATGTTGTGTTTGAAATGTGTACTTGATGTTCTGACATTTAAACTAGGTGATCTGAGGTCAATTTTAATTTCATGGACCGATTTACACATGCGGTGATATCCAGACAGGAGGCCGAATTTAGGTAGGCAAATCACTACGTTGTTATGCGGCGGCTTATAAGAAAGTGCGCAGTAATGGCACCTTCATATTCAGATATGTTGTAGATTACCCTTGTGAGTAAGACATATCAACATTTCATTAAACCACTAATACAGAAACTAGAGCCATTTAAGTAAGCCTTTCCTAACAGTAAGGGACCGTTCATTATTTATGGTGGAGGGGGGGGGGGGGCGGTGTGTGTAACTTTTTTTAAACTATAAAGGTGGTGATTGGAGTGATTTTAGAGGCTATTTTGGAGTGTGAACGCCATTTTCTTTCTGCGCTTCGCGCATATTTTCTTAAAACCTATCGACTTCAAAAACTTTTACTATGAGACGACTTCTGGACAGCAGTGGCAGCGCAACGGGGGGCATTTGCCCTCCCAAACATATTTCCTCCCCCCAAAAAAAATAAATAAAAAAATTCAAAAAGAATAAAATTTGATTTTAGCAAATTTTGGGTATAATTAGACCAAATTTTGCAATTTGCTTACCAGATTAATTAAAATTACACCAAATTTGACAGTTTTAGCGTAAAATGGCAACAAAAAATGGGCGCCCATTTTTTAATTCTTGCCCCCCCCCCCAAAAAAAAAAAAATCTTGCCCTCACTCCCCCCCCCCCCCCCCATTTTAATTTTTATTTTGCTGGTGCCGCTGCTGGACAGCTAATCTTTTCTGTGCCTTGGACGATATGGTGGAAAAACCTCTATATAAATAAGGTTTATCGCTAATAAAAAAAAACACCATTGATTATCCTTTTCTGTTGCATTGTGGGATTGCATTCTGGATCCCACAATGCATCAGAAAAGGATAATCAATGGATTTTTTCCGATTGGCGATAAGGCTTATCATCAACGTTCAAGACATTAGAGGGGGGAATACGAGTCTCAAATTTGTCCCCCCCCCCCATCCCTCCACTGTAAATAATGAACAGTCCCTAAAGTCTATGGAGAGCGTCTTGGTGATGTGCTCCCTATAGCCGTCCCGTAACCATACTGTGAGCTACTGTGCATGCTTTTAACTATAGTCTTAATAATAAATGCTTCTGAAAATCTATGCCTCCCGGCCTAACCCTAACAAATCTGTACCCTATAATAATAATCCTATTCCTAAGCCTTAGCCTAAGGCTAATCCTAACATCCAAATTTAAAACCAGATGTTAAGGGCAGTGTCAACCCGGCATTTGTTTCAAAAAATGAATTTCATATTTCTCTATTATTTTATACTTTTATATGTATTCTATCATTACCATCATAAGTTACTAATCAGAAGCGATTATTTCCCGTTCTTTTGGGTGATTTTAAATTGTTGTTTTTGTAAGTTTGAGCCAGTAAAAGGCGCATGGTTATTTGGCGGGAATATAAGCGGAGTTCCGCGCTTTTCAAATGCTGCGACAGCTGTTCGATCATTGCGTCGTGCGCTGAAACTTTCCTTGCGTAATACTAGACGCGCCGCTTAATATCCGCGACGTAGACGCGAAAAACAAAAGAGCGCAAAACAATGTCTAAAAATGTAAACAAAGGCCAATCTTACGATCATTTAAATTTCAGTTTTCTTCCAATTTCTTCACATTGTGACAATGTAAATTGAATCTGATGGTTTATTATGATTGTTCATAATAGTATACTCGCTTTTTAGGTCACATGCCCGTGTATTCCGTGAGCATTTAGCTTTAATTGGTGGAAAATGTCAATATTTTTACTAAATCGATGTTTTCTAGAAGTTCAAATTTGAAGGAATTTTACGAATTTTCAGACAACATAACTAAAAAAATATCAAACTATCAGGTAAGCTTTTACTACCATTGTGTAGAGGACTTTCAGCGCTAGGAGGCAATTTTTTATTTTTTCGATTATGGATTTTAAACTCGAGATATGCATCCATTTCTAGCGAAATGTATGCAAAAAAACACGACTTTTACACTTTTCCGATGTTTTTAGCAATATTTCCAAAACTAAGCCTTATTTTGGAAAAAGAAAAATTTGCTTCCTAGACAAAATTTTCTTGTTTACAAAAATGTATATTAGAACAAATGACCATTTTTTATTTTATAGTTATGCTGTCTGAAAAATTTGGGGTAAAAAAATAGCTTTTTGGTTCATTTCTCAAAATGTAGTTTATTTGGTATCACATTGATATCACCATTGGATTCCTTATCAAATTTCCTTTCTAAAAATGTATACTTTTATGTACTTTTATTCAATATTCTCAAACTTAGAAGCAAAAGTTGATCATCAAAATAATAGGGTTGACACTTCCCTTAAGGTAGCTAGCTATATCGGCTATTACACCACTGCAGAAAAACAACTATTGTGCGAAACAAATAATATCTATACTTTTTATTTTGAGACCACATTAAAGACAAGTCTTTGCTCTACCTATTTGAGAACTTTCGGAGTAATTTGGATATTTCTTATGTTTTTCTTTATTTTTTGAAAATTCCCTAAATTTTTGGACATTTGAATATTTTCAGCCAAGTAAGAAACTGCTATGGGTCTGTCACTTTGGGGGATGGTTAATAAGCATATTACCTAAATTCTCTCGCCAGTTTTTGTGAATAAAGTGTTTACTTTTTGAGAAAATCATTTTTTTAAGGATTTTTTAAAGGCAAAAGTTCAAATTGACACAAAAAATACTAGTTAACACTTTAATGGAAAAAGCTGGCGAGAGAATCTTCTAAATTGAATTACCTTTCATATGAGACCTTGTTTGTTAAAATAGGAGTATACTTCTCTTTAAAAATATTCACAAAGTTTGACTATTTAGTGTTTCTAGAAAAAATACAATTTTTTTGTTAAGTACTAACATTCCCACTCCATTCAATCCATGTTATGATTGTAAATGTGGAAATAATTACATTAAATATTGTGCATTGGTATTTTAGCAAAAACATAATATAAAAAACAAGTTCATCCTAAGGATACAAAGGGTTAAAAAAATAATTTATAAATCGAGTGTGTTTTGAGAAAAGAAGCAATTTTGGGGAATTAGGCAACGTGCCAAAAACCTAACACACAGTAAGTCTATGGGGTTTTTTGAAGACAAAAAATTGCGCCGTTTGAAAACGGCTTGAACGAAAAAATTCAAAATTGGCATGTGAGTTTATTTTGTCAATATACATACACTGTATAATTTTGAAGCAAATCTGAGCATGACGCCGTAGCCGATGTAGCTACCACACATTACAATTGTGGTCTCAGATACTACTGAAAAGCTCAGAGTGTCAACTGTGTCCTAAAACATGGTCAAGGTTTGCATGAAATATCTATAGGTATATGAAAAATTTCGCGACTGGCTAGGATTAGTGAAATTGTCATGCTCACAAGCTTAAATTAGTTTTCTTATTAGACAATATTAGAAATGTGTACATTTGTAAACATTTCATGATGAAAAATGTGGGTTCTTCTGTATCACGAACATTAAATGCCGCGAAAAAATAGTGCTTGCTTTAGAATAAACCTAGATGTGTCCTTATTGGGTAGCACTGCATTACATAATGATATGGTGAACTGTCACTACAAATTACTCTGTACACATCATGTTCTGGTGATCACTCCATTTCCATGGGAAATGAAGATTTTTTAGTTGGGGCTTTAAGCTTCAAAGAGAATCTGCCCGGCACTGAAAGATATCCATCACCAAACAATGTGACAGTATTCATGCGCTTGAGAGTAACGTGCATTTCAAAGTGAAATTACTGGGACCAATAAGGTTTTAGGGACTGTAATATTTATGTTTGGAGAGCTGACAGGGTCTGTCGATAGATAGGGTACTTCATTATTTAAAAAAATAAATAGTAGCTAGGTGAAACAAGTTGTATTTTTTCAGTGAGGGACGGACAAAATCATTGGAATTTACATTTTACAAATATTTTGTTTTGTTTTAGTAATAGTATAATCAAATATGGACCTTCCTCTACTATTTAAAGTACTTTTTTGATTAAATCGAGAGATTCTAAAATTGCCATCAAATGTTAATTACCAGTTTTGGATCACACACTATTATTATTCTTTTCCCAGGGATGCCCTCAATTCTCAAATGTTGAGGGCATCCCTCCCTCAATATGGGCAAATGTTGTATTCTGTCATTTTACCTTCGATAAAGATTCTGTTAGAATCGAAACGTCAGGTCCTCTTATATTTATTACAATTCTCAAATGTGATAGATAGATAGATACAGGGTGTATCAGAAAGAACTGAACCGAGGCAATATGATTTATTACGGTATGAATTCGATTGATATTGTTCAAACCATTTTCACATTTATCTTGCGCAGACGCCTAGCTTTCATAAGAATTTTAAATTTTGAAAATCGGACATTTCTGGTGGAAAATACGGACTTTCATTTAAAGATGGTAGATTTCAATTTTGGTCGAAATGATCAATTTAAAAATCTGTGAAATAACTAACCCTACCTGAGATATCCATCCATAGGACAGGGTTTATTTTTAGTCGCCATATCTTAACTTTTCACATCACTTCTTGTAAATATTTATTATAAATTTTGCATACTTTTGTGGGTGAAATTTGGAGATAAATTTTGATTTTTAATCTGAAAATAAACCAGGATTGTTCTGCTCGAGTGGTTTTAACTTGCTTTTCTTTGGCGGGAGCTTTGAAATTGAATATTGCTATGTGGTGTTGGCTACATTGTTTGAGATGTTGGGTAAGTGGTAGAGGATTGATTGAAATTGAAAATACGTTTTTCATTGATTTTCGATTATGTCTTGCCACATGAGAACAAAAAGAGATATATCTCAATGAAATTACCATAGGAAATAATAAATATGTTCACCTTTATTTTATATTGCAGGTGTTTAAATTTAAAACAATAATCATGTTGTATTTTCGATGTATTTTAGAAACATGGTACAGTTCTTTTTACAAAAACAAGAAAATCTGGGCTAATTTTGAGGCTATTTTGACTTTTCGGGACTAAATTGTATGTTCGTTTTCCATGCCATTTGAAGGCGAATGACGTTTGAGTCGTCAAATGTGTTGCGGTTTCAGCGGTTATTAACAGCAATATCATACGTATCTCAAAATGTGACACAGTTAAAATACCCAGAAAAGAAAAGAAAATCTGGGCTCATATTTAGGCTATGAAAAAGAATTATGACTTTTCGGGCCTGAGGAGGGCAGTGAATCAGGGATTCTATTTATTTTGGGATAGGAAAGTGCTATGATCCTACGTAGCGAAAACAGTCCCTTTCATGCTTTAACATATTATTACATAAATTATGGTAATCGTCCGGAATGCATCCATGACCGGCGTTTAGCGCATTTAACCTGGTTTAACGTCATTTTTTGTCAGCATGGGTTTGGTGGCGCTGTTCTCGCTGTAGATTTACACATACGACGGTGGCCACGCGAAAAACCTACATTTTGAATTCGTATAGGAATAACACCTAAACGTTAATGTTAATCTTATCATTTTGACAAATTCATCATAATTAGACGATTTTTAATCGTTAACCGGGCGCTGACTGTTAAAAATATTTCAAAATGGTGCACTCCCTTTGCCATATTGGGTCGTCTAAGAGACGACAATCACGCCTGATGATGCTGCAATCATGCCTGATGATCGGTATAATGCCACCAACCAATTCTATGCTGACTTAATTTTAATTTGAAAGTGGCTTCCGATCGGCAAGCTAACTTAGTGGCACACCCCTGAGACTGAGTGAATCGTATGTTCGTTCGAATTTTTCATGCCGTTTGAAGGCCAACAACATTTGTGTCATCAATCAAGTGTAGGCCTATACAAACCGGTGTAAACACTTAAACCGCAAATTGCGGTTTAGGTGTTTACACCGGTTTGTAACAGCGATACCATACGTAGCTCAAAATGTGATATAATAATGATTTTTTGGGCCTGAATCATACGAAAAAGTTTTTTTATCCATGCCAGCCAACTTGATAAAGCCTAAAAAAAGGCGAATTAATGACGACGTTATTTTATTTTTGTGTCGTCAAAAATGGCCCTGGGTTGTGTTTCATCACATGTGTTCATTATTTCCATGGTTCATGTGGGTAATATACTTAACACCAAATCTGATGTCGCATCCAAATAAAACAATAATTAGGCATAAACAGAGCACAATTATGGAGTTTAGAAAATGTTCAAACCAAATAAAATTAATAAATGATTCGACCGCAACGGCGGCGCAAGCATGGCATTTGCACGGCAATAATTTGGAACATCATGCTCCATCAAAAAGTCAAAAGTCAACAAAATTACTAAGGTACACGACAAACCTTTCCTGCTCATATCATACTTAACATCAATATCTTTAAGTATTATCAAGTAACGGTACCTAGCATCTTCAAAATTCGCTCAGGTAACCTTCGATATCGCCGACATTTTATAAACGATTTCCAGAACGCTGGATCACACGCAAATGTTCATGCACACATCGACTGGCAACCTACATGTGCGCACATGTACCGAGTCATTTCATGCACACATTGACTGGACACGCCGATGTCGCATTTACTGGGCTTGTACATGTATGCATCGGCTGGGAACGTTCGTGGGCAGAAGCACCAGCACAGTCCATGTCGCAAGTACTGGGCTGGTACTTGCCAGAGTTTGCCGTGTACATTTTCACTGTGTTTTTTTCTTTTTCACACACACAAAAACAAAATAGGGTCGGTCAGGTTACGCCAATCAAACCTCCTTTTTTTTTTAGGCCTAACTGTCAATCACAAATCCATCATTTGGTAACTCTAAACTATCTTCTTCCATGTTTGACACTTCACTTGTCCTGAAAGTTCCCATTTTTGCCTACATTATGTTCCCATCCCTTAACACTTTTGGACCGGTGATTTTGACATTTCGCCGATAATAAATCATCTAAGATTTTGTAAACAGCTGACAATGTGGTCCATTTTCAGGGTTATAGAAGGTTAGTTTATGCCCTTGGGGCATAATTATGTCCTTTGCGGTCTTTAATTGGATCACATAGTGGGAAATAGACACATCCTTAACCCTAACACTTCCCCCCACTTTTTTCAGAATTTTTTCTTCAACGCGGAAAATTGACCAAAATATCCCCCCGATCCCCCCGGGATTTGATCCAGGGACCTCTCGCACCACAACAGGCGAGGGATTCCACACTTCACCACGGCTCTGGCACACAGTTCTGGGCAGTGTATAGCCCAGACTGTATGTATTGGGTCCATTTTTTCATCAAAAAACTTCCACGCCGGGTGGTACCAACGTGCCCAGTCGTGGTATTTTGGGGTATATGGTAGTGTTAGGGTTATATTAACGAAACTTAGAAAATTTTTGAAGAAAAAAAAAATTCAAAAAAATTGCTCGTTAACCCTAACACTTCCCCCCACTTTTTTCAGAATTTTTTCTTCAACGCGGAAAATCGACCAAAATATCCCCCCGATCCCCCCGGGATTTGATCCAGGGAC
The DNA here is from genome assembly GCA_035610835.1 of Ophiura sarsii. Lineage (NCBI taxonomy): Eukaryota > Metazoa > Echinodermata > Ophiuroidea > Amphilepidida > Ophiuridae > Ophiura > Ophiura sarsii. The sequence goes on from CM069444.1 coordinate 52,893,039, forward strand.
CTCTCGCACCACAACAGGCGAGGGATTCCACACTTCACCACGGCTCTGGCACACAGTTCTGGGCAGTGTATAGCCCAGACTGTATGTATTGGGTCCATTTTTTCATCAAAAAACTTCCACGCCGGGTGGTACCAACGTGCCCAGTCGTGGTATTTTGGGGTATATGCTAGTGTTAGGGTTATTAGATGTTTTATTACCGGCGAAATGTCAAATCACCTGTCCAAAAGTGTTAAGGGAGTGGGAACATAATTAATGTATATTTTGCATTTTCTTCTATGGCTGCATGGTGTGTTCACATCCTGTAGTCATTCATCAACCGTTACTGTTACGATAGACGTGGTTAAAATCACTAAGTTATTACCCGAGCGGAGAATAATACAAGAAGGCTCACTGGAAACATCCCTATTGTGTTTACATCCTGTAGTAATTCATCAACTGTTACACTTCACTCACATGCTCTGTGATAGGTCAATCTTTTGTGTAGGGCAATGAGGCACTACTACCTGAGGACCAATGATATTGGTTATTTTAATATAGCAGGAAAAATGAGATGAGGTATGGCATTGGTTTGAAATTGTATTAAAAAGTTATAATTCTACTGTCCAAAACCCGAACATATTTGGTAATGGGATGTATGGTTGGTGTAGTATCTAGATAAACGTGAAGGTCGCCCGGCATCTGAAATCAGACACTTGAACTATGACATGACTCTCCGAGCCACGTGGGAAGGCAGAACTCTATTGTGCGTGGGCAAGATCAGACGTTTACAATGATATGGTTACTTAGAATAGAAATAAAGTGTAATTACAAGTAATTCTCTGAGTGAGATTGCAATATTTATAAGAATCCCTTACCAAAGAAGATTGCTTAATAAGCAATCACCAAGCAATCAACAAGCAATCACAAGCAATCGGCTAACAATCATAATCTTTTAAGTCATCCTGTTAAAAATCATTGTTGTTTAAGAAATCCTGTTAGCAATCATTCCTTTATAAGGAATCCTGTTAACAATCATACAGCAAATTAAGCATCATGTGAACAATCCTACAAAATTAAGGCATCATTTTAGCAATCACATTTACTGCAAGCAATCACACTATAAGCAATCACACTAAGCCATCACTTTTAAACAATCATGGCAATAAGCAATCAACTCAACTCTGACCTTTAACTTTAAAGATCACATGATCATCACCAACTGACAATTCAAATTTGCTGTTTTCTGGCTAGCTGCATGTAGTGTAGTTTATGGTGTGGAGCAGTGGATATTTTGGTTCCTTTATAAGGTATTTGGCATTATTATGTGAATTGTGAATGTCTATAGTATTTAGTAGATCTATGGATAGAATATTGCACTAAGCAGAGGGCTGACATGTGTAAAATATGTATTTAGTACGCTTACACAAGTAAGCTTATAAGCTTAATAAGCTTACATTATATGGATAGACCATATATCATAATATTTGCAAGCCTCTAACAATTTGCATTTAAAATACTCCAGTGTTTTAATCAGCAGGGTTGTCTCTAAGAAGTTAGACAGATATCACCTATACCACAGGTCATGTGCACGATCAAAATATGATGGATTTTTCGTATTGGTACATGGTGGAATAGGTCTTACTCTTATGGTATTAAACATATTGAAATATGCAATTTTTAAAATAATTAAAAAACAACTTGTATTGTGGGCTATTTGGGCTATTTTGCCCATTTCTAAGAATAAAATATGTTAAAATATGCCCTGTTCTTCCAATGACTCAAAAGTATAAAAGATATAGAGAACTTGAGTGTTGCAAGTATGTATTTAATACATGACTTGTATATCTTTCTTCTTTACTGACAGGTAATGCCAACTCGTCAACTCTATTTTTGTATCTTATTTTTGGCTCTGGCAACACTGGAAGTTTTATAATATTAAAAATGTATGTCTTTTACCCAAATTTAGCACGTAATATCAATTTATTAGAACTGATTGAGAGAACTGCCAACTGTTTGGGCAATTATTTAGGGATAAGACATTGTAGTCCGATTTTTCTGAAAATGACAAATACTGAAATTAAAAACCTTCGATTTTCTGGGAATTTTGGCAACACTTAAAACTATACTGATTTCTATCCAAATATGATGTTAAACAAGTTTATACGCAAACTATTCACTCATAAAACATGCTTATCTGTGGCGTTTAGATTCATCATTATTTCTTCAAAAATGGTTCTGGCAACACTGCAGGGGGAGGAGTAGCGATTACGTTGTCCTCATGGATGCACACATGGAGGCAAGAAAATCCGATGTTTAAAATATTTTTTGGTCTCGGCATGTGGTGCAGATTGAGAATGATCATTGAACTTCTTAATATAATATAATGTGCATATAATTATGTGATATCCACAATTTAAGCGCGCTGTTCGTTGTATATCTTTTAATAACGTTTCCATGTAACCTTTTGAAAACGTTAATATAACGTGAAAATAACCATGTTTAAATTATTTAGTCTTACAAGATGTTTTAAATACATTTTAAAAACATGTTTAAAACGATCTAAAAACATGTTTAACACATTCTAAAAACGTTTCACAATAATTAACTGGCAATTTAAAGAACAATTCAATAATTTGGCTTTATATTAACATTCTTCAACAAAATTGTTCATGTGTTTGTGAAGTAATGTTCTTATTTGCCATTTAATTATGAAATGATGGATTTTGCAGATTGAATAACTTTATGAAAGGAAATAAATATACAATCCATAGTGTACCAAACCAATATAACCCAGGTAAGTGCTCATGGGTGGAATTGTCCAAGTTTTTAAAACGTTTCGTAAAAAACGAAACTTATGGTCCAGGACCATAATATTATATGATGCCTTAATTTAAGCAATTGATGCCTTAATTTAAGCAATTGATGCCTTAATTTAAGCGATCGATGCCTTATAATGATGCCTCGCATTAAGCAATCGATGCCTTATATGATGCCTTGTCCTTAAGATTGTTAAGCTCATTTAAATATTTCGGGCCGTATGATGCCTTACCGATTGCTTATAAGCAATCGCGACAATATAAGCCATAGATTGCTTAATATAAGCAATCATTCAAGCAATTGATTGCTTAATATAAGCAATCATAAAAGCAATCGATTGCTTAATATAAGCAATCAAATAAGCAATCGATTAATATGATGCCTTAATATAAGGCATCATATGATACATTGATTGCTTAATAAGCAATCGATTGCTTAGCTCATTTAAATATTTCGGGCCGTATGAGGCCTTAGCGATTGCTTATAAGTAATCAGTACAAACAAGGCATCGATGCTTTAGTGATGCCTAAGGTGATTGCTTAGCGATTGCTTGTTTTTTGGGTAAGGGATATTACAGTTGGGAAGCTATATATGATGATGGAAATTGTGGAGTGTTTATGACATGTTACACTGTACTGTATTAATTGTATGAAACAATAAATAATTAGCAGCAGAAAATGCCATGATGTTACAACATTGACAATTAGCTTTGTAAATAATGTCACTGGCAATCAGTTTATAAAAGAGCAATCACTGCTTGACCTATGGGATTAACTACAGAGGTCCAACGGAACAGTTTAAACATATCTTTTGAGGGTGTAGCGGAATTGGATTTATGCATTGGATTTAATATTCAATCATAGGCGTGCGCAGGATTTTTTTACCCGGGGGACTTTGAGTATGCATGATTGACTAATCAAGCACCGACCGCTATCCGCGGTAACGCTGACAGGGTGGCAGTGGCGTACCTAGGTTTTTCATATTGCGGAAGGGGCAAGAAATGCAAGTTAACCGCCAATATTTTGGCAACGAAAGAAATGTGCGCACAGCGCACAAAATTTTTCGACTACGGTATACATTTATTTGTGCTATAAATTTATTTACATTTGTTTGTGCGATCACCCCCCTCTGGTTACGCCACTGCAGGGTAGAGTCTGAGGGGAATGTGCCCCCCTTGGAATTGGATTTCTTAATTTTCGACCCATTTGGTGCGATTTGGTGTGTACTTTTGACCAATATTTTATTGAAAAGCCTTCACTTCATTTCCAATCAATATTGGCTTATTATCAATATCATTCAAAATTTGATATTTTTTTTCCCTTCAATTTTTCAATCTCAAAAGAAAGATCAATGTTATGTTATGCTCATTTCTGAAATCATTTTTGAATTCACCTTCATTTTTCATATTTCAAAAACGGATTTATTATATAAAAAAGAGATGGGTAAATAGGTGGTAACCTCTTTCAATCTCAAAAGAAAGATGTTGTGTTATGTTCACTTTAGATTCTCAATATTGGCTCTGAAAAGAGCCTTTGCATCTTGAAATCACCTTCATTTTTCATGTTTCAAAAACAGATTTGTTATAATTATGAGATGGGTAAATAGGTGGTCATCTCCTTTCAATCTCAAAAGATGTTATGTTATGCTCATTTCTGAAACATAAAAAATGTAGTTTATATCAAGATCCAAAGGCTCTTTTCAGAGCCACCAATAAGAACATTTATCTTTTTTTATGAGATTGAAAGAAGGTCCGATTAATGGAGCGTTCATTATTTATAGGGGCGGGAAATAGGGGTCATGTAACTTTCAAATAAATAAATAAACTATTGAAATGGTGGAGATTAGGGTGATTTCAGAGGCTATTTTGGAGTGTCATGCCATTTCTTTCTGCCGATCGAGCACATTTTTAGGCTATGAGACATTTCTAATAATATTTTCTAATAATGAGGTCAAAGGGTCACAAATCACACAAAAATGTCTAAATATGCCAAATTTTCCGGCTCGCTCAGCTCGCAATTAGGTATTCTCTTGAAAACGTCACTAAATATGAAGAAGTGTTTCTACTCAATTTTTGGCAAGAATTGTTGTTCCTGATTGCTTTGGAAACGGGACCTGAATATCTTGACTCATACATGCATACTGAATCATACATAATAATCAACATTTATAATGCCTTTCCAGAAAGATCAAAGCGCCAGTAATCAAAAATAAACAAAACAAAATAGAACAATGCAAACAGAGTCAATGTGATGGATAGAAATGAGACTTCAAAATCTTCTTGAAACTAGGCAGTGTACATGCATTTATGGTACATGCCGCCCTGGTGTTTTGGGAGGCTGTTTCTCTTCTCTCTGGTATACCTTATATCTTTACTTTTACATGCCATTGCAGTATCCCTTTAAAGGGGCATTGAGAGATGTATCGATATACCAAATGAGCAAATAACGTAAAGATAATCATCAACATAGCCCAAATCCAAAATGTCACACAATTCCAACATCGCCTTCATGCCAATATAAGCAAATAACGGCACTTCCGGATTGAGATTTGCCGTGAAAGTCTGTGCAGTAAAACAATGCATAACTTCTGAATTCAGCACTTGCAATGGGTCACAAAGAGAGGCAATAACAACTTGACCGGGACGATGGCGAAGTAGGAATCTCTACAATCCACATACCATTATCAAATCTACAAATGATTGGCAACACTGTTTCCCGTAATTCGGGAAATACTGGTTCCCGTTCCGGTAACGGATCAAAAGTCAGTCTGACTGGCCAAGTCATGATATGAAACTTGGTGAGTGTTATAGTTATTCACCTCAAACAATATATGTAGTCAATCATGAAAGGTACAATAGTTTTGACCACATAACTGAAAATTGACTGACTTTTTTTCATAAACGCAATGCTGAGCTTGTATAGACCTACCTACATGTACGTACATTTACATGATAGTAGTACATTCAAATTAAAGCCTCATTGAATCTGTAACAAAATCATTCCAAATAAAATGAAAAGTATCATTGCATCATGGGGTTTATATGATGTGTACGCGGAGGAGACTCTGGTATGTAGCGAGTCATGTGACTTTTGCCCAGGGCAAACACTTGAGATTTGGAAAGGCCTTTAAGCCATCTTTTTATAACTTGAATAAAGAAACATTGAATCTAACTCGTGCAAGGCACGCAAAAATGTATATTTTTTTCACTAAAGTGGTCCAAAAAACGTTCCTGAAACCATGTTGTTAAGCTTGAATAATTAAACATTGAAACTAATTCGCGCAAAAATGGCTTCTTTTGAGGGGGCATCGTCCCCACCATGACAATAATGGGAGGTGCCCCCTCCCCGCTGCTTCACTGGCTATGCTCGTTACCCTTCCTCCTTAATTTTCTTTCTCTTTATTTTTTACTCCTTTGCCAATGGGGGTGGGGGTTGGACTGTCCCCCTGGTTACACCACTGGTGGTGTGGGAATGCCCTTGGCGGGGATTCAGAGAGCCGAGCTGTTGGGTTTTAACTTGCCTGGATGACCTAAAACTCTCCTAGCTATTAATATTTACTTTTGTTATAAAACACTAACATGGTTCAGAGGCGTAGAGATAACGTGTGAGACACTAATAAAAACTCCCGGGCTCTCCTTTTCCGTCCCCTCCTCCCCCTCCCTTTCTCCTCTCCCTCCCCTCCTCCTCCTCCTCTCCTCTCCCCTCCTCCTCTCCTCTCCCCTCCCCTCCTCCTATCCTCTCCCCTCCCCTCCTCCTCTCTCCTCCTCTTCTCTCCCCTCCTCCTTCCCTCCTACCATTTCTAAGAATATATTAATCAAAAACTATTTTCAATTGCAGATATGATTGACAATCTTCTCAACCAATCACTTGAGAGCTGTGAGCAAGAGGACCTAATAGCTGCATTCTTATTGGCCAGACAGGCAGCCAATGAGGGACCCCATGTATTCCTATCATATGCCCAATGGTTTAAGGTAAGTTTTCAAGTAAAATAAAACTGCGAGGAATGGCAGATTTTGTGGTATATCTAGGGAGTGAGCAGGGGGGGGGGGGGGTTATCTTAGTGTTACTCATTGGCATGTGAATCAATGCTGGTAAATGTTAGGAGTTTGCACAAGAATATACCATTACAGCCATTACCTGTACCTAGTTTTACTATTATAGTCTGAGTATTAGTATGTGTACTGTCGCGCCAAAAGGGAGCAGTTATCGGTACAATGCATTTTGATATATTGATGGATTTAGGCATGGAAAAACTAAATAAAAGGAAATAATGACAATTTTACAGTAAATCATTCATCATAAAATCAGAAATAGTATCCAATCTTAACCACAAAGGTGTCATTTTGAAGGATTGTTTGTTTGATTGTTTGTTTGTATGTGTGTTTGTTGTTGGTTTTCATGGCTGTTGCTCCCGTGCAATACTTGGGCAAATGTAGTCAAATAAGGCAACAACAAAAAAAATTGACTTGCCCTTTCCGACCGACCCGAATTTTCGGAAATCGAGGGTTGCTGGTTTTTTTTTTCAAAGTAAAAAAAAGTAAAAAATTGAAAGAAGCACATAACAATAAAGAAAGATGAAAACGTGTTTTTGAGTAGTATCTGCTTGTTTAAAAAAATAAATAAATAAATAAAAAATTTAAAAAACCAAACTTTAAAACATGTTTTTGTGTAATATCTCCGTTTAAATTTTCTAAAAAAAGAAGAAGAAAAATCCGACCGTCCGACCCAGACTCTGGCCCTAAAAGGGCAAGTCAACTTTTTTTTTTTGCCTAACAAGCCTGATGGTGATCTTACTTTCAGCATCTCTGATAAGCAGGTTCACAATTCCTATTTCAGGATCACTTTGGGGATGGAGATAAGACTCTGTTAAACAACAAGAAGACTGTGTCATTCTTACTCGCATTCCTCACAAGTCTTGTACCTCATGAACCGGCTGAATATCTTAAGGTATGGTGTAAAAAAAATTTGGTAAAATTTAATCAGCTTAAATGGACGAACCTCCTTACAGCAGCAAAGTAACCCTAACCCCACCAAATACCACAAAAATACAACGACACTGCGCATGCGTGGACGGTTTTTCATGGCGTAATCGCGACCGAGCCTATATAGTGAGCGCAATATACTACGCGAACGTGAAGCTGGTAGTCGTGGCTTGACTATGTGGACGGTGGTTGACGTGCAGAGGGTCCCTGGATCGATTCCAGGTCGGGAGAGGCAATTTATTCGTTCATCTTCTCCCAAATCCTCGTTTATGTTTTTAACGAGGGTTAGAGTTAATACAAAGAGCGTGGGTGTGCATTAATGCAACAATTGTTCTTTTGCATGTTGTTACATATGTCAAAATTTTGCACATACGCTTCAATAACCTTTGCGTATGAAAAGATGAAAATTACTATTAGATATCCCCTGTTTGATAAAACAGTATGGGAAGATACCTATGGTTGGGTGCCATATTACATGAGGCTGGAGGCAGAATTTGATATGGCATTCGACCATAGGTATCTTTCCCTATAGCTTTACCAAACAGAGGATACAAAATTCAACATTTTGCCAATTTTGAACTGTTTTGTGTGTTTTTAAATTCGTGATTTGTAGCTTCATCACATAGACCTATACGCAAATTCTTATATATGTTGACATTTCAGATCCATGTTAAAAATCCACCTCATATACCAACAAAGTGCAGAGAAGCATTAGCAGACTATAATTCACTGGCAAAGACAAGGCTAGCTGATCTCAAGGTAAGATGTTTTCAAGATTGTTTTATCAGTGAATCAAATGGTCATAACAGTGAAGTAGCTTGGTTTTTCATATGGAGGGGGCGGGGTGTGGGCGCACAAAAGTGAACCGACAAGGACTTTACCAGGCTGTCAACTTTTGAGAATTGCTGCCGAGTCAGAAACTTGAGAGGTGGTGCCTCAAGTTTTGATTAGCTGATTCCATCACCTTGCGTAGTGCTTATTTAGATTGAATCTGGATTTTTATGGTATATTGATTGAAATTATGGCTATATATACGTCATTTTATGCAATGTTCCTCCCTCGTGCAGTTGCTTGCAACAACTGCTCGTATATGCGCAGAGTGATATCAATCACAGTGGAAATAACCCTTGGGTTTCCCTGACTGTTGAGAGCTTAGGAAAAAATGTTTAGTTGACCTCAACACTACCGTACCCATCTGTAACCAAGTCTATTTCACCTTCTCAAAACAAGAATATAACATCCAAAAATAAAAACTCACGACATCGACTTTGGTACCAACATGTTCCTTAACTCAATAATTATTGAATTGTCCATCATTGTGCCTCATTTGCTTGCGTTGGATCACATATTGCTTTTAATTTGTCATGTTTCTGATCCAGTGGACATTACATTATGCGACCCAACATGAGTAAATAAAGCACAATGCAGCAGTGTAGCGAATTTGATTTAAGAGCACAAATGTGGGATATGCTCATAAGTCAAACGCATGAATAAAAGTCTTATGTCTGATAGCTGAGCTGTATCCAGCCAAAGATTCAATTTCATGAAAATGAAGACTTTAAATGTTCATAATGTTGAAATGTCCATCATTGTGCCTCATTTACTTGCGTTGGATCACATATAGCTTTTAATTTGTCATGTTTCTATCCAGTGGACATCATTTACTTGCGTTAGATCACATATAGCTTTTAATTTGTCATGTTTCTATCCAGTGGACATCATTTACTTGCGTTAGATCACATATAGCTTTTAATTTGTCATGTTTCTATCCAGTGGACATCATTTACTTGCGTTGGATCACATATAGCTTTTAATTTGTCATGTTTCTATCCAGTGGACATCATTTACTTGCGTTGGATCACATATAGCTTTTAATTTGTCATGTTTCTATCCAGTGGACATCATTTACTTGCGTTAGATCACATATAGCTTTTAATTTGTCATGTTTCTATCCAGTGGACATCATTTACTTGCGTTGGATCACATATAGCTTTTAATTTGTCATGTTTCTATCCAGTGGACATCATTTACTTGCGTTGGATCACATATAGCTTTTAATTTGTCATGTTTCTATCCAGTGGACATCATTTACTTGCGTTAGATCACATATAGCTTTTAATTTGTCATGTTTCTATCCAGTGGACATCATTTACTTGCGTTAGATCACATATAGCTTTTAATTTGTCATGTTTCTATCCAGTGGACATCATTTACTTGCGTTAGATCACATATAGCTTTTAATTTGTCATGTTTCTAATCCAGTGGACATTACATCTTGTTCTCACAAGATTGGTATAGTACTGTAAAAGCCAATATTTTCACCTAAAGATATTTTCGCGCATTTTGATATCATAGACATTTCGTGAATTGTTTTGTTCGCAGGCGACCTTCTGGATGCACTGCATGAATGTTGAAAAAATATTTTGTGTGTTATAATTTTCGCGGAAAAATATTTTGCGCGAAAATAAAACCTCCGCGAAAATTTCAGCTTTTACAGTATACCTAAATATCCTGGCATTCCGGTTACTCAATTGTGATAACGCAGCGCAACGCACAGTAAATATTGTCGAGTGTCTTGTCTATTAAGAGTCAGTTTGTGTAATTTTTTAGAATTGATTGTATACTTCAAAAAATAGATTTTTCTCATAGCTTGTGTATTGGTAGGCCCTTGGGCACTAACAAATAGGGTGACTTTCAAAAAATAAAAAATTGACTTGTTGCCATGGTAACCCACCAAAAACCAATTTGGGCCATTTTGGACCATATTTGCCCTGACATTTACTCAGAATTGCCTTATGTGAAGAACTCACTGTACCAAAACGGAATAATACTGGAACCTTCCAATACAATCATCTCAAAGGACAACTCTTTCCCTACTGACTGCATCATTTAAATATCTTACTCCTAAAGGTAAATGCCAATTATTTAAAGGTTGCCTATTTTCAGTTTTGAAATAAAGGCGATTTTTGACCAAATGTATTACCTTAAAATTAATTCTGCCAGGGGTGCCAGAAATTTGTCTTTCCTGGTGTGAGTAGTTAAATGTATTGCCCTTCCAAATCTGTAAAAAGTAGCTTGGGCAAATGATATTCCTAAGTACAGTGTTGTCAGGAGCAACACCTTTTTTGAAATCTGAGCATTTTGACTAAAGCCTTTTAACCCTATTTGTTATAAAAGCATGTGTTTTTTCAATGATATTCAATTAAAACATATTCTAATAACTCAGTTACATTCGTGTGGTTGATTGCAAAGGGTAATTTGTAATAACAATTCGACCTGTTGCCATGGTAACAACCAAAAAACAATTTTGGCCATTTTGGACCAAATTTGCCCTGAAATATACTCAGCATGATTATCTTATGTCAAAAACTGGCCATACCAAAACAAAAAAATACTGGAACCTTAGAATACAATCACCTTAAAAGGACTCCTCTTCCCCTACGTCCAAGCTACTGTTTACAGATTTGAAAGGGCAATACATGTAACTGCTACTGGAAGAGGGATTTTTAAGGCAATACTTTTGGTCAAAAATCGCTTTTTTTCAAAACTGAAAATAGGCAACCTTTATTTATTCAAAATGCTCAGATTTCAAAAAGGCTGTTGTTCCTGGCAACACTGTACTTAGGAATATCATTTGCCCAAACTACTTTTTACAGATTTGGGAGGGCAATACATTTAACTACTCACACCAGCAAAGACAAATTTCTGGCACCCCTGGCAGAATTATTTTTAAGACAATACATTTGGTCAAAAATCGCCTTTATTTCAAAACTGAAAATAGGCAACCTTTAAATACTTAGCATTTACCTTTAGGAGTAAGATATTTACCTTTAAATGATGCAGTCAGTAGGGGAAGAGTTGTTTTTTGAGATGATTATATTGGAAGGTTCCTGTATTATTCCGTTTTGGTACGGTGAGTTCTTGACATAAGACAATTTTGAGTAAATTTCAGGGCAAATATAGTCCAAAATGGCCCAAATTAGTTTTTGGTGGGTTACCATGGCAACAGGTCGATTTTTTATTTTTTGAAAGTCACCCTGGTTGTTAGTGCCCAAGGGCCTACCAGTACACAAGCTATGAGAAAAATCTATTTTTTGAAGAATAGAATCAATTCTAAAAATTACACAAACTGACTCTTAATACACAACATTTTTTTTTCTTCTCACTTGCCCTTTTTTCAGGTACGAAAAGTAAAAAGAGATGTACTTGTTGTGGTAACCAAAATGGGGAACAAAATCTTTAACATTTTGTTGAGTATTTTTATTTTCTCAACACTTTAAAAAAAAAGGAAAAAAGGAAAATTTTGATTTTGGACTAATATTTGTAAAAAAAATGAAATTTTCAAAAATTAAAATTAAAAAAAGTTTTTGGGTCGAAATGATAAAGAGGGTCGGGCGGACGAGGGCAATCAAACCATTTTGTTTTTGGCCTCATGGTTGGGAGTAAGGTCAGCCTCATCTAAATTATTTTATTTGAAATGTTCATTTTTGTTCAAAGGTACCATTTGGATCTGAGAGTATATATGAGTCTACATCAAGTAGCAACGTTGCGGGGGTCAGCAGCTCCGGAAGAACACAGGTATGATGTTAACAAGTTAGATGCTGGCACTAGCAACAATTTCTGATCAGCTTAATTTGCCCAAAATGTAAGCTATATTTGGGTAGCTTTTGACATTATAAAAGTAAAAATATTGTGTTTTTTGAGGGTGGGGTACTTGCAGTAGTGTAGCCAGGGTCACTTGTCAGGGGAGGGGGGGGGGCAAAGGGTATTTTTTCCCAGTGATTACCAGTTCGACCCGGTGGTGTAGCCAGGTTTTTCATGTAACTTTTTGATTTGCCGTAGAGTAAGAAAATTACAGGGGGGCGGTGTTAGAGGCGTTGCGTCCCCATACCGGCGTGAAAAACTCAAATTTTCCAACTAATTTGCCGGTCTTCCTTTCTCTTTTCTGTCCCTTTCCCTTTCCTTCCCCTTTTGTCTCCTTCTTCCTTTCTTACCCTTCCTTTGCCTTCCCGATTTTTTTCCGCAGCCTTCCCGATTTTACCGGTCACATTTTTTTCATGTGGGAGGGGGCACTCTGCTTGTCCCCCCCAATGCGTGCATACAAATGTGAAGTTACCACACACAATGCATAGTTGTTAGTGCGTTTATGCACATCATGCATTTGGACAGTGACTATAATGATCCATCCATGCCAGACTGCTTCTGATTTGTACCATACAAATCAATGATATCCCATAGAAAAATCCCTTTTTGTTGTTGTTGGGTCTGGTCACTTAAATCATCATAATTTTACAGGGAAGAAATTTGCTCACCTAATGTATATCTTCAAATTTTTGGTACCGATTATTGATTTTGAAATAGCTACCATACAAGAACCGGGTGAGTCTTTTTGTGTGACAGAGCATACATGATTTGCATGGTTTAAGGTATGCTATGATAAATTGCTGATGCCCATATGAGAACAAAAACAAAAACTCAATACAAAAACAAAAACTCCATACAAAAACAAAAACTCCATACAAAAACAAAAACTCCATACAAAAACAAAAACTCCATACAAAAACAAAAAACTCCATAAGTATTCCTAGGTTCCAGGGATACGCAGTGCGTCTTATCCTCACTATCGTGTGAGTCTGCACTTAACGGGAGAGAGAGAGAGAGAGAGAGATGGAAGTGAAAATGTCAAATAATAACAGTTCTTATTGTTACATTTTATAACATTAGATGCAAGACCAAGCCATGGAAGATGTAAACAAATCAGTAGCTGCATATGAGAAGAATGCTAGAATACCTACTAATGTTTTGGAGGCTAGGTGAGTAACACAGTAGCAGCATATGAGAAGAATGCTAGAATACCTACTAATGTTTTGGAGGCTAGGTGAGTAACACAGTAGCAGCATATGAGAAGAATGCTAGAATACCTACTAATGTTTTGGAGGCTAGGTGAGTAACACAGTAGCAGCATATGAGAAGAATGCTAGAATACCTACTAATGTTTTGGAGGCTAGGTGAGTAACACAGTAGCAGTATATGAGAAGAATGCTAGAATACCTACTAATGTATTGGAAGCTAGGTGAGTAACACAGTAGCAGTATATGAGAAGAATGCTAGAATACCTACTAATGTATTGGAGGCTAGGTGAGTAACACAGTAGCAGTATATGAGAAGAATGCTAGAATACCTACTAATGTATTGGAGGCTAGGTGAGTAACACAGTAGCAGCATATGAGAAGAATGCTAGAATACCTACTAATGTATTGGAGGCTAGGTGAGTAACACAGTAGCAGCATATGAGAAGAATGCTAGAATACCTACTAATGTATTGGAGGCTAGGTGAGTAACACAGTAGCAGCATATGAGAAGAATGCTAGAATACCTACTAATGTATTGGAGGCTAGGTGAGTAACACAGTAGCAGTATATGAGAAGAATGCTAGAATACCTACTAATGTATTGGAGGCTAGGTGAGTAACACAGTAGCAGTATATGAGAAGAATGCTAGAATACCTACTAATGTATTGGAGGCTAGGTGAGTAACACAGTAGCAGCATATGAGAAGAATGCTAGAATACCTACTAATGTATTGGAGGCTAGGTGAGTAACACAGTAGCAGTATATGAGAAGAATGCTAGAATACCTACTAATGTATTGGAGGCTAGGTGAGTAACACAGTAGCAGTATATGAGAAGAATGCTAGAATACCTACTAATGTATTGGAGGCTAGGTGAGTAACACAGTAGCAGCATATGAGAAGAATGCTAGAATACCTACTAATGTATTGGAGGCTAGGTGAGTAACACAGTAGCAGCATATGAGAAGAATGCTAGAATACCTACTAATGTATTGGAGGCTAGGTGAGTAACACAGTAGCAGCATATGAGAAGAATGCTAGAATACCTACTAATGTTTTGGAGGCTAGGTGAGTAACACAGTAGCATATGAGAAGAATGCTAGAATACCTACTAATGTTTTGGAGGCTAGGTGAGTAACACAGTAGCTGCATATGAGAAGAATGCTAGAATACCTACTAATGTATTGGAGGCTAGGTGAGTAACACAGTAGCAGCATATGAGAAGAATGCTAGAATACCTACTAATGTTTTGGAGGCTAGATGAGTAACACAGTAGCTGCATATGAGAAGAATGCTAGAATACCTACTAATGTATTGGAGGCTAGGTGAGTAACACAGTAGCAGCATATGAGAAGAATGCTAGAATACCTACTAATGTTTTGGAGGCTAGGTGAGTAACACAGTAGCAGCATATGAGAAGAATGCTAGAATACCTACTAATGTTTTGGAGGCTAGGTGAGTAACACAGTAGCTGCATATGAGAAGAATGCTAGAATAGGCTACTAATGTATTGGAGGCTAGGTGAGTAACACAGTAGCAGTATATGAGAAGAATGCTAGAATACCTACTAATGTATTGGAGGCTAGGTGAGTAACACAGTAGCAGCATATGAGAAGAATGCTAGAATACCTACTAATGTTTTGGAGGCTAGGTGAGTAACACAGTAGCTGCATATGAGAAGAATGCTAGAATAGGCTACTAATGTATTGGAGGCTAGGTGAGTAACACAGTAGCAGCATATGAGAAGAATGCTAGAATACCTACTATAATCAAAACAAAGATTTCTCGATCAAATCGTATACGATTCCTCAGTGTCCCATGCGACTGGGGCGTATTGTGCGTGACCGCGTCAATCGCGATGGCAAGGGCGCATTAAAACCGGAAGGTGTGACGTTCTTATAAACAAATAGGTAATTTACCAATCGCGGCCCTTATCAACAAGACCCACGCTGCGTGATTGGACAACTATGTAAGTACGCCCGATCGCGTTGTGGCGTGGTTGTCAAGGGCTCATCACACTGCGTTCAGAATTTGGATGAACGCTGGCGTGACGGAAATAAATGTTTTGATCGAGAATTCTTTGTTTTGATTATAATGTATTGGAAGCTAGGTGAGTAACACAGTAGCAGCATATGAGAAGAATGCTAGAATACCTACTAATGTTTTGGAGGCTAGGTGAGTAACACAGTAGCAGCATATGAGAAGAATGCTAGAATACCTACTAATGTATTGGAAGCTAGGTGAGTAACACAGTAGCAGCATATGAGAAGAATGCTAGAATACCTACTAATGTTTTGGAGGCTAGGTGAGTAACACAGTAGCAGCATATGAGAAGAATGCTAGAATACCTACTAATGTATTGGAAGCTAGGTGAGTAACACAGTAGCAGCATATGAGAAGAATGCTAGAATACCTACTAATGTATTGGAGGCTAGGTGAGTAACACAGTAGCAGCATATGAGAAGAATGCTAGAATACCTACTAATGTATTGGAGGCTAGGTGAGTAACACAGCAGCATATGAGAAGAATGCTAGAATACCTACTAATGTATTGGAAGCTAGGTGAGTAACACAGTAGCAGCATATGAGAAGAATGCTAGAATACCTACTAATGTTTTGGAGGCTAGGTGAGTAACACAGTAGCAGCATATGAGAAGAATGCTAGAATACCTACTAATGTATTGGAAGCTAGGTGAGTAACACAGTAGCAGCATATGAGAAGAATGCTAGAATACCTACTAATGTTTTGGAGGCTAGGTGAGTAACACAGTAGCAGTATATGAGAAGAATGCTAGAATAGGCTACTAATGTATTGGAGGCTAGGTGAGTAACACAGTAGCAGCATATGAGAAGAATGCTAGAATACCTACTAATGTTTTGGAGGCTAGGTGAGTAACACAGTAGCAGTATATGAGAAGAATGCTAGAATACCTACTAATGTTTTGGAGGCTAGGTGAGTAACACAGTAGCAGCATATGAGAAGAATGCTAGAATACCTACTAATGTATTGGAAGCTAGGTGAGTAACACAGTAGCAGCATATGAGAAGAATGCTAGAATACCTACTAATGTTTTGGAGGCTAGGTGAGTAACACAGTAGCAGCATATGAGAAGAATGCTAGAATACCTACTAATGTATTGGAGGCTAGGTGAGTAACACAGTAGCAGTATATGAGAAGAATGCTAGAATACCTACTAATGTATTGGAGGCTAGGTGAGTAACACAGTAGCAGCATATGAGAAGAATGCTAGAATAGGCTACTAATGTATTGGAGGCTAGGTGAGTAACACAGTAGCAGCATATGAGAAGAATGCTAGAATACCTACTAATGTTTTGGAGGCTAGGTGAGTAACACAGTAGCAGTATATGAGAAGAATGCTAGAATACCTACTAATGTTTTGGAGGCTAGGTGAGTAACACAGTAGCAGCATATGAGAAGAATGCTAGAATACCTACTAATGTATTGGAGGCTAGGTGAGTAACACAGTAGCAGCATATGAGAAGAATGCTAGAATACCTACTAATGTTTTGGAGGCTAGGTGAGTAACACAGTAGCAGCATATGAGAAGAATGCTAGAATACCTACTAATGTATTGGAGGCTAGGTGAGTAACACAGTAGCAGCATATGAGAAGAATGCTAGAATACCTACTAATGTTTTGGAGGCTAGGTGAGTAACACAGTAGCAGCATATGAGAAGAATGCTAGAATACCTACTAATGTATTGGAAGCTAGGTGAGTAACACAGTAGCAGCATATGAGAAGAATGCTAGAATACCTACTAATGTATTGGAGGCTAGGTGAGTAACACAGTAGCAGCATATGAGAAGAATGCTAGAATACCTACTAATGTATTGGAGGCTAGGTGAGTAACACAGTAGCAGCATATGAGAAGAATGCTAGAATACCTACTAATGTTTTGGAGGCTAGGTGAGTAACACAGTAGCTGCATATGAGAAGAATGCTAGAATACCTACTAATGTATTGGAGGCTAGGTGAGTAACACAGTAGCAGCATATGAGAAGAATGCTAGAATACCTACTAATGTATTGGAGGCTAGGTGAGTAACACAGTAGCAGCATATGAGAAGAATGCTAGAATACCTACTAATGTATTGGAGGCTAGGTGAGTAACACAGTAGCAGCATATGAGAAGAATGCTAGAATACCTACTAATGTATTGGAGGCTAGGTGAGTAACACAGTAGCAGCATATGAGAAGAATGCTAGAATACCTACTAATGTATTGGAGGCTAGGTGAGTAACACAGTAGCAGCATATGAGAAGAATGCTAGAATACCTACTAATGTATTGGAGGCTAGGTGAGTAACACAGTAGCAGCATATGAGAAGAATGCTAGAATACCTACTAATGTATTGGAGGCTAGGTGAGTAACACAGTAGCAGCATATGAGAAGAATGCTAGAATACCTACTAATGTATTGGAGGCTAGGTGAGTAACACAGTAGCAGCATATGAGAAGAATGCTAGAATACCTACTAATGTATTGGAGGCTAGGTGAGTAACACCGTAGCAGTATATGAGAGGAATGCTAGAATACCTACTAATGTATTGGAGGCTAGGTGAGTAACACAGTAGCAGCATATGAGAAGAATGCTAGAATACCTACTAATGTATTGGAGGCTAGGTGAGTAACACAGTAGCAGCATATGAGAAGAATGCTAGAATACCTACTAATGTATTGGAGGCTAGGTGAGTAACACAGTAGCAGTATATGAGAAGAATGCTAGAATACCTACTAATGTATTGGAGGCTAGGTGAGTAACACAGTAGCAGTATATGAGAAGAATGCTAGAATACCTACTAATGTATTGGAGGCTAGGTGAGTAACACCGTAGCAGTATATGAGAGGAATGCTAGAATACCTACTAATGTATTGGAGGCTAGGTGAGTAACACAGTAGCAGCATATGAGAAGAATGCTAGAATACCTACTAATGTATTGGAGGCTAGGTGAGTAACACAGTAGCAGTATATGAGAAGAATGCTAGAATACCTACTAATGTATTGGAGGCTAGGTGAGTAACACAGTAGCAGGATATGAGAGGAATGCTAGAATACCTACTAATGTATTGGAGGCTAGGTGAGTAACACAGTAGCAGCATATGAGAAGAATGCTAGAATACCTACTAATGTTTTGGAGGCTAGGTGAGTAACACAGTAGCAGTATATGAGAAGAATGCTAGAATACCTACTAATGTTTTGGAGGCTAGGTGAGTAACACAGTAGCAGCATATGAGAAGAATGCTAGAATACCTACTAATGTATTGGAAGCTAGGTGAGTAACACAGTAGCAGCATATGAGAAGAATGCTAGAATACCTACTAATGTTTTGGAGGCTAGGTGAGTAACACAGTAGCAGCATATGAGAAGAATGCTAGAATACCTACTAATGTATTGGAGGCTAGGTGAGTAACACAGTAGCAGCATATGAGAAGAATGCTAGAATACCTACTAATGTATTGGAGGCTAGGTGAGTAACACAGTAGCAGCATATGAGAAGAATGCTAGAATACCTACTAATGTATTGGAGGCTAGGTGAGTAACACAGTAGCAGCATATGAGAAGAATGCTAGAATACCTACTAATGTATTGGAGGCTAGGTGAGTAACACAGTAGCAGTATATGAGAAGAATGCTAGAATACCTACTAATGTATTGGAGGCTAGGTGAGTAACACAGTAGCAGCATATGAGAGGAATGCTAGAATACCTACTAATGTATTGGAGGCTAGGTGAGTAACACAGTAGCAGCATATGAGAAGAATGCTAGAATACCTACTAATGTATTGGAGGCTAGGTGAGTAACACAGTAGCAGCATATGAGAGGAATGCTAGAATACCTACTAATGTATTGGAGGCTAGGTGAGTAACACAGTAGCAGCATATGAGAAGAATGCTAGAATACCTACTAATGTATTGGAGGCTAGGTGAGTAACACAGTAGCAGCATATGAGAAGAATGCTAGAATACCTACTAATGTATTGGAGGCTAGGTGAGTAACACAGTAGCAGCATATGAGAAGAATGCTAGAATACCTACTAATGTATTGGAGGCTAGGTGAGTAACACAGTAGCAGCATATGAGAAGAATGCTAGAATACCTACTAATGTATTGGAGGCTAGGTGAGTAACACAGTAGCAGTATATGAGAAGAATGCTAGAATACCTACTAATGTATTGGAGGCTAGGTGAGTAACACAGTAGCAGTATATGAGAAGAATGCTAGAATACCTACTAATGTATTGGAGGCTAGGTGAGTAACACAGTAGCAGCATATGAGAAGAATGCTAGAATACCTACTAATGTTTTGGAGGCTAGGTGAGTAACACAGTAGCAGCATATGAGAAGAATGCTAGAATACCTACTAATGTATTGGAGGCTAGGTGAGTAACACAGTAGCAGTATATGAGAAGAATGCTAGAATACCTACTAATGTATTGGAGGCTAGGTGAGTATACCACAGTAGGGAACATTAGGTGACGAAAAAACCACACTGTTCTACAGAGCCAACAGACCCCTTTTGTTTTTTCAAATGTGATTTTTCTCTTCTTTTTTTTAGAATTTTTGAAATTTCAAGAAGTGTTGAAAATTATATCAAATATTTTGAGAGAAAAAACAAAACTCCCGATCGACCGACCCTAACTGAGAGGTCCATTTGCTCATAGAACAGGTGTTCAAGCAAATACCCTGGTTCAAGACCCTGGTTCAAGCTGCTTAACCACCCTCCTTCAATACATCATTTAGCAACTTTTGAATTGAGGTATTCCTCCATTCAATGTGTGCTCATTCAAGCATTATAACACCTGCGTAGTTGTAGCCCCGTTCTAGTGTTGCTGTGCACAGGTAAATTATGTGTGCCAAAAATCGTTTCGATGGAGTAACTCATTTTTGATATATTAGGCATAATCTAAAGGGGAACTTATTTTGTTGAACTGTGTATACTAAATTAAAGAAGATGGCTGTAATACCTAGACTATTTTTGGAGGCTAGATGGGTACCAGAGTAGGGTGGATATTGTGTACCCACAGTGGTTCTGTGGTATATAACTTATTTGGTGGTTAGGTTAGTGCCAGCATGTTGTATCCCGGACCATTTCACCCTCTAATTACATTGAATCAGTTTTCAAACCTTTGTTTGATGTCTTAAGTTTTAAATTGGAGTTAAATTCATGTTGTTAAAGTGATTTTATGGTTGTTATTTTGTATTCAATTAATATTCAAAACTGTTATTGCTTCTTCTGATTATCACCTTATTAACAAATATTGATTGAGCTTGATAACTCTGGAATACATATTTATGGAAAGTAAATCTAACTTGATAGATAATTTTTCCATTATTTTAATTCCATATTTTGTTTGTGTTCACAGCATATTTCGTAGACCCTACTACATAGGACGCTTTCTACCAGCATTGTTAACACAGAGAATGGTAAAAATACATAAATCTTTAAAATAAAAAATGTGTGCAAACATGTTGGCTTATCTCTTTTTTTATTGTAATATGAGAGCCATATATTTTATTCATCAGTCATGGATTATGGGGTAGGCACATCTGTAAATACACAACCAAAACAATAAAAATTGTAATTATTTGTTTATACTCCCACATCCATGTCAGAGCATATTCTGGTTATCTACGCAGTATTTACATGTGTGTGCAATTCATTTTTAATCACACAGGTACAGCATGCACCAGAACACTAGAATCACATGAGAAAAAACTGTGATCACTGGAGTGTGACCTATAGCCATACCGAACAGGTTTGGACTGTGGCACTGTGCTTCCTTTGGCTCAAAATACAGATACCAGGGCTCGAAAGGCATATGCCCCATCCTGGAAAAAGTCTTGGAATGCTTACTCGTTAACAATGGTAAACTATCATCCCCTGTCCCCCGTTCAATGTTGAGGAATGTTAATGTCTTCAGCAGTTGTTCAAGGTGTTGATGGGGTGTGGGGAAGGGGGAAAAAAGTCTGCACATAATGCCCAAAACGTGTAAAGCATTCCAAGGACTTGTTTTCCAAGATTGTAGTTGCCTTGATGCCCTCAATTTCTGGCTGTTTTCACTTCAGTCAAAAGTACATAATTGCCTCAGAGAATATTGGAGCCCCTTAAATTGCATGCCATCTCCATATCTTAATTTGAGGCCTGGTAGCATTCGCATTTGCATAAAAAAGACAAAACACGAACTGATGATTTGATGATAAGTCTGTTATGAATAGTCCCTATGCTTCAATACATTTTCTTTCTATAGTTAGCTTAATATTTTGCAGCAGATTTTTTTATTGCTGTTCAATTTATTTATGGATAGCAGGCGTGTAGACAGAGGGTGGCAATGAATGGACATTTTCCATGGACCCTGACAGACAGAAAACCAGAGGGGAAACAGAAATAAAAGAAAGAATTTTAAACAGAAAAAGGAAAGACTAAAACGTTATTGTATACTGAGGCCCTATGCAATATCCAACAGGGGAATAATGGAGTCCCCTGTATTGTACAACGGGGGATTCTGGATGGGCCCATAGGTTCCCATATTAATATTTTAAACTTGTCTTGCAATTGAAATTTCTTAAATTAAATGTGGTTCCCTTGATTGGAAATGTGCAACGGGCCTGATCTGACGTCATTGCACAGAGGAAGATCAAGGGAGTGTATGGCTTGCACCTTATGAAGAACGACCTTCCGATGATATTGAACAAGGGAATACCATAATGCTCTTGTCAAGCAACCTTAGGACATCAGAAATCAGTAAATCTATGACAACATCGCTGTTCTTTCTTTTCCTATTAAGCTTCCTGATGTGCCTGATGCAAAAATGAAGTTTATTCAAGAACTGAAAAGGTAAGAAATAGGAATAATTATAAGTAAACTCCCTTATAGCTTAAAATTGGACAAGATATCTACATCCATATGCACAAGCTGTGTTCAAATTGAGAAGAAGTCCCACAAAATACCTGTTTGGTATTCACAAACCTTATTTAGCACTGTTTTAAAAAACAGTGCTAAATAAGGTTTGTCTTGGTGTGGGCAAATTTGGCGCGAGAGGGCGGGTGCATGAATGCAAGGCCAAGAGCGATTATCAAGTACAAATGCACAGTGGCTCATCAATTATCCAATGTTTTATATAACACATTTGTTTATATTAGTAACAGAGAAGAAGAAAATTATGTAGTAGCTACCATTTAGACTTAGTTAAACTTGTTTTGTGCACGCATACGCTTGTGTCATCTATTCATGTTCTTCTATTTATTATGATTAGGATATATTCAACATCATATTAATAGTCATCCTAATTTTATTTTCAAATTAAAACTGCTTATTCATTTTACCCATCATGCAGTGCTGACAAGATCCCATCTAGCATGTTACAACAGTATGAGGAGGCCTGTGCTAAAGAAGTCAGCTCACTTCTTGAAGGTAAGTGAAATACATCAGTGAAGGACTATGAATGGCAAAATCACCCATATATTTATTTCAAGCCAAAGTTGGGTGTATCCTTGGTGTAATTCATTCATGAGTTAGACTGGCTTTAAGACTCTATTATGGAATAAAGCTATCTAATCCTTTAATCCTTTAACATAGATTTTGTGCTAGGCTAATTCCGTACAGAATTACATGAAGGTAGAGTTTCAGATTTTTCAACATCAACTCATGTTTTCCGCCCATATTCACAAAACATTTTTGAGTAGCTCTCTGATCAGCGGCATCTTCACACCAAATTATTGCAAGATACTCGAATTGGTTCATTTCTTCTTCCAGTTTGCTCTTTGCGTGTTTCTCTTCACATTTTAGCAAGCATAATTTGATTTTCATACCTCATCCACTTTACCTCGTTAACAGTTTAAAATAGCATCAGATATACCATTAGTATAATAGATACAAATGTGTATCAATAGATTGTTATGGTCATTGGACAGGGGCAGTGGTGTAGGAAATAAATATGTGACAGCAAAATCAGGCTGAAAAGAATACAAACACTAATAAATCAGCTCATTTTGGTCTCTTTTAAATTCCGACCAGGGCAGCTTTCTTTAACCATGGGTCGTGCCCCATCTGAATGACTGGGCTGGCTACATTTCTGGAAAGGAGTAAAGATAAATGATGGGTGATTTTTGTACAATTTTACTCCCAATTTTGTATGTTCCAGGTGCTTTTTCTGATGATGCAATTGATGATTGCTTGGAACCCATAGATGCCTTAAATGTCAGCCTTGAGAAATTACCCACCGCTTTGCTTAATAGCTTGCAATCTGCAAAGTCATCTGCAAATGGTATGTATATAGATGTCAGCCTTGAGAACTTATCTGTCACCTTGCTTTAGCAACTTGCATTTTGCAACGTCATCTGCCGATGGTGTGGTATGAGAGGAGGCTTATAGTAATTGTACAAATCACTTGACATATATAGCATTGTAAAGATCACTTGGAATAACAATAAAAATTGTTTTCTTGATTAACCAGAGTGTATGTATGGCCAAAACAATGCGGTAACAAAAACCTGATGGCAACAATTTTCAAAACAAACAAAACAAAGTTACAAAATCGTTTTGATTTTGATTTGATTTTTAAATTTTAAACAATTTGTGAACAAAATCGTAACACCCGACTGTCCAACCCTGCCTGAGTAGTCCGTTTGCCAATAGAACATGTTTTGTTTTTGTTTTTTGCATAATATGATAAAAGCTCCCCGGTTTGTTGCAGTAGTGGTGAGGTCAGGCACATATGCATGATATGTAACATGTTAACTTATTAAATTGTTTCATTTTCTAGACATTGCTCAACAAATATCCATCATCTCTGATAGACTTGGTGCAGTCCTGGATACCATCAAACAACAGCTTGGAGATGACCATACAGGACTTGAAGCAGACTGTGTTATATTAGACTTGGACAAGCCTACACAAAATATCCATTCTCAACACATGCAGGTTAGAGCTATACTCTGTTACTACACATTCAGATCACGGTCTATACCTCATTATGGTTCCAAGGATGTACATAGTGTGCCGGGGACAGGGCTATTTCAGTTGTTCTGTTCCATTTAAACTGTATTTATATTCTTTTATTCATACAACATTCTACTGTACATTTATTCTAACAACTTTGGTCTTTAGAAAAATAATAATAATAATAATAATACCGTTCTTATATAGCGCTTTCTACAATGCAAGCACAGTCCCAAAGCGCTTTTAGCCAATTATTATCGCTGCCAGTTTAGGTATCAGAATCCTTTGGTCGCTACACTTAGGCGGCTACCGGTCAACAAGTGCACAAGCCTATCAGCACTATTTAGATTTTGATACCCTAACAGCTCCCCAAATATCACTTGGGTCGACGAGGCAATAGAGACTAAGAATCTTGCCCAGGGATTCAAACATGTTGGCTGTAGCGGGCTAGAACTCACAACCTTTGTATCATGAGTCCAGCGCCCTATCAACTCGACCACACATGCTCTCTGTGGAAGAAGAAGAGATTGAAAATGAAGTTCTTAAGGTACCACAAACATAGTCTATTTTTCAGTGTCAGTTCTTACCTTCTTCTCCTATCCTTTCAGGGTTTTGCTCAGAATGAATATGTGCTATATTTTATTATTTGGGATTTTTGTCTCACATCTTACAGGTAGTAGACATGTTGCTCGGAAGCTTCTGTAAAACCTGCCTTGCTGTTAGGTCATTACAGGTTGACCTAGAAACAGGAATCACTAATGCATTGTGGGCCAGTCAGATGGTTGCTATGATGAGCAAGCATCGTCATATCCATGCAGCTCTCTACCACAGACTTTGGAACCTCACTCAGGAACAGGTGGGGATTCTGCAAAGATAATCAAAATAGGGATAGGACGATTAGCCTAGCTTATCAGCTTTTAATATTTTAATCAAAACAAATAATTGTCGATCATAGCATCATGGTCTGAGCGCTCGCGTTTATCCAAAGGTTGAACACAGTCTTGCGATGCACTGCATTCCAAAACAACAGGCGCAATAGCAATCGCAATACGCACCTGGTGCATGGGACCCTGATTGACAATTATTTGTTTTGATTACAGTATTTTTTGTGAGGGGCCAAAGTTACCAACTAAAACTATTCCAAGGCTTGGTAAAAGTGTCTTCTATGTTGAGGTTCACTATCAAAAGTAGCCCAATTTTTCGATGAGCTCATAGAAATGGTAGCCCAAGTTTTCTTGGCACAGTGCACAAATCAGAAATTAGCTACTCTGAATGGGGGAAAACATTGCCAAACTGTTTTACAGTGTTGTAAAAGTAACAAATGCTTGAAATGAATACTAGTCAATTGCAACCTTTTTCCCCAATTTATTCAATGAAGAGGTAAATATCAGTGATTTGTTTGCCGATATGAAATGCACACAAGATGAGTCAACTTACTTTTAGGAACAAAATCTGAAAGTTTAAAATCTGTTTAAGTTGAAATCCGTCTTAAATGATTTGTTCCAACCAATTAAATGCAATGAATGGGTTTGGGCTTTCTCAACAAAATGATTGTTTACTCTGCAGTGGGAAAAGTTTATTTTTAAATGTGCACTCACTTCTGACGATCTTTACAGATCAGTGCCCGCTGTGCAAAAGACTTTTTAGTATACTGTAGACAATGGGCAGCTAGTCTACATAATTTCCATTGGTCAAGGGGCAGTCCTTTGGAATAGGTTCTATTAAGAGCCAAGTTAACGGTAGGCCACGAGGCAACCTACTTTAAAGAGCTCATTTCAGAGCCACTAACTCTGTTCAATGGACAAGGGGCAGTGAGTGGCTAATATGGGACAGGGGCACCTACTTTGAAATCAACCTTTCCAATTGATCTTTTAAAATCTCTCTGACAGGAGAACATGTTATTCTTAACCTATATTATGAATACCCTGTCATAAAAACCTATCTCATAATTCTACTTCTTACATCTTAATTTTCAGGGTCATACGTTATCCATGCCTCATATCTCTGGTATAGCAATGTTTCTTATACAACTTGAAGTCAATCAACATCTCTTTCCACCAGTATTTATATCAGGAGCAGTGGGTAGTGTACAGGTAAGTCCAGTCCATCATTCAAATTGGCTTTGAACAATTAAGTCCATGTTTTTCGACCATGTCTAATGAACACATTTGCTGGTGAAAATGGCCAAATTGTTGAAAACATGTCATATTGAGACATAACATTAATTAATCATTTAAAACACATGTATGAAGTATATATCAAATACCAGATTGAGTGCCCTTTAATCACACCGCTTAAACAGTCCAACAGTTCATCTTAGTATTCATATGAACCTGAAAATCTGAAGGTGTTGCTTTATATTCAATATCATTAACAAAAGTAACTCTTGTCTCACCATACAGACTGATGGTTCCTTACTGTGTCACATCGGTAGACACCTGCAACATTATGATACTTCCTGGATGATATTCTCTATCAGGTTGGTCCTTCAATATATGATTTTTTTTCTTCTTTCTATTTTATCGTTTCTCAATTGGATGTTCAGAAATCAGAATTTGTGTTACCTATGAGTAGGCTATCATAGAGATTTAGTCAGTGTTTGTAAATGTTTATTCACATATACTGTAGACCAAGCATGTGCAACCTTTTCCACCACCCGGGCCGCATTGTGATTATGAGATCCATTCACGGGCCGCAGTGATTGTCAAACATTCAAAAACACGTCCTGATACCCGCTTCTCTTCGTGTAATTTCCTCTTTTTACTCGCTGTAGTGCTGCTGCAAGAGCCCTTTTAACCAGGTATTTTAACACACAATCACAAGATTGTTCCGACCAAAGAAATTAGCGCGTAGCGTGCAATTTTTTTTGACTTTACACTTATATTTGCTATGATTGAGGTACATTTCTGCTTTAAACAAGTTTCTACTAACAAATATTCCATTTGGGGTGCATTATGCGTGCATAGCCAGCGAAACATTTAGGTCTGTGTACTTTTGACCATCATAATTCCATGATGAATGAACCGACAGTGCCATTCCCAACCGACACGACAGTCAATATTGGGGAAATTGCCCCTCGCCCCTCCCTCTGGCTACGCCACTGTGTCACCCCACTAAATCAATTCGCCATTTGTGTATCCGGTTAAAACGGGCCGCATCAATGGGAATTTTGGGATTGCTTCGCGGGCCGCAGATTAGAGGCTGGCGGGCCGCAGGTTGCACACGCTTGCTGTAGACGTTGTCACCTGTACCGTCACAGCAGCCAAGCAGACAAAAGCTTGCCTACCGATGTGCGCCCGAATTGCCTGTCAAACAAAAGCTTGTCTGCCTGATGCGAGCGTAGTCGAAGGGGAGTCCATTATAAACCATAGACTAAAAAACCAAACCAGTTGTCTGTAGCAACAGCAGTCAATACAACAGTCAATACATGTTTCCTAATGCATGGAATGGAACCCCCATGCATGGAATGGAAACCGGGCACTTAGCATTGTTGATCAACAAGAGGTGACATGGTCTATATAGGGCTGGGATTCAATTTTTCTCTGGGCTGATTGTTGGGTGCCATCTTTTTGCAAAATTGTTTCAAACACTCAAACTTGATCCACGATAGCGGCACGGCAAACACAGAAGTAGAAATCTGTGGCTAAAATCACATTTAAGCAAGCGTAAGAGTTTAAAAACTGCACATATTTGACTAAATAAACCCATTTCAACTTGACCTTCACTATAAATTTGCATTAAATAAGTAATTAAATTTAGCTGACAACTTTTTTACAATTTTTTAGTAAGCTTATTATTATTTTGGAGGGGGGGGGGGGGGGTTCTGGTGGATATTCTTGTGTATTGTTTGTCATGGTTATACCTGATGGTTCCAATTTTGGCAGTTGGGTGTTGTGGTTGAGTGTAGCATTGTGGCATTTTTGTTGGTCTGCACCGGGTATCCCTTTTAGGGAATCTTTGTCTAGATTTGAAGTATAAGTTTAAATTGTAATAACCAAGTTTGCTTTTATTCGTTTCAGATTTTCCTCAGAAGTAATACGTCATGCCCTAAACCATTGCAACCATCGGTCCTCATCAGACGATAGTCATTCTACAGTTGTACCTAGTAGTCTCATACCTAAAGATATCATAAAACATGTAAGTGTTGGCAGAGTGATGAAAGTCACTCTATATAAACTCTGCACTGGAAGAAAGTACTCATTATTGTAGGGACATATCTGTGAATCAGATTGCCCTTGAACACTTTCCACATGGCAGGTGTCTGGAGGCGACATTTCAAAATGTCACAAAATGTTTCAAAATTGTCAAAATTATTGAATTTCAGTACCCATGAGAAATGCATTAAAATTAGTACAAACATGCCTATTGGTTCAGTAATTCTTGAAATGAAGTTTGGAAAGGTTTCTGAAACATCTGTTTTGTATATGGTAACACTAATATCCACGTGGAAAGTGTTAACCTAACCACACACAAAAAAAAGATGCTGGCTGTGTTCTTTGACCCCAGTCTTCCTTGGTCTATCTCAAATTGCAGGCAAAGTGTTACATGTAAATCTGATTATTACTAAGCCAACTGGATCATGCTTTTGTTTCCTGAACCCTGATCTAAATGATCGCTACATGAAATCTATGGCATGAGTAATTATTCCAAAACTGTGTGACTCACCTGCCACACAGAAATCCTGTATTCAAGCCCCGGTTAAGACCTGGTGTGATTTTCTAAGTGCACTTTTTCCCAATTGCTTCCTCGTAATTTGAACGAAAAGGAAATTGTTAGCGTATGACTATTTTTAAGAATTATGTATCGGTTGGTTACATAATGATACCTCGTGTGATACAAAAGACTATAGTTTAATCAGTTCCAAATTGGCAAGAAATATTTGGTTTTTATCTCTCCACGCGCAAAAGTAATCCAAGCGTACTTGGCCGATTATGGCCACACGCTCGTGTCACACATATGATGCACAGTGCGCTTGTTCCCTTCATGTGCACCCGCGTCCTTTTGTATTCTTTTTCTGCTGGAATGAAGTTTCGCCAAATTAGAACTGATCAAACTCTAAATGGTTGAAGTTGAAAATGGTTTATTGAGGAATGGTGTAATTTGAAAACAACACTCAAGGCTAACCATAACGTCGCTATTCTTTCAAAACCGTTGGCAGTTTTACTTTATACATGCTGAAGGGCCGGAAAAATATACAAGGTTTTGAAAGAATAGCGACGATAAACAATTCACATGCATTTCCAGATCTGACTCAAATAACAGGAGTGAACATATGAATAGACAGTGTGCAATTGGTTACATTTTGCATTTATTTTAGGCATTGTGAACTTGTTTATCACACTGTCCTTCTGATAAAAAAATGCACATTTTTAAACTAATACTGTACCCACTACCTGTAAGGCCACTAGGTGCTTCTAAAAATACTGTAAAAGTGCTAATTATTGCGCGATTAAATGTTCGCGCTTTGCTGTTATCAGCCATTTCGCTGCTTTTTTAATTCGTGATTTGAAAGTTCATTACATAGAATTATACACAAAATAAATATATTTGTGTGTTTTTATTTTTGTGGTAGCTGTTTAGAGCGCGCAAAGCGTGAAAATTAATGTAGCACGAAAATGTCCATTTACAGTAGTTCACTACAGGAGGTAAATTGACATATTTTCCAATTTTGATAACAGCTTAGCTACCTGCTACCAAGGTTGTGTACCAGCGCAAGACACATCATCGTAGATGGCGCCCTCAAGCAACAAGTCATGTGCAATGCTAATGATAGATGGGGTTCAGCTTTGGCTGTGTTTAACGCACCACAATACAGACAACTAGTGACACAGGTGAGTGATATGTCAAGCTTGTGTACGGTGCACCCAATTAACAAGTCGCCTGCAAGGTGAACACTTTCCAGGCGTCTGCAGACGACCTTCCACAATTTCAAAAAATGTTTCAAAATTTCAAAATGTTTCAAAATTTCAAAATTTCAAAATAATTCAATGTGATTACCATATTTGGAATCACCACGAGAAATGTATTAGAATAAGTACAAACATTCCTAGTATTGATTCAGTAATTCTTTAGATCGGCTTTGTAACTTGGGAAAGGTTTCTGAATTGCAATGTCCCTGAGTCGGAACAAGAACATTTATTTTCTAAAAGTCACAGGAAACATTATCGCATGTTGAGCACTTTATATGATGTGTCATGTTTGTTTGGTTTTTTCTTTTCTTATTGCAATCAATGTGATTGTGCAATATTCTTGTTTTAATAGTACACACTGAAAGAATGGATCCAAATGGAACTCCAAGTACATCCCCATAATGATGAGTTGGCAGATATTGAAAGGTAAGATTCATACTTATTCTGCTAGCTTGTCAAGCCTTGTGTCTTGATCAGGCATCTCCGACACTGACCAAAATCCTCCAACAAGAGCTTGCCAAACCTTCTGTCATCTGAAGGTGTCCTCCACACTGATCAAAATCCCTCTGCAGTGGCTTTCCAACCATTTTGAGGCCAGAGGTGTGCTTACTTAGGCCCAAAAAAGAAGGTCTGTCTCACATTCATCTGGGAAAATAGCTATAGGATATGCGATTTGATTTATTTTTGTAAAGAAAAAATAGCTATGCTAAATGCGGAAAATCTTTTTTTATTGTGGTTTTGGCCCACTCTCCCCAACCCCACCCATTTTTTCAATTTTTAAGGGCAACTTAAAAAAAAATTGGGCTCATCACGTAGGGTTACGCGGCAAAAGTGACTCCACATACTTATGCCTGGATGTTTTTTGGGTTTTTTTGTATATAAAGAGCAAATGTGAACAATAGCCCAACAGACATTAACAATGTTGATGAACTGAGTGATTACAAATCAAACGGGTAACTCTCAACAGAGAGCTCTGATAGGCCAATCAATTGGTTCACTGCAACTCAGAAAATAATCAAAAATACAAGTAAACACAATTGGGCTAGTAAAAAAGCCAATGAAAGTGGCGTGGGACAGGAATAGGATAAACACCCAAACATAGAGAATAACATCAAAAAATGAGATGTGAGACAGATCTCTTTTTTTATTGGCCTTACATTAAACAAAATCCTAAAATATCACATGTTTATGCGATTGCCAAAATATCTCCCACATCTATATCAATAATCCGCCATATAAAAACTTTCATAATGGCTTTCTGGCATATTATGTTTTGTTCTTTGCACTTGGCAACTAATGTACAGGGTGTCCCAAAAGTCTATGCACGACTTTGAAGCTTTGTATGTCACAAAATATAAGTCGTATTGAATATATGAATACATATTTAGAAAGAGGAGATGTAGGAAATAATTTTGATACCAAACATTGGAGTAACATCTGCTTGTAATGCCACCCTAGATGTAAAATATGTATTACTGCAAAAATGTAATTTTATACTTCGGAGGAATAAAGTTCATAAATCAATACCTATTGAGATTAACAAAAAGACGGGTAGAGTTGGTTACACGGAAAGTGATCCGTCAATTGTAATATTTAAAATTTTACATTACAGTGATCCCATCATAATTACAAACTATATTACACATAGTTTTCGTTTCTATAGTGAAATCTAGTTTAAATGTTTTCCATTTATACAGAGACGTGTGCTAATGCAAAAACACAGACCTAAAAGATTGAATAACGTAACAGAAAAGTGAACACACACATCGAATAGATCTCTTTGGACTTTTAGCTACTGCATGTCTTATGATATCAATGTGGCTTGTTGATCTACCAATCTTTTTTTCTACCACATCGAGACAAATCATGCACAGTTCCTGTGTTCAAAAATGTATCCACCAAATATTCTTCCTGGTGCGCGTTTCACTTTAAAATGTTTTCTGAACTTTTGTTGAGTAAGTTGAACTAAATTTGTTTTCAGCGTAGAATCATAAAATTTGTATTCGTTTATCTATGCTGTAAACCATCTTGAATGAAGACTTTCGCTGTGCAATGTTGTCTACTACGCCTATTTATGTTGTGAGTGACCGAGTTTGGTAATAACATTAATGTTGCAAGGTAAGCAGTGAACTGTGACTAATGCGCAACGTTGCTTTCTACCGTTAATTTATGCGCACCTGTTTTTAGCAACAATGTGTGGTATTTGGTATGGGTGGGTCTCACATGGCTAAAAACTTTCAACCAGTTTTATAATGTTGTGGGTTCACCAATAGGGTTGTTTTTGGTATCAAAATAATTTCCCAAATCTCGTCTATCAAAATATGGTTACATTTATACCATATGATTTATAATTTATAAGATATGACTCTTCAAAAACGTGCATAGACTTTTGGGACACCCTGTACATCCAGTTTGGAGAAATATCCAGCAATACATAGTCCTATTATTCTATTATGGCACTGCTGTACAAGTTTCATTTCAATTAAATGTGATGCAGCACATCAAAAGGGGGGAATTTGCAGGTGAAGTCAATTTGGAGTTTATTGTGTGTGCTCTCAGAGCATTTTCTAAGCTTTAAAATGACACCAAATTTATCAAAAGTGATCAAGGCATTCAGATTTAACGAGCGAAAATGACTCCTAAATTCTTATTTTATTATGTATGTTTTCATCTATATCTTTAATCTTTAAAAAATACACAGCCGCAATGTTCCCCTTTTTGATGCATCACAAATGCAGAATACATTTAAATGCTTAAATGGATAGTGTGCAGTGAATCTAGTCAGGTGGGGACTAATTTGGGACACGATAAATTTGGTAGAGCATCAACATTTATTGCACGGAAGTAGTCCCTTTTTATAGTTATCAACAGAATTGCTCATATTTCATCTTCTATTTTGCAGACAAGATTACTACAGGTGGATCATACATAACCAGTTCCTACACACAGAGGCATTCCAAGATGGAGGCAGTGGCCCAACTTACAAGACAATCTGTACAACCATTCTTGAGATATTACTGGAGAGAGATATGGAGGCGACTGAATTCCTCAGCAGGAGAAGTTGCTGTAGTCATGACAACCAAGTGAATAGAACTAACAGATCAAAATGGCCAAATGGCTGTCGCAGCGAGATCATTCAGCTTGTTCAGGTTTGTCTAATAAAAGAAATTTTAGAAGAATATTAACATGGTTATAAGCTTTAGAGACATTCTGGTTTGAAAATTAGACTGTGTGAAGTATTATTAATAGTTAATATTTATGATATTTTGAAACAATCAACTAGAACTACTGTTTTGAGATAATACCACATCCAATGTTGTAACACTAGTTGTGGTAGTGATGTCAATCCTGTAATTAATTTTAAATTATGGCATCCACATATGTTATTTATTTTTTGTCGGTAGCAAGTTTTGATTACGTTTTTGATTATTGTAAAGCTTCTGACAATTTGTCCAGCAGGCCACAATATGAATGCAATCTACCTCTCTATATTGTAATCATGGGTTTGATTTCTAGACCAGTGATCATGGGTTCAAATCCTGCCCCATTGAGTTATCATTGCTTTACCAAGTCAAAGGTTTCATAGTAGACCAACGCAATTAATACTTGGGTTTTTTACTTACAGGAATTGATATTGTAATCATGGGTTTGATTTCTAGACCAGTGATCATGGGTTCAAATCCTGCCCCATTGAGTTATCATTGCTTTACCAAGTCAAAGGTTTCATAGTAGACCAATGCAATTAATACTTGGGTTTTTTACTTACAGGAATTGATATTGTAATCATGGGTTTGATTTCTAGACCAGTGATCATGGGTTCAAATCCTGCCCCATTGAGTTATCATTGCTTTACCAAGTCAAAGGTTTCATAGTAGACCAATGCAATTAATACTTGGGGTTTTTACTTACAGGAATTGATATTGTAATCATGGGTTTGATTTCTAGACCAGTGATCACGGGTTAAAATCCTGCCCCATTGAGTCATTGCTTTACCAAGTCAAAGGTTTCATAGTAGACCAATGCAATTAATACTCGGGTTTTTTACTTACAGGAATTGATATTGTAATCATGGGTTTGATTTCTAGACCAGTGATCATGGGTTCAAATCCTGCCCCATTGAGTTATCATTGCTTAACCAAGTCAAAGGTTTCATTCTAATAGACCAATGCAATTAATACTTGGGTTTTTTACTTACAGGAATTGATATTGTAATCATGGGTTTGATTTCTAGACCAGTGATCATGGGTTCAAATCCTGCCCCATTGAGTTATCACTGCTTAAACCAAGTCAAAGGTTTCATTCTAATAGACCAATGCAATTAATACTTGGGTTTTTTACTTACAGGAATTGATATTGTAATCATGGGTTTGATTTCTAGACCAGTGATCATGGGTTCAAATCCTGCCCCATTGAGTTATCATTGCTTTACCAAGTCAAAGGTTTCATAGTAGACCAATGCAATTAATACTTGGGTTTTTTACTTACAGGAATTGATATTGTAATCATGGGTTTGATTTCTAGACCAGTGATCATGGGTTCAAATCCTGCCCCATTGAGTTATCATTGCTTTACCAAGTCAAAGGTTTCATAGTAGACCAATGCAATTAATACTTGGGTTTTTTACTTACAGGAATTGATATTGTAATCATGGGTTTGATTTCTAGACCAGTGATCATGGATTCAAATCCTGCCCCATTGAGTTATCATTGCTTTACCAAGTCAAAGGTTTCATAGTAGACCAATGCAATTAATACTTGGGTTTTTTACTTACAGGAATTGATATTGTAATCATGGGTTTGATTTCTAGACCAGTGATCATGGGTTCAAATCCTGCCCATTGAGTTATCATTGCTTTACCAAGTCAAAGGTTTCATAGTAGACCAATGCAATTAATACTTGGGTTTTTTTACTTACAGGAATTGATATTGTAATCATGGGTTTGATTTCTAGACCAGTGATCATGGGTTCAAATCCTGCCCCATTGAGTTATCATTGCTTTACCAAGTCAAAGGTTTCATAGTAGACCAATGCAATTAATACTTGGGTTTTTTACTTACAGGAATTGATATTGTAATCATGGGTTTGATTTCTAGACCAGTGATCATGGGTTCAAATCCTGCCCCATTGAGTTATCATTGCTTTACCAAGTCAAAGGTTTCATAGTAGACCAATGCAATTAATACTTGGGTTTTTTACTTACAGGAATTGATCCCATTAATATCATCAGATTCTTCTGCAGACGATGAGTCACCATGGTTACTATCAGTCCTTCAAAATAGACTGAAACAGTCCGATCACAACAATCAGAGAGATCGACATTTGCAAGTTGCCTGTTTTCTACGGTAAGCTAACCTTTAGACAAAAGATACAATTTTATAGTGGAATGAAATATCATCAAGGCAGTGTTACATTTTGTATTCTGGTATTACTGATATTTATTTTGAAATTATAGATCCATCAATGCCCAAAGATGGATTAACTTTAATTCTGGCTTAAATATGACTTATAGTCCTGGACTATTGCTATGCATGCTAGTGTACAACACTTATTCTATAACTTACCAAACTTTTCCTTTTTATATAAGCATAATTTGGTTTAAAAGCAAATGTTATCAAAATATTTTAATTCTAACTTAGATATGTAATAATAAAAAACTCAGATATAGAATTTACCAAATTTAGGTCAAAAATCGTTTTACCTTTTACAATTAAGCTTTGTATGAGATTTTCTGTGTCTGCATGAATACAACTACTGTTTTGCTAAAAGGGAAAAATAATGTTTATAAATAAATGTAGATGTTATCATAGCTGACATACTCATACTAATAATCTTTGGTTGTTGTAATGGTATGGTATAGCCTACTCTCTGGTATCTGTCAACTTGTGTCAACGAGGAGGGATAAGTTAGATTTGGGACGCGATTCCGAAATTTTGATGTGGTATATTGCATGGAGATAAATATTGGCAAAATTGCAAAATGATTCCCGCAACGATACCAGTTGACTCGATTTTCAACAAAAATTTGACAAAATAACATCATTTGTTTTTCATCAATTATCTTCAATTTTTAAACAAAATTGACAATTGAGTGTTCAGAAACCAGAGTTTGATACATTTGAGTTGAATTACAAGCTTGCAGCACAATCCCAGTATGATACCTGCTTATATCATATGCTTATAAAATGCTTAAATGCACTAAGTAAAGCTCCGTTGACACAAGATGTTATTTATGTTGCGTTGCGCTATTGCAATAGAGTTTATAAGTATTTTAACTGTTATTGTGGCAGGCTGCAAAGCATTGCATTAATGCTACTATCGCATGCAGTGACCTGCATTGACCCAGTGTGACCTGCGATGAATTGCTGTACACTGCAGCAGAAGTAAGGCTGCCGCATCGCACAGCAAATATCGCCTAGTGTGAATGAACTTTAACTCCATCTCCCTAGCTGTGTCAAAAGAGTAGGGGATCATCCCGGTCTGTGTACACAAAAAAAAACTCATGTCCCTACATGTAGGTGTTAGGGGCACTGTACCGTTAATGCCCGAGGTAAGGCGCTGTGTACTGCAGTATAACAGTATGTATGTATGTATGTTATCATGCTTGTTGAAAAAGGTTGGATGTTCTTTTTACAAATCCAATCGGTACTTGCGTTAAAAACCGTCTTGTCCGGTTGTTTCTTCAAGAATTATATTTTGGGTCAAGTTTCACTTCCAGTGTTTCTAGAAATTTCTGGATCAGCTGATCATATGCATGACTAAGTTGATAAGCCTAGCCCCCTTCATTGGATCCAAAACATAATTCTTGGAAACAACCAGACAAGATGGTTGTGAAATGTGAAAACCAATTGGATTTGTAAAAGAAGCGTCCAACCTTTTTCATCTTCATATCAATTCTGGTGAACTAATTCAAACCAATATCATGCTTGTTTTTTTATTACAGATTAGCATACTGCCTTCCAGCTTATTTGTTGGCATCAAACAGACCCATGGACACCCCAGATAAGGAATCAATTGCAGCAGTACGCAACTTTATCAATATCACTTTGGTAAGATACTTTTATGATTGAACATCAGCATCAGAGCACATGCATTGATTTGTTTAATTTCTCTCAAAACATCACATGACACATTTATTGACCTATAAGTAATGAATGAGGGAAATGCCGGTGGGGGGGGGGGGGCACTCAACTTTTTTTTTGGGTGGGGGTGAGTCGCCCAGGTTCTCAAAAAGGGGACTACAGAACTGAACTGAGTGGATTTTATGGCAAAAAATAGGGTCTTAGGTACTGATTTTTTTCCAAAAAGTAGGTATTGAGAACTGGCCTATAGTTCAATTTTGATAAGCAAGAAAGCCAATTTTCGATTTATTTATTTTTGGTTTTAGAACTTAAATTTTCGAAGAATTGGGGCTTTGGAACGCAAAATTTCGTGATTTTTTGAATTTTCAATAAAATTGGGGTCTTAAGAACTGATGCAGGCTCAAAAAGGGGGGGTCATAAGAGCTAGCAGCAGAGGGTGAAAAAGGGGGTCTTCAGCGCGGCACATACCTATACCCTTTTCCAATGTCAGTGTCCCCGGGGGGAAATGTCTTTGATAACTTTCATTTCAGTAGGATCATTGAATTTATCTCTGCCAGTTTGTTGGTTTGAACATACAAGTCCAACCTCGGTTATCAGACCCTCTTTTATCCGGATAACTTTGTTATCCGGCTGAATGATCAACAACAAAAAAGGCGTTTTTATGGGCTGTATTCTTGTACTAAACGTGGTTTTAGCTTAAAACCATGTCTAACTAAACGCGTGTCTAGCTTAAACGCGAGTTTATCTTTTAAACAACGTGTTTAACTAAACACGGTTTTAAACTCTGCACATCTCGTCCCCAGGGTGGTTGTTCGTTACTGTATACAGGTATTTATTTTTGTTGTGGCCCTAATGGGTTACAATAGATATCGACTGAATACCTCAAACGCATGTGTATTTTTAATACTACTCGATTTGCTTGGCAGCTTACACCGGGTACTGTTGAGTAATCATTCAATGCATACAGTTCGTGTATTTGTTTAGTTAAACGCGCCTCAAACTACCCCCATACCCATGTTTAAAGTTAGACACTCTTCAGTGAGTTAGACGTGTGTTTAAGTAAAACAAATGTACGAGACGCTGTGTCTAAAGTCAAAGTTAGACACGTGTTTAGCTTAAAACCGTGTTTAACTACGTATGAGAATACGGGCCCATATGTTCACACTCTGAAGCATTTGAAGGCTGTCTTTTGATGTTGGTTATGCTGTTTTGTGCTTAAATAATTCATGGTCACTGTAAATTAATTACCCCATATTCAGTACCCTTCTATTGTCCCAATTTGAGCACTTCAGGAGAGTCAATGCAGAATTACACATAATTCGCTTATCCAGATTTTTCACTTATCCGGCCATTTCTTGGTCCCATCATGTCCGGATAACCGAGGTTGGACTTTAAAACAATTTTTATTTTTGGCAATTTCATTCCGGTACACGGTCATTATGTTCAAATAATGTTTCTTCCATTTATACTGAAAAAACAGTGACTGAAAATGTTTGTTTTTTATTTTCCCTCTAGAGGAGTTATGACCAATATGGCGCTTATGGGTTGCCATTGACAACCACATCATACATAACCAGAGTAAGTACATAATCACACCTACCGGGGTGAACTTGTGTGTGTAACCTGACATGAATTTTAAGCCAACAGATATTTGTGAATTTGTTTGTCCATACAAAATTACTATAATGTATAAAATGTATGACAACTTATATCGCAGGCTGAACTGGGTCACATGCTTGGGGTGCTTGGAGAAAGTCAGTGTTAAGGGTGGTTTTAACCCTAAATAATATTAAAATTTATCAATCGCTGTAACTTTCTTTAGGAGCTGAATTTTTTTCCTCCATTAAAATGTTTAGTTTTTAAATTTAAAAAAAATCAGGCATGCTATGACGTCATAGGTCATACTAAGAAATTCAAAAGTGTATTGTTTGAAAGACAAAGGTTCATACTTTGTATTGATCACACTATCCCTCAACAGAATCACTCATGCATCCCATACCATGATCACTTTCATTACTTATTGACCGTCCCTTATACATACCTTTGCTTTGATTTGCCTAGGGATTGCTGCATTTCTTTCAAACCAACACCAACGTGATAGATGTATGTGCCTTTACTCAAGAGGTTCTCCAAGGGTGCCCATTACTCTCAGTATCAATGTTGGTAAGAAATGTTATACCATTATCAATTTTATTTCATCATTCTTTATTCAATCATACATAAGATATACAACAATATTGATAACAAAACAATGTACATAAAACCCCAGGACACAATGTTGGCCATCAACGACCAGCACTGACCGACCAACATACAGGCAGGGAAGACAGGACAAACATTACAAACATCAAAACTATAAATAAGTTAAGAAATAAATCGGGTAAGAGGGGACTTGAAGCCATTGCGCATTGCGTGAAGGTCTTCGGGTCATACTTGTTCTTACTCGTTTAAAAATTTCCCGATTGTGCACAGCAAGGAGATTTGGCTAATCCCCTTAATGAAAGGATTGAAAAGTTTGGACCTAACAAACCTTCTTTTTTTTAAGTTTTAAGATAGAGTGTCATTTGTAGCAATGGGTGAACATTTCAAAAAAAAATTTTTTTAAATTGAATTTAGTCATCCATTTTGTATTTATTTTTATCACAAACTTGGAAATGGTATCTTCATTTAAGGATCAAATGTGTTCCTGTTTTGATCAAATTGATTATGTGAAAATTATATAAAAAATAGCCAGTAAGAGCACGCTTATAATATTCTCTCTTTTTTCTTTAATTTCTTTGTTACTTTAATAGATTCACTGGTCAAAACTTTGGCCTATCATTTCAAGCTGCTGTCATAGAAACACTCCGGCACCATTCCAGCAACTGAACACCATCCACCAATGGGCTGCCAACTTGGTAAATCACCACGGTAACCCAGCACAGACAGAATCTGAAATAGAGGGCGGTATACTAAACATGGATCCTTGTTTGCTAGCTGTTGCCATTGTAACGGTGATGATGGAAGAAAAGAGGGACAATCGAAAGACTGAAGCAGTTATTCTGCATATTGTTGAGTTTGTGGCATCATGTAAAAGCTTTCCTCAAGAGGTAACTTGTCATGAGACACATTTATGTGTAAATTTTGCATAGCGCTGTTTGTCACATGTATATATATATTTTTTTGTGTACCTATATTACCTTTTAGACAACAACAAAAAACTGTTCTACAGGCCCAACTGATCCATTTTGGTTCAAATTCTCAATTTCTTTTACATAATCATTTGACAAAATTGTTGGACAAAAGAACAAAGTAAAAACACCCTACCGACCAACCCTAGCTACCTGAGAAGATTATTTGCCGTTAGAACAGGGTGGGGGTTTTCGTCACCTTATTAGGGTATTTTTTATCATCCTTTCATAACAGTTGTTGTGATGATTGATTACCAAAAAATGGACCATTTCTCTATGTGAATACAAAGACAGATGATTGATCAAACTTGCATTTGTGTTTGAAATGGCTGAATTAGTCTCCACTCAGCAGCAGTAATCAATTGATCGTCAAACCATCCCATTTGTCAACTATGAAATGAACCATAATAGTGTATTGTTTATTACATTGTTTCAGATAGGAGTTTGTGTAATGGAGTGTATCTTGGCTTACATATCCTGGGCAATACAGGCACACACTGTCTCTTGGAATTGGGATAATCTAGTATCGGTATGGACTATACCTGGCTGTCTCAATGCATTTCAAGGTAATCTATCAAGTAAATGATAAATATTGAGCGACATTTGTATATAACATTATGTTATATGGAGAATACCCAGTTGACAGTAAAGGCTGTGTTTACATTGGAACCAGTTACGTAAGTGCTAATATATTTGTTACATCTTTGATTAAGAGTCCAGCATCTTCAACTCATCTAATACAAATTAATATGGACCTGTAAGTGTGATAATACTAGAAGAAGTGTGTGTCAGTTGTCAGTATGATTCACACCATGTTTGATGTTATGTCCTGTTTTCTTAAAGTTATGGATTGAAGCTCCTTTTTTTAGCTTTCTTCTGGAACTTTATCTGAAGATACCAGATTGTCCCCAAGTTTTCATAATGCACTTATCAATTGCAAGCCTGATCCCTGGGGACCCGGGCATGGCAGGGACCATGCGGGGACCGTATGCGAGTGTACAAAATACGGTGCCCGGCTATGCGGGGAGTGTACAAACTGTGCCCCCGCTAGCCGGGGCGTGTAGCGGGGACGTACACTAAGGTACACAAATGTACACCCCGGGCGTCGCTATCAATAAGCTATAGATGTGATGCGCTTGACTGAATAAGCCTTATAAACACATATAAATGCATCCCGTTATTTTCCAGAAAGAAATTAAGCGATCTGCGGAATGTAGCCGGGGCATACACTTTGTCTTGGGTATAAGGGTGGCTGGGACTGTACACTTTGTCCCACGACTGTACCCGGGCCCTAATCCCTGCTATCCCCGGGTCCCCCAGTGCCGGGGATGCAATTGATAAGTGCATAACAGACATGTTTCCTGATCAACCTTTTGTGTATTTGATTGGGTATCACTTGTCATCTGCTAGAAACATGCACAGGCCCACACTGTATATTTGAGTGCAAAAGTATTTTAACAGTCATCTTGTGATATTTTAACATGGTGACCATTTCCCAAACTCATCTATGGAGTATTAAATTTTATTTGAAATGCCGACTGATTTAACATCAATTCATGTCACTGATAGTGATCTCTATGTGATTTCATTCATAGGCAACACAACTCTGAAGACCGATGTTCTTACATCAAATGTTTCTAGAATGTACTCAGTGGTGTTTTTCAGGTAAGTTCGCATTAATTATTTGAACACAATGCCTGGAGGGAAGTCATCACAATGGTTACAAAAGTGGAGATGGTCTGGCAAGCGCTTTTTTGCTTCAACGTTGACAAGGTGTTTCATTTTACACTAACATATGTGATGCAGCACATCAATAAGGGGGGCTTTGCAGCTGTGTGTTTTTCAAGATAGAGATGAAAATGGACAGAAAATAGATAAATTTAGGAGTCATTTTCACTCGTAAAATCTGAATGCCATGATAAATTTTGATAAATTTTGTGTCATTTTAAAGCTTAGAAAATGGTCTGAGAGCATACATAATAAACTCAAAATTGACTTCACCTGCAAAGTCCTGTCTGTTGATGTGCTGCATCACATACTACAAGAGTCTAATATTAACACACACGCTGCTATGATGAGAAAATTCTACTTTTGGTCTCAACACACACAAAAAGAAATAAATGCCTGTAATGTTCAGTTGTTACTACAATCTTCAGCTTATGACTCGATCCATTATCTGACATTCGTGACCTGAAAGGAGCATGAGTACACGACGTCAGAATCTGGTCATAGACTGTTGGCAATGGGTAACAGTCCCTGTTGAGTGGTGGCTCGTTGCCTCTAATGTATAGCCTTCTAGACACCTTTCAAACCAACGAGAGAGAGGTGTCAAGGAAGTCATGATCGTCAGATCAAGTCATAAGTCTGCTGACGAAAGTTGTAGCAGCAATTGAAACTAACAGGTATTTATTTCTATTTTGTGTTGAGACCAAAAGTTGAATTTTTCTCATCTTATTATTATACCAACATAGATGAACTTTGATGCTAATATACATTCTGTTATCACTAAACTGGATGGTGGTTTTTTTCTTCTTTTTTCTCTCAATTTCAACAGAGTTCTTCTTAACACCCGAGCGGTAGATGCATCAACATTGTCAATGTCTCCACAGTTTGTGCATACATTGCTCCAGATGCACTCAGCATTAATAGAGCTACACTGTCAGGCAGGGCTGGATATCAGTAGCAAGGAGACAAATGTGAATAATGCCAACAGCTATGCTATGGTAAGATGTCATTATTAACACTTGCCATGTCTGCAGACGACAGTCCCAAAATTTCACAAAATGTTTCAAAAATGTCATAATTATTTAATTCCATCACTATATTTGGAATCACCTTGGGAAATGCATTAAAGTAAGTACAAAAATGCCTTGTATTCATTCAGTAATTCTTGGGTGTACGACCAGTGACGTAACTAGAGGGGCAGTAGGGGGGGGGGGATTTTCCCCCTCCCCCAATGAAATGACAAACGCTATGTATAGTAACAAAGGGTAGTGGGTTATGCCGTCCCCTCGCCCCTGATCACAGGGCCGGCCTTCCTCCACCCTGATGCCCCAAATTTGAGACCCTTGTTACGCCACTGAATAATACTTTGAAAGTTTGGAACGGTCTCTGAAATATCTGTTTTGTATATGGTAAAACTAATAGCCGCGTGGAAAGTGTTAACACTAATACTGAGAAAGATATGTATCATTCCATCATGAAAACACATGTTATTATTGCAATAAAACAAAATACTGTTTAAAGATGTCTATGCTAATTCAACACTTCAATGATAGAATATGTACACAAGGCACTTTTCTGAAAAACACTATTATCTACAACAAATAGTTAATGATGGAGAATTATTTCAGACATTTTTTGACTCCCATTACACAGCTACCATAACCAATGTATTAGTGAGCTCTCTTCAAGCCATTTCCAAAGTAACACCATGTCTTTAACATTCCTGTTTTTCTCTCTGTACAGCCTTTGTCTTTAGATTTTCTTCTTGCCTGCACCAAGTATGTCCAGAACTACATAGCCAGATGTCCAGTTAACCTCCTGCAAAGTATCGACCACAACATAATCAGCTTGTGTGATGAGGACATATCATCTACGATCCAGCGGAGACTAGGGAACACATAACCTTCAACAAAGTATCCATCCAGTATATTAGATGAAGACATCAGCATATATTAAATGGAGACTAGGAAGCACTCTACCTCTTGCAAGATTTCAATCCCAGCATAATATGTTTTAAAGATGACGGCTTATCGACTATGATCCGGTGTAAAACATATAACCTACTACGTGATATTAAACACACTGTGTGTGATAGTGACACAGCAATAACTATTCAATAGAGACTATGGACTAACTCCTGCATAGGCTTGACTCCAGCATAATTAACTTGCGCAATAAAGACTAACAAAACTGTTCAATGAAGACTTTGAAATATTTATATATCGTCATCCTGCTTCGATAATTGCCTAACTCACTTTTCAGCGAAATTGATTTTTTTGTGGATAAAGCATGACTTCATTACATTATGCACATGCTGTAATAATATCTAAGTCA
Source organism: Ophiura sarsii (assembly GCA_035610835.1). Lineage (NCBI taxonomy): Eukaryota > Metazoa > Echinodermata > Ophiuroidea > Amphilepidida > Ophiuridae > Ophiura > Ophiura sarsii. The sequence continues at coordinate 52,937,840 of CM069444.1, forward strand.
TTGACCAATTAAAAGTGTTGATAAATGCACAATTGTAATTCAGCCTTGTGAGTAAGGCATATTGTAATAATTATGTAAAATGTTTAAAATGGGTCATATTAACTCGTATTAGGCCTATAACAAGCCACATTTCACTTAAAGGTATATCCCCAACCTAATTCTATCAAACAGGTACTGCTCCTGTTGGAATTCACCAGTACTATTCATGCTGCTATTCATGAACATATCGTCAACCTGCTTCGATAACTGCCTCACTTTTTCTATTTTTGTTGTTTTCTCAAAACTAGGAAAAATGAGTTAGGCAATTATCAAAGCAGGCTGACGATATGCCTCTCTATTTCAAAATCCTGACTATGCCTCTGTATGTCTACAGACCCTCATCAATAACACCTTTTATGCATCAAAGGTTTTGCAAAAATTCCCCACCGTGACAATGTATTCCTTAAATTGGAAGCAGATTTCCCTTATGGATTAGTAAAGCTCTGTGATGGGTGTTTACGGAAAATAGAACCAAGATAGATTTATGAGTCCAGAAAAGTCTTTCCTGATAAGTCAAACTCTGTTACAAGAGAGAAAGAAATATGTGTAATTTTTTTAAAAGATCACATAATATTGCTTTAAGGGGTACTCAAGGAAGTCACTTTATGAATTTTGTGAGTGCTGTAATTATTGAACTACGACTCAAATGTATATAAAAGTATACATTTTTGGAAAAGAAATGGATCAGAAAATCCAAATTTGGCATCAATTTTGACCAAAAATGTTGATTTGTTTTTTACCCAAATTGTTGGAACAAAGCTAACAAAAATTATTTTGAGTAAAATATGCCTAAGTCGCCTGATGATGATGTAAAGACACTAACTTAGGGATGAATTTCTAATTTTTAACCTTATCTAATTTTTTTTGTTGAAATTTTGACTAAAAAGTGCCACAAAAAAGATATACTCACTTTTTTGGCACTTTTTGGTCAACATTTCTTAATTAGGATTCTCTGTTCCATTTTCTTTCCAAAAATGTATACTTTTATAGGCATTTGATTAATAGTTCGATAATTACAGCACTCACACAATTCAAAAAATCAAATCAAAAACTTCCTTGAGTCCCCCTTACAGTGTTGAATCCTTGAAAGATGCATTTAAAGGGATGCATTAATCTGGTCTGGCACACAAGCTAGACAACCTCCCTGATCGGGGGAACATTTATCGATTACATTACTTATAATTTTTTCAATCCCCTAATTTGTGAAGATAATCTTCCTGATTGACGGATGCACCACATTTTGGCAGCTCTGATTTATTTAAGGCTATACATTCAATAAAAGAGCACACATTTTGGGTTAATTTTGCTGGTTATATAATAATAATAAATTATATGTGTATATTTAACAGTAACACTTTCGATTTGGTGAAATTAGATACAGAAAGACATTGACTTGGCAAATTGATTAGCAATGTGATGTGACATGGTGTGTCAACACATCATGTAATGGAGAACGAGAATACATGGACACCAGAGAGTATAGAAGCACCGTAAAAAGTAAATCAGACTCAGAATCCAGTTAGCAAATCCATACATGATAGGCATTTTGGGATTTGGAGGTGACTGGCTAATAATGATGGTTAATGACAATTATAGAAAGATTTGAATAAAATATTTTGATAAAAAGTTATATACTTGTTATTCTTTGTGGACTTATTTTCATGTTTTGTTGTTTGATTATAAAAACGCCTGGGATGCCCAGCACTTGTGGTGTGATGGTTGTCTAGCTCGCATGTCCCCTCGGCAACCCGGATTCAATTCCCCGGGGCGGCGGACCTAATTATTTTGTTTCCCCCTTTTAACCCCTCCCCTTGTTCTTCGGACCACCCCCCACTGCAATACTTCTAGGGTTAGGGTAAAACAAGCTTTGCAATAAATTGAGATCTGTTTTAGCATACCACAAGTTGCACTTAGTAGTAGATGGTAAAATAGAAAGAATAACAACTTTGCTATCAGCAGTAGATAGCATATAAGACTTATCAGTAGCAGATGGCATAACACATTGCTATCAGTAAGTAAGCGCCCCCCCCCTAAAATTTGATTACTTTTGTTTACATAACTTCACACACAATTAGACGTTTTGAAAAGTGGCACTTGGTCCATACCAGTAAATTTAAAAGCCCTCTCTCGTGATTTGTTTGTACGAAAATTAGACCAAGTTTGTTTGCATAACTCCGCATAGGATTAATCGTTTTGAGAAATTTAAAAACTTGTGAAAAGAAAAAGTGCTTGGCTTCTCACAGAAAGTTGCTCCTGTTCAATATCATGTTTATTTTTTCCAAAATTGTCTCATTTTCCCAAAACGATGTTCTCAGATACAGTGGCAATTTTCAAAATCCTATACAATTTTGTTTACGTAACACCCCCACACAATTAGATGTTTTTAAGAAATTGAAACTTTTCTGAAAAGGAAAAACGCTTAGCTATCCATACAAAGTTTCCAATTTTCGATAGCATGTTTACTTTTCCAAAAATATCCCCAAAATGATGTTTCCGTAAGATGAAATTTGCCCAAATCCAATACAAGTAAGTGCCACTTTTTCTGAAAACGTCATTTTGAGGAAATGTGACTGTTTTGGGAAAAAAACATGATATCGATAATGTAACACTTTCTATTGGTAGCCAAGCGTTTTCTCTTTTCATAGTCGCTTCAATTTTTCAAAACGTCTAATTGTGTGTGAAGTTATGTAAACAAAAGTAATCTAATTTTAGGGGGAGGACTTACTTTTTTTTTACCCCTTTATTATACAAGCCAGTCGTATGAAATATTTCACAATTGAAGCTTTGAATCTCAGCTACAAAATCATAGTAGATTGGTCTGAATACTCATTGTATTTTTTCTGGATATACAGTAAAAATCAAACTTCCATTTTAATAGTGCGACGGAAACGTGTAAAACACAGCCTAATATCTCCCAAGTGCTATTCGTTTGGCCAATACTAAGAGACAAAATAAACCTATCGGTGAATTAAAATCGTTTTAAGTTACAAATATCTCTTGAACAGACTTTTAATAATACAAGTGACTGATTTCTTTGTGAAAAATGCTCTCTAATTAGCCTGAACCAGACCAGGACATCCATCAATTTTAACCCTACCCTAGAGAACCGCTGCAAAAGTCATATTTGCTTTTCATAGGAACTACGAGATCTTCATTATACAGTACTAAATGGATATATTTCAAGTCTCTCGAAGATATATTTTTTTATCACTGACTACCTGATTAAGTATTCTAAATGTTGCATATAAGGAAAACTGATAAAGTTACTATCGTGTTAAGATTTCACATTCGAGGCATCATTGTGGATTGAGTTGTAACAACGAACATTTGACTGATATCAGTATTCCAGTATGCTAAAGGCGTGTCAATACATTCGAGTTGATATTATACTATTTGTAAGCTTCAAAGGTTAATATTGCCTGTACAATCTGATTTATACAAGATAGTATAGCATTATATTCAGAAATCAACCATTGTTTCCTATTTTGAAGTATTTAAATCGGGCGGTTACTACCTAATCATACAATACAGAGAGAAAACGAGAAAAAAAACATGTATTTATCTTTGGGGTAATTTTCCGTTTCCGTTGTCCAAAATCTCTCTCTGGTTTTGATTGCATCATGACAAAAGTGAAATAGGTAGCAATTAGCATAAATTTACTATAAATGTGTAGCTAAGATTCAGAGCTATAATCATGACAAATGTCTTGAGGCTGACATTCATATTAGCGATGTTACGAGTGAGGAGGTAGAACTTATTGAATGACCCTCGTAGAATAGCATTGCTATTTAGCATTAGATAGCATAGCAGTAAGTAGAGAAGCAACATTTATATTAGCAGGATATGACATAACACACTTATTTGCTAGCACCCGTTTACTTGCTTTCACTTTGGAAACCAATTTTCTCAATGTTACCAGTGTCAGTGGCGTAGCTCAAGGGGTGAGGGGGGGGCAGTGGGCATCCCCCACCCCTGCCTGACATAATTTTCTGTGCCCCGCCCCCTTTGTGCCCCCGCCCACTCTCAGGATCCGCTTATCTGTGTTTTAACCATTTAAAAATGACCATTTTCGCTTGGTTTTTTAAAAATAAGTGACAATTTCTTTTTGAAAAACTGATTAAAACCCGGAGGATTGGTCATTATTTGTTGACTGTGCTGCCTGTGCTGCCCCCCCCCCCCCCCCCCCCCCCCCCCCCACCCCACCCCACTTACGTGAATTTCACGAGGTGACTGACTGGGAAAAAATCCTAGCTATGCCAACCGTGTGGACTTATACCCCTTAGTGTTATATATCAAATTAAAGCTTAGGTCAAGACATTTCAGAAAATGTGTGTTATTTTGATCTGGTTGCCATGGTGATCATGCAATGCCACTGAGTGGCTAAACACAGGAACGAATGTAACTAGAAAACGAAATGTTCCGTTGCATGTACACATACTTGGGTATATGATGTACCGGTACAGTGAGCACTGAGCATAATTCAAATTTGAAAACAGATATTTAAAATTTGGCGCCATTGTTTTGTAGCCCACTGTGTGTTTAACATCTGACCTTGACCCTGAAATGTTGATGATTTATGATGCGCAATTTAATATTGAATATTATATCATATAAGAATAATTAAAAGTGAATATGCTATGCGCTGAAAATCGCAGGGTGGGCGTTTTCTACATACAAATGTATACGAAACACCTCCGATTTTTCGAGACAGACACCCTAAGTTCAATTGACCAAACATCAGAACCAAACAAAAATCTGATCTAACTCAAACAAAAAGCATTTTAAAGCTGAGACTTACCAGTTTTCTACTGTGCTAATATTTCATTTTTGTCAAAAGAACTAAATTTTGATATCTGAACAACCTAGACCTCCCTTAACACACTTGCTATCAGCAGTAGATAGCATAACACATTCACTATCAGCATTTAGATAGGAAAGCACACAAACATTTACTATACAGTACATGTAGATAGCATAGTACACACATAGTACACAGACATAGCTATATCAGCAGTAGATAGCAATATCTGCAGTAGGATAACACACTTTGCTATCAGCAGTAGATAATAGCACACTATGCTATCAGCAGAAGATAGCATAATATGTCAGCAGTAGATGGCCCAACACGCTTACATGCTATCAGCAGCAGTAGTAGTATAGAAGTAGTATCACGTCACCTTCTTAAACTAATGGCCTAAGTCATATTTTCAAGTTCTGAGAAAAACAGAGAAAACTGAACCATTGATAGCATAAATTATAATTTTTGCTCATTTCACACAGAAAGGTTTGGGGATATATGACTATTGAATTACAAATAATGCTGTCTGTCAAATCTGTTACATAAGAGGATTGGATTACATTACTTAGGCCAATTGGATTACTTAGGCCAATTTGCAAACATGCCGTTGTGACTTAGGCAATTTTACACCTGACTTAGGCCAAATTATAGCACTTGCTGCCATCTTGAAAGCTTGTAAAATGGCCTAAGTCACATTTATATGGCCTAAGTCACACGCTTGACTTAGGCCATTATACTAACTGGGTATAAGCAGCATGAATATGTTCAATTCAGCACATATGCCATCTAACAGAGGTAGCCAGCATCATGAATAAGTGACTTAGGCAAAAAACAAAAAAAATGAAATTTTGACCATTATTTTAAGAAGGTGACGAATTCAGTTGATAACGCAACACACTTTGCTATAAGCAATAGTAGCATAACACTCATCTGCTGTCAGAGCAGGAGACGACCGTGCACACTTAATTGCTACCAGCGTCAGTATAGATAGCATAACACACTATCACCAGCATAACACATTTTGTTAAAGCACATATTACTATCAACATTTTAGGAAAGCATTTTGCTATCAGCATAACACAAATTTACCATGCAGCATAAATAACATACAGTCCTCAAAATAAGTAACTGACCAGGTAATAAATACACTCTTAACTCCAAAGCTCCTACATAAAAATATTAAATTATAAAGTTGTAAAGAAATTTCTCCTCTTTAACTTGATACATTATTCATTAAGATCGGTTAATAATTAGGAATGCGACATTGAAAAGGATAGAACAAAGTGCAGTTTACATTTTAACACTTGGGATTTGAACACGCGGGACGAGTGTGACAGGGGTGTGTATGGGTTGCATTGATCAATTGATGCATCCCCAATCCCCGTCTTACTATCGACCAGTGAGTTGTCGCTACCAGTTAATCAATAATCTGCCTGTTGATAGTCTGAGGTTGCGTGTAGACGAACGAAATGTTAAAATGAAAAACCGACTCTGTTTTGGTCTAGGGCACATAACTGATTAAATATTCATTCAATCTTCTCGCATAATATCTCAAATTAAAGACAAGACATTTCCTTACAACTTTATTGTCTAATATTTTTACGTAGGAGTTATAGTTTTGGAGTTGAGAGCATATTTATTACCGGGTCAGTTACTTATTTTGAGGACTGTATAGCACACTTTACTATCAGCAGTAGATAATAGCACACTTAAATCAGCATGCAGCAGTATAATAGCACACTTAAGTTTGCTATCAGCAGTAGATAAACATATCGCATTTATTGGAAGGTAAAGAAAGGAAGAAGAGGAAGAGTAAAGAGAGAAAAGGGGAAAGGAAAGGGAGTTTAAGAAGATAAACTAGGAGGAAAGGAAAGAGAAAAACGAAGGGTATGAAGGAAAAGAATAGTGTAGATAGTTGATAAGGAAGGGGAAAGAAGTGATCATCGAAAAAAAAGTTGGAGAAGAGTAGAAATTAAACCATCCAAACACTTGATGATTTATGTGTAAGCATGCATTACGTGAACTTCAGCGACTTTCAGGTAATTATAGGATTAGGAAAGGGATCCCCCTCCTTTGTCTTTGGATGAATTGCGCCTATATTTGGGGAATTCCATCTAAATACAAAATTCCCCTTGCCCGGTTTGATGATGGGCACTTTTTTAGTTTAAAAAAAATGCAATTCGCACAATTTTGGGGGAATTTCCCAAAATTCTGTATTTAACTTCAATTAAATCTATGGTCATGTGTTTTAAGCTCGCTTCCTTTCGCGTTACACACGGATTTTGGCTTTCGCGACATGATTTTAACTTTACACATTTATATTTGCTTGTATACCCCACCCCCCCTGAGGTAGTAAAAGTATACATTTTCTGAAGGGAAATTGCATAAGGAAACCAAATATGCCATTAAAATTATAGTACGACCAAGAAGTTACTACGTCAGTATGGTAATTATACCGGCTAGTGAATATCTCAAATTTTTATTTTATATATTTTTAGAATTTTCAGAAATATTTGTTTAAGGATGAACCCTTCTCTGATATAAACTGCATTTCTGAATTCCTCTAGTTACAAGCTTTCCAAAAATGTATACTTTTGCTATCATAGGTTGAAAACTTTTTCTGTTGTAGTCATATTTATAAATCCGGTAAATTGAGGCTGGTTATTCATGTTGACTGTGTAGCGAATAGGAAGAAAGCTGATGATCATTGTCTTATCCATAATTAATTAGATGTTAATAATAGTTGACAAGTCTGTTGAACCACATAGGCCTACTTAAAGACTACTAAATATCCTTTGAAATGGGACCAAAATTGTGTTTTTAACATTAGGGGATGACTAGTTATTGTAAAAAGAACAAAGCATGGGATTATCCCCATTGAGTTTGTACAGGCGGCACCCCTTCCAGCGGCACCCCTTCCAGCACCACCCCTGGTCCCCAAACATCAAACAGATGTATCTCCCTATCTGTATTAGCTATACCAATGCCATTTGGCAGGCAGATAGCTTGTTATTAGGGCTTTAAAATGATACAAAATTTGTTGAGATAGCTTTTGTGATTTTAAAAATATTTGAGGAAAATGACAGCATGAAGCTAAAAAATGTAACGCCGCACCACCCTATTGGGAGGCGAGTTCATAACGCGTGACCAGGGGTCGGCCTCTCAGCTTGCCGATCGGGTCCACTTTTAAATTGAACTTAGTCAGCATAGAATTGGTGGCGCTATACCGATCAGGCGTGATGATTGTAGCAGACGACGCAACGCTGGCCACGCGTCTCTCAGACGACCCAATTTGGCAACGAGAGTGCACCATTTTGAATTATTTTTAACAGTCATCGCCCGGTTAACGATAAAAATCCTTCTAATTATGATGTATTTGTCAAAATGATAGTTTAAAATGCGCGATTACGTGTTATTCACTACGAATTCAAAACTTAGGTTTCGCGTGGCCACCGTCGTCTGTGTAAATCTACAGCGCCCCCAAACCTATGCTGACTAACATGCCGTTTAACCTGCCGTTAAACCTGGTTAAACATTGTTAAACGCGTTTAACGCCGGTCACCGACACATTCCGATGATTACCATAATTTATGCAAAAGGGCCCGTTTTCGCTACGTACATTAGTATACGACTTTCCTATCCCAAAGTTAATAGTATCCCTGGCATGACCCTATACATAAAGTAGACGACAAACAGCTCCCACAGCGCCACCAAACAAAACATTTTAAAAGTAGCTTCAAATCTGCAATTTGAATCGCACACACGTGCCGCACACCCATGGGGCATCATCGAACACCCGCGACATTTAAACAGGTGTTTTCACTCGTGCCTTGACCTGCATAAAGGAACACGGTAATGATATGCGGCATGACAGGTGTAGGTGTGACGGCCATACGTAAACAAGCCGAAGAGCCAGCCCCTGGAGAAGAGAATGCCAGGGCTCTCATTAATAACCCGCGACTTTAAACAGTAGTGTTTTTCACTCGTGCCCTTGACTTGCATAAAGGAACACGGTAATGATGTGCGGTATGACAGGTGTGACGATGACGGTTACGTAAACAAGTCAAGGCCCAGCCAGGGATACTATTAATTTTGGGATAGGAAAGTCGTATACTAATCAGGGATACTATTAATTTTGGGATAGGAAAGTCCTATACTAACACACGTAGTGAAAACGGTGCCGTTTGCATAAATAACATAAATTATGGTAATCATCGGAATGTGTCGGTGACCGGCGTTTAACGCATTTAACAGTGTTTAACCAGGTTTAACGTAATATTTGGTCAGCATAGGTTTGAGGGCGTTGTGGATTTACACAGACGACGGTGGCCACGCGAAACCTAAATGTTGAATACGTAATGAATAAGGTGAATAACACGTAATCGCGAATGTTAATCTTATCATTTTGACAAATTCATCATAATTAGAAGAATTGTCATCGTTAACCGGGCGATGACTGTTAAAAATAATTCAAAATAGTGCACTCCCGTTGACATATTGGGTCGTCTGAGAGACGCGTGGCCAGCGTCGTGTCGTCTGCTACAATCACGCCTGATCAGTATAGCGCCACCAGTTCTATGCTGACCAAATTTTAATTTAAAAGTGGACCCGATCGGCAAGCTCACTGGCATACCCCTGACTAATGCGAAAACGGTCCTTTTGAATATTTGAATAAATTATGATAATCGTCTGGAATGCGTCGGTGACCGGCGTATTAGTCAGCATAGAATTGGTGGCGCTGTGCACGCGGTAGATTTACACACAGCTTGCTGTCAAAAAATGATACCGATACTGGAGTTGGTTATCCAACTCCAGCGGTTTTTGGATGAAATAATTTAGTTCCAACGTGTGATGAATGTTATGGGGTCATATAATCAAAATCCCGGGCAAAATCCATTGTTACATTGAAAGTAATGGAAATTCAAAATTAACGACCGTTCGTGTCTACCATCGTCTGCTACAATCCAGGGCTACAATCACGCCTTTTCAGTATAGCGCCATCAATTCTATGCTGACTAAGTTCAATTTAAAAGTGGACCCGATCGGCAAGCTCGGTGGCATACCCCTGATACAGAGCCTAATACGCAAGCAATTGTCTCCACATTTCGTGATATGATTCAAGACAAAATTGAAACATTTGCTGATATAAAAATAAAAAAGAGTGTATACATAGTCATCGTTCCATTGAAATTAGAGGTCCAAGTTCAAAAATGTATTTTTGTATTAAAAGGTACTGATTTTAGTCAAGTTTGAGCGATTTGAACGCTTAACCACGCTTGTCTGCCGCGTGGAAAAAAGTTAAGAATAGCATTGTTTTTAAAATTTGATATTAAGAATGGCACCCTTGAAGTGTTAGCTATTTCAATTTGACCTAAGATTTATGTTCAGAGTTAAGAAAACACCAGAATTTTACTTGATTTCAAAAATCCATGTCAGGAGATTCTGAGACAGCGAAGCGCGCTAAATTATCCATTTAGCGAACTTAGTAAAAAATCTTAAAACCCGACATCACTAAATGGAACATACAGAGCATAATATGCAAGCAATTGTCTCCACGTTGCTGATATCAAAAAGAGTGTATACATAGTCATCGTTCCTTTGAAAGTAGAGGTCAAAGTTCAAAAATGTATTTTTTTTAATAAAAAAAAGTACTGATTTTAACCAAGTTTGAGCGATTTGAACGTATAAGGATAGCATTTTTTTTTTTAATTGATCTTATGAATGGCACCATTGAAGTGTTAGCTAATTCAATTTGACCTATTATTTATGTTCAGAGTTAAGCAAACACCAGAATTTTACTTGAATTCAAAAATTCATGTCAGTAGATTCTGAGACAATTGAAGCGCGCTAAATTATCCATTTAGCGAACTTAGTAAAAATCTTAAAACTCGACATCGCTAAATGGGACCTACAGAGATTTGTTGTTGGTTTAAGTTGTAATTGTTGTTTTTTGTTGTTGTTACAAGGTTAAAACACTGTTTAAAAAATTGTTGTTTAAAAAAAATTAGCCAACATTGTTTAAATTTTAAACAACATTGGTTTTGATTTTCATAAATTTAACCAATAGTTGTTTAAAATTTAACCAACATTGTGCAACAATATTTTAAACAACCGTTGAGCGATTCACCGGTTAACTAACAGTTGTTTAAAAGAGCATGTTTTAAACAACGTTGAATCATTTCTTAACAGGTTGATTAAAACATGCTCTTTTAAACTGTTAGTTAACCGGTGAATCGCTCAACAGTTGTTGAACATATTTTTGCACAATTTTGGTTAAATTTTGAACAATTATTGGTTAAATTTATGAAAATCAAAGTATATTTTACCAATGTTGTTTAAAATTTAAACAATGTTGGCTAAATTGTTTTAAACAACAAATTTGTATAGATTCAAACAAAATATTAAAAATCAATTAAGTCTATCAAAATGCTGAAGTCTCAACATTATTTTAAAACAAAATCTTGAAGATAGCGAAAAGTGTTTAATTCATTATTTACAGCGAGAACTTCCCAGGTACTTTGGTGCGAGCTCTATTATCCGCGTTCTAATTTCTAACAATGCCAACAGGTGCGTTAGCTTGCCGTGCGCTCGGCGCGAGACAGCATTGTGCATGTACATGTACATCTCCCTTTATAAAACAACAATCACGGTATGGATAATAAGTGGCGCTAAATTCAAAAGTTACGTGGAGAATAAATTTTTGAATTCAGTCACAGCCAACAATTAGCCGGTTATCATGGAAGTATGGAAGTGTCTCGTACTTCCGTGAGTATCGCTTATATTGATATTAAATTTGAATAAAGTTGAGGTCAATTTAATATAAAAAAAATTAAAAATCCGCAACCCAATTATGACAAGATTTCCAAAAAGTGACCAGGTATACAATTTTGCAAATTGACCTGTATGAACTACATAAAGAAACGAAACAAAAATTTGAATTTTATCCATAGTGAAAATGATAATTTTATGATTGCCGGGCTCGGAGTTGAATTTCCGCTGCATCGAGGCCATTTTTTGTCTATTTTGTAAGAAAAATGGCAATTGAATTGCTGAATCTTTTCAATAATGAAAAAATTAATTGAACATTTGTATAATGCGGGGTATAATGCTGTTTCTGTTTCACCTATTTTGTGCAGGATATCTAATCTCTCTATTACCACAGGTGCTATACCCAAAGCATGGAAACTTTCTCGTGTAATTCCAATTTACAAGTCCGGTGATCGACACTCTGTCTCCAATTACCGTCCGATATCTCTGCAACCTATTGTCTGCAAGTTTCTGGAAAGGATTATTCACAAACACACCCTTGCCCACCTAAATCTCAACAATGTTCTGACTAAGCAACAATTTGGATTTCTTCCTAAGTCTTCCACATCTGATGCTCTCCTCACCGCTCTGCATGACTGGTATGGTCATCTTGAGAAACGTAAAAGTGTGACTGTTGCTTTATTCGATCTTAGTAAGGCTTTCGACAAAGTCCCCCACAGTCCTCTTTTGCTTAAAATCCACTCTGCTGGCATCACTGGTCCTCTTCTCAGTTGGTTTAGGTCCTACCTATCTGACAGAACCCAGTCAGTGTCCGTCCATGGTGTCTCCTCGGATCCCTTTCCTGTTCTTTCTGGTGTTCCTCAGGGTTCTGTCCTTGGGCCTCTTCTCTTTCTTATCTATATTAATGACCTTTGCCTTTCTAAGTTCTCCCCCGACAGTTCCTTGGTTCTCTTCGCAGATGACACCACTCTCTACAAACCTCTCACCCATGACATCGACATTGATAGCTTTCAATCTGACATTGACACCATCCATCAATGGTTCACCAGCAACCACCTCACCGCCAATGCCAGCAAGACGAAGTTGATGGTGGTTTCTACCAAAAAGGATCCCTTTCCCAACCTGCAACTAAACATCAATAATCAGGCGATTGAGAGGGTGACCTCTGTCAAATTTCTTGGCATTCATATTTCCAGCAATCTATCCTGGAATGTGCATGTTGACTACATCTGCAAGAAAGCGAGGAAAACCATTGGCTACATCCATAGGGCTTTCAACAGTTCTTCTCCTTCTACCCGCCGGATTCTTTACTTGGCCTTGGTTCGTCCAATTCTTGAGTACGGCAGCATCACTTGGCATCCTTTGAACATTACCTTGACCAACAGGCTTGAGTCAACGCAGCGGTTTGCTTCTAGAGTTATCCTCCAATCCTGGAATCTTTCCCACAAAGATCTCCTTCTGGACTCTAAACTCCCTCCCCTGTCAAGGCGTCGTGATACTGCTGTTCTTTGCCATCTTTTCAAGATCTTCAACCACCTTTGTTCGTCTCCTAATCCGTACAAGCCCCATCCCAGACCCAATCTTCGCAACCTCAACAGCTGTGCCCTTTATCCCCCTTTCTGCAGACTTTCTCTCTCCAAAATGTCTTTCTATCCTTTTGCTCCCACTTTGTGGAACTATCTCCCTGATGTTGTTGTCAAGAGTACTACCTTAACATCCTTCAAGACTGCTGTTTGCCACCATCTCCTGTAGCCAGTTCCATTTGTTTCATCCGTCTGGTCCCTTTTTGTTTTTCCCTTTCATTTGTCTTGTTCCCCTTTTGTGATTTTTTTTTGTCTGTCCCTTTTTATTTATTTTTGATGTTCGGGCATCCCTTTAATTTAGTGCTTGTCACTATTGGGTTTGTCCTGGCTCTTCAGCCTATTGTTATAAATAAATAAATAAATATTATGATCCTGGAAAGCGGAGCAACGCTTTTTACAGCGTGGGCTCCGTGGAGCTAAATTTTGGAGACCATTTGCGGTCCATTTTGAAACGGAAAATGGCAAAATGTTATCACTAACATTTTAATGAACATTTTGTACTTTAGGAGCGATGCGCAACTCTTTTTTAATTTCAACACCGAATGTATTATGGACTGAGATGAATTCGTCTTAGCTACAACATAAGGACATTGATACTCTCAATCAGTGGCAGCAACACCAGCATAACAAATGGGGCCAAAGGGTGTTTCGTGAAATTGTTTTTGGCAAGGAAAAACGTTTAATTATGCGCGCAAAGCGCGCGAAATTTTTAGGGTTTTAATGCAAAATTGCCTGCAGTTTAAGAGAATTTCATGTATTTTTGACACTAAAAGTCAACCGTTTCAATTATTTTGGGGTAAAAAATGTTTTGGGGCACGATAGTAAAGGAGTTCAGCCACAAACCTCTAGGGGGCACAGTGCACACGGTGTCCCACCGCTTTCACGGATGGGGGGCACGTTCCCCCCCCCCCCGGTTCCGCCGCCCTTGTGTGTCGATAACCATCTTCTTGTTTCAAACAGAACTCATGTACGTACATTGAATGGAGACAAAGCTTTCAACCATTCAACCACAGTTTTTATACCAGCAACTATCCAGATGTCTCCTAACTTCAACATTTTCAAGGCAAACTCAAAACGCAACTTTTTCCAAAGTAATATTGGTTGATGCTTTATGTTAGATTTTAAAAATATTTCATGTTTTAGATTAGGCCTACATAGTAATTATAAGATTGTACATTTTAGATGTACATTGTAGATTAAGATGTGGCCTGAAGTCATTTTTTATTAATTGCTTTGATCATTCTATATATGCTTAAAGGGGCATTAAGAGATGTGGTGGAGGCAGCTCCCTCAATTACAAAAATGTTAGACAAAAACAGGGATTTCTATATTTTTACAATTGTATTACATGTATGAACTTATACCTATAAGTATTAAGAAAAATCAGCCCTTTTTGTACAACAAAACGTCAATTAAAAAATGCTGGTAGAGCCGCAACCAGCATTTTACATGGTTAGGGGTGGTATTCCAACATATCGAAAACATTGTTTTATTCAAGTTTTGCCTGGTTATTGTTAGTAGAAACAACAGTAATGGCAATTTTTAATGTTCATCTTGAATTCTGAAGTAAATTAATTAAAATTCAAACAATTCAACATGACATTGTGTCCCTTAAATAGCAGTAAGTTAATAGGTACTAACATCTAAAATTACTTGGAGTCAAATGAAGTCATTTGCTTATTTGCGCATTTGTGAACCCTCAGCAGATCTTCTTTGGTGAATCTGTAGTATAGCTTGCACTTGTTCACCTTACTGCCTGTATGCTGAAATAATGCTTGCAAATTAAAGGGGTAGCATGAGATCAGTTAAAAGACACTGTTTAAAATTGCCCCATATAATAAGTGTATGTAATTTAAAAGCAAGTGTCAGAAAGTATAATTGGAGATGTTAGCACAAATTTAATTTTAAGCTTTGCACTATCAAAAGTTGCAGGCTTTTTCTTCATGAAACTTTGAAAAACTCAAAACACCGCTGGATGCCTATCCATTATGACTAACCTTTAATTACACAATTAATCGAACAAAAACTTCAAAGAAGGGTCAAAATTGTTTTAAAAAGTTGTATCACGGCATACAGTCTTTTACACAATTAATCGAACAAAATGTATCAAAGAAGGGTCAAAATTATTTTAAAAAGTTGTATCATAGCATACCGTAGTCTATTATATGATGCAGCAGGTCTACTTCTTGCCATTTATGGTAAGAGGGGCAGGATTCAGCTTGGCATTTGTACTCAGAACTGAATAATGTCCGTCTGTGACAACATTTGTGTCCGTCCGTGACAACTTTTAATCACTGATTTAACTTATTTTTTATTTTATTGACGCCATTGTTAAGTTTCATTTCTACATGAGAAAGGGGGTATATAGGAGAGATAGTTCACTATGTTTTTATTTTTTCTCTCTTTCCTTGAAAAAAATTGAAAACTTTAAAACTTTTTTGCGTCACGGACGGACAGCTTTGCATCAAAAAGTTATCACAAGGGCAGGGTAATTACTTCCCAGAATTTTTTTTCTAAACTATATATTTCTTATTTAATGGATAAATGTGCCATCTATCAAATTTTAATTAATTGTTTTTTAAATGTTTCATTAACATAAAATATGGCAATGTCAACTTCTACTAAGAATGTCCGTCCATGACGCATATTTTTCTACCCTTGGGCAATAATGGACTGTTCCGAAAACTTTTCCGCATTTTTTTCTTCTTCTTCTTCTTTTCGAATGCAGTTTCAGTTAGCCAAGATGTTGTCCAATATTGCGAGGTACATTTCAATATCAATATCAAAAAGTAATTTTTTCACACCAATGTGAACCTTGAACCGATCACCCTCTAATATATGCCATCTTTAGTAGATAGCAAGTATATCAGAGTAAGTTGCTATCTTCAGTAAACAGACACCAAGTCTAATAGAGTAGGTTGCTATCTTCAGTAGACAGCAAGTCTATCAGAGTAAGTTGCTATCTTCAGTAGACAGCAAGTCTATCAGAGTAAGTTGCTATCTTCAGTAGACACCAAGTATATTAGAGTTAGTCGCTATCTTCAGTTATTTAGTCTGTAGATAGATAACAAGTATACCAGAGTAAATTGCTATAGGCCTATGCAGTAGACACCAAATCTATCAGAGTAAATTGCTATATGCAGTAGACACCAAATCTATCAGAGTAAGTTGCTATCTTCAGTAGATAGCAACTTATTCTGATAGACTTGGCAACTTACTCTGATAAACTTGCTATCTACTGAAGATAGCAACTTACTCTAATATACTTGCTATCTACTGAAGATAGAAACTTACTCTGATATACTTGGTGTCTACTGAAGATAGCAACTTGCTCTGATAGACTTGCTATCTACTGAAGTAGTAATTAATTAATTAATTAAGTCGCAATTTATCTAGTCAATAATCACGTCATCTGTAAATTAAGTCGCAATTATCTTGTCAATAATGCCGTCATCTGCAACTTATCTCGTCGTCTCGTCAATTACCACGTCATCTGTAAATTATCTCGTCATCTGGTCAATAATCACGTCATCTGTAAATTTAGTCGCAATTATCTAGTCAATAATCACGTCATCTGTAAATCATCTCGCAATTATCTCGCAATTATCTAGTCAATAATCACGTCATCTGTAAATTATCTCGCAATTATCTTGTCAATAATCACATCATCTGTACAGATTTACAGATGGCGTGATAATTGACGAGAGGACGAGATACGTTACAGATGTGACATGATTATTGACTAGATAAATGCGAGATAATTTACAGATGACGTGTTTATTGACTAGATAATTGCAAGATAATTTACAGATGACGTGATACGAGATGACAAGATAATTTACAGATGACGTGATTTTTGACTAGATAATTGCGAGATAATTTATAGATGACATGTTTATTGACTAGATAATTGCAAGATAATTTACAGATGACGTGTTTATTGACTAGATAACTGCGAGATAATTTACAGATGACGTGTTTATTGACTAGATAACTGCGAGATAATTTACAGATAAAGTGATAATTGACGAGATGACGAGATAATTTACAGATGACGTGATTATTGATAATTACAGATGACGTGTTTATTGACTAGATAATTGCGAGATAGTTTACAGATGACGTGTTTATTGACTAGATAATTGCGAGATGACGTGCTGATTGATGAGATGACGAGATCATTTACAGATGACGTGATTATTGACGAGATGACAAGATAATTTACAGATGACGTGATAATTGACGAGATGACGAGGTTATTTGACGTGACGTGATAATTGATGAGATGAAGTGATAATTTACAGATGCCGTGATAATTGACGACTTTTTTGCGAGTTATCAGTTTTGCCAATACCGCGCTTTTGTCGCGCAATTGAGCTACTTTTGCTTTTGACTAGTGTGCCGCGTGGTTGGTGTGCTGTGGTTTGCTAAAAATTGGCAACTCTGAGTTATTCCGAGCTGTTCCTAACAGAGGAAATTGCTTCCTTCAGTTGATGCCAAGTGTATCAGAATAAGTTGCTATCTATGCTATCTTCAGTAGATAGCAAGTTTTTTTTATTACAATAAGTTGCTTTCTTCAGTAGATAGCAAGTCTATCAGAGTACGTTGTTATCTTCAGTAGATACTCTCTAAATGTAAAAGAGTGGTTTTCCACTCTTTCAAGGAGTTAAACGCAGGACAACACGTTTCTGAGTGGAAAAACACTCTAAAAATGACAATGTTCCACTCTATTGAGAGTGAAAAATTAACTTTCACATTCATTTTAGAGTGAACATTTTCCACTCTAAAACAGGTTGTCCTGTGTTTCACTCCCTTCACACTCATTTTCGAGTGAATTTTCACTCTTTCCACTCGTTCTACATTTTGAGAGTAGCAAGTTTATCAGAGTAAATTGCTATCTTCAGTAGATAGTAAGCCTATCAGAATAAGTTGCAATCTATGCTATCTTCAGTAGATAGCAAGTATCAGAGTAAATTGCTATCTTCAGTGATAGCAAGTATAACAGAGTAAGTTACTATCTTCAGTAGACACCAAGTCTAATAGAGTAACAGTAGATAGCAAATCTATCAAGAGTAAATTGCTATCTTCAGTGATAGGAAGTCTATCAGAGTAAGTTGCTATCTTCAAGTCTATCAGAGTAAGTTGCTATCTTCAGTAGACACCAAGTATATTAGAGTAAGTTGCTATTTTCAGTAGATAACAAGTATATCAGAGTAAATTGCTATATGCAGTAGACACCAAATCTATAAGAGTAAGTTGCTATCTTCAGTAGATATCAACTTATTCTGATAGACTTGGCAACTTACTCTGATAAACTTGCTATCTACTGAAGATAGCAACTTACTCTGATAGATTTGCTATTAATAGCAACTTACTCTGATATACTTGGTGTCTACTGAAGATAGCAACTTACTCTGATAGACTTGCTATCTACTGAAGATAGCATAGATAGCAACTTATTCTGATAGACTTTGCATCAACTGAAGGAAGCAATTTACTCTGTTAGGAAGAGCCCGGAATAACTCCGAGTTGAAAGTAGCCCAATTTTTAGCAAACCACAGCACACCTTTTCAACACGCGGCACACTAGTCAAAGCAAAAGAAGCCCAATTGCGCGATTAAAAACGGGGTATTGGCAAAACTGATAACTCGCAAAAAAGTCGTCAACTGTAAATTATCTGGCAATTATCTAGTCAATAAACATGTCACATGTAAATTATCTCGCAATTATCTAGTCAATAATCACGTCATCTGTAAATCATCTCGTCAATTATCACATCATCTGAAAATTATCTTGCAATTATCTAGTCAATAAACACGTAATCTGTAAATTATTTCGCAATTATCTAGTCAATAATAAACGTCATCTGTAAATTATCTCGTCAATTATCACGTCATCTGTAAATTATCTCGTCATCTCGTCAATTATCACGTCATCTGTAAATTATCTCGCAATTATCTAGTCAATAAACAAGTCATCTGGAAATTATCACGCAATTATCTAGTCAATAATCACGTCATCTGTAAGTTATCTCGTCATCTCGTCAATTATCACTTCATCTGTAAATTATCTCGCAATTATCTAGTCAATAAACACATCATCTGTAAATTATCTCGCAATTATGTAGTTAATAAACACGTCATCTGTAAATTATCTCGCAAATATCTAGTCAATAAACATGTCATCTGTAAATAATCTCACAATTATCTAGTCAATAATCACGTCATCTGTAAATCATCTCGCAATTATCTAGTCAATAATCACTTCATCCAGGGGCGGCGCCAGGGTATTTTGATAGGGGGGGGGGGGCAAACTATTGGTCGTCCCAAAATAAAAATAAATTGTATATAAATGCATTGTTGTTAGTGATGTGCGAAGCACCGCGCTCCGCGCTAGCGCGGACAGGGGGGAGTCTGAGGGGGGATGTGCCCCCCTCAGCGTTAGAACTTTTTTCAATTTTCGAACCCATTTGGTGCGATTTGGTGTGTACTTTTGACCGATTTTTGGTTGAAAAGCCATCACTTCATTTCCAATAAATATTGGCTTTTTATCAAAATTAGAAAGCTTTTTCGTTATATGCAAGAAAGAAGTTGTGCATACTGATGAAATTTTCTAACAATGTTATGTTGAAAAACTGTCTCGCGGTTGGTAACGGCGAATGGAAGCTTTTTTAAATACATTTTTATAAATTGTTAACCCGTATAGCAAAATAAAGCTATTTTATGCACCATTTTTACGCTTTAGGTTCGTTATTTATTTATTTTCGACCATGGTTTCTCATACTATTTGTATAAGAATTTGGTTTCGATTCCCTAGACTGACGCCTTAAAATTTAAAATATATAATTTTTTCCCCCGAAATGGGTGGAGTTACTCGAATGTTAGTCAAATGTTTATTTATCTTCAGTTTTATGAAAGCGAAATAAAAGTATACGGGGGGGGGGGGGGGGGGGGGGGGGGGGGGGGGGGGGGGCGACGATCGCCCCCCCTCTCTGGCTACACCACTGATAGGCTCCTCTGTTTTCCTTCCTTTCCTCTTTTCTTTCCTCTTTTCTTTCCTCCTTTCTTTCCTCTTTTCTTTCCTCTTTTCTTTCCCTTTTCTTTTCTTTCCCTTTTTTTCCTTTTTTCCCATCCTTCTATAGGGGGGCTTTAGCCCCCTGCCCCCCCCCTGTGGCGCCGCCGCTGACTTCATCTGTAAGTTATCTCGTCATCTCGTCAATTATCACTTCATCTAGTCAATAAACACATCATCTGTAAATTATCTCGCAATTATCTAGTTAATAAACACGTCATCTGTAAATTATCTCGCAAATATCTAGTCAATAAACGCGTCATCTGTAAATTAGCTAGTCAATTATCACGTCATCTGTAAATATCTTGTCATCTCGTCAATTATCACGTCATCTGTATATTATGTCTCAATTATCTAGTCAATAATCCTGAGACTAATATAACTAATAGTTATATTAGTCTCAGAATAATCACATCATCTGTAAATTATCTCGCAAATTATCTAGTCATGTCATCATCTGGTTAATTCATCATGACCCTTCAGGGCCACCGTAATAACTTATTTTGGTCACATGTTTTATCACATGATCGGTATTGTATTGGAAAGTGGGGAAGTAGTTTTGTGATTGGGAGTCACGAGATCATCACTCACTCAGATTTCTGTCTTTCACTTCAGATCAGAGTCGCTAAAATCAACTAAACTGCAGCAACATTTTACAGCAAAATGGACACTCTTTTTGTATTCATCGTGGCATGTTTTCTCTCAGTAGCTTCTCCGACATGGGGCCGTGCAACTCCAACAAACGAAGCAGCCTACACAACTGAATACTTTGACCAGCCCGTCGATCATTTTGATTTTGTAAGAGGTGCCAAGACATTCAAACAGCGTTATTTAATTTCTGGTAAGATTTTCATTTAGTCCCGGGCTTTAGTCTCAGTGGTGACATTTCATGAAGGATATAATATGACGTTATGATTATTTCTAGTACTGTTATTTACTGTACTGACTACTGTAGACTGTAGTGTAGTGTAGTCTGTAGGTCTCCCATACGGAATAAAACGAGGCAGCAAATTGCTTGACACTACGAGTGACAGCGGTGTGGTCTAGTGGGTAGATCGCAAGTCTCACGATTCAAAGATTGTGAGTTCAAGCCCCGCTACGACCAACATGTTTGTATCCTTGGGCAAGGTACTTAGTCTCAATTGCCTCGTGGTTCAGAAGTCACGTAGAAATGGTGGTCTCATGCATCGGAAGAGCAACATCCGAGCACGTTAAAAGGGCACAGACTCCTTCGTAAAGAGTAGGGGATCATCCCGGTCTGTGTCTGTAAAGGTTTCAGGAACGTTTGTAACAGTACGCTGAAGTTGGTGAAATGTGTCCGAATGGATACCGTACCGACATAACCGATACTGATACTGATACTGATACTGAATTCAGTTTAATTGAGTGTCACGATATATTTACTTTATAACACCTCCCTGGTCTGAGATTGAGATTGAGAGCTGCTAGGCATATGTCCTATGAAATGAAAGCATCAGAGTTGGCGGCAGAAATTGGAGTTCCTTTTTAGTATACCCTACCACTGCATGTCTTCAATGGGGGCTTTTTTAAAAGAACGACCCATACACTTGTGTATTACAAATGGTAGGGTATTCTAAAGCTTACCCGTCTGCTAGCTTTCATAGCTCGTTTGTTTGTTCGTAAAGAGTGGAGGGATCATCCCGCATTGTATTGTTCTGGTCTGTATCTGTGCACACATATTTCCTTAGGTTACAGGGACTTGCTTTGTTGCTGAATAAGATGTAGACGAGTACCAGCATACATGTAGATGTAGATGTTAGCTTTGAAAACTAGCATAAAACAGTAGCTCTGAAGTCTGAATCATAGCTCTCTGTGTGAGAGCTACAATGTATGAAATGAAAGCATTTGAGTTGGTGTCAGATATTTTCATCAATATTTTTCAACTTTTCTGAATAATATTAGTCAAACTTTTGCTTCATATCGTGTCTAATGTTTAATGTTCAAAGAATGTATACATGTCATGGTTAAATACCTCAACCAATTTCAATTTCCAAGAAAAACTGACAAATTTAAATGGCCACTACAGAATATTTACGTTGCCGACTGCCTACATTGTATGCTACTTTTCATAACTACATAAAATACATGTAGACAGTCAAGACCAACAAAAAAAGGTATTCTTCACCGTTTTATAGGCCAAGTAAAACAAAACAACAGTTGATCGTCCCCGCCCGCTTCCTTTTTTTGTGCCGCATTGATTTTTTTATTTTATTAATTTTTTTATTTTTATAGTAGAGCCCCTCCCTCATCCTTTTTTTGAAAAGTCCGGACGATCAACTGTTGTTTTGTTTTACTTGGCCTTTCTTAAATATATTAAAAGCATCAACGTACACATCTGAGGCCTGAAGGTGGATCATCAATCATCATTCAGTCCTCTAGTTTTCATCTTCATCCAGGAGGCATCTGTGATAGGTCTCATTAAAATAAACAATTCTCCATCAATTTGCCACATACATGTACGAGGCATACAAACGCAATTAACCAAAAACCTGTATGCACTTGACTGCGTTGTACTATAGTAGTAGTACGTTATTCTAAAATGTGCATGCACTTGATTGAGATCAATTGTTGATCGGGAATTATTTGTTCAGATTATGGATATGTTAATCATGCAGTCATTGATTTCGTTTGGTTTCAGTTGGGTGACCTTTAATTATTTCCAATTTGAAATATTGTTGAATTCCTCAATAATCACTAACATATATTTTCCTCTCCATCACAGCAAAGAGTTGGTCCAATGGTACTGGTCCAATATTCTTCTACACTGGCAACGAGGGCGCCATAACAGCATTCTGGGACAACTCTGGGTTTCTTATGGACATTGCTCCTGAATTCAATGCTCTTTTAGTGTTTGTTGAGCATGTAAGTTTGTATAAAACATTTACCGAAATAAAATGACAGGAACATGACTTATTAATGGTAGCACAGTAATGTGATAACCCTAACTCCCTCTGTCTTACATTGGCGATTGATCACAGAACTGGGGCAGGGGGTCAACAGGGACGACTAAAATTGATGGCCCACCGTCGCTGGGGGGGGGAATTGCGGCACGGGATAGACCTCATGTGCGCGCGCAAACAGGTGCTGCTGGCCGTATGATTTTGTAAGACGTAGTGGTGTTGAGGGTTAATGGAATTTCTCCATTTCTCATAATTTGCACTCCCGGTTTGCACTACATACATGCACCAATCACTATTATTATCTTTTGTGTACAAGGCATTGACTTGGTTAAACCAGGGAGGTGTTATCTCTCTGGTTAAAACTTTGCTAATGGAATTGAGTGATTCTTCTGATTCTAGATAAAGCCCCAAGTTGACTTGATCAAGATTTTTGATAGAATAGTAAGTAGGCCTTTGTAAGGGTTTTTACAAAATAATAAATATCAAACAAAGTCCCAACAAACAAAAACAAAACACAAAAACAAAAAACAATACAATAAAAAGAGTAGGCCTACCATAATAGGCTCTGTCTGTCTTTGCTGTGCTTAGAACACACCCAAACTCAACATGCCTTTTTTTTACTTTACAGCGTTACTATGGTGAATCGCTGCCATTTGGAAGTGCATCCTTCGACAAGAATAACATCGGTTTGTTGAGTATAGAGCAGGCCTTAGCCGACTATGCTGTGCTGATATCACACCTCAAATCAACATTGAAAGCAGAGTCTTGTCCTGTGATCGCCTTTGGAGGAAGGTAAGACAGCAAAGGCCCCAATGGAGGCTTTTTGAGCTATTCTCTGGTATTTATACATTTTCCCAATCCTGCCGTTTAGCAATTATCTTGCTTTTATGTGCTATTCTATATGTAATTATTGATATTGTGCAATTATGTAATATGAGTACTGAATAAAAATGAATGAATGAATGTCTTCATTGTTATATTGCAGCTGACAACCTACACACTCGAAATCATAATATTTATCCCATAGGACATGATCCATAAGTGGACACAGGTCAGGGCTGGAAAAAATGCAAAGTTTCCCGGCGAGGGAAATTTGACGAAGTTGGATTTCCCACTGCTTTAGCGGCGAAGGGTGTCGTCTGAGGGGGGCTGCCCCTCTCAGAAGCTTTAAGCTGTATAGAATGCCTATCATTTTGCTGCAAATTGCTGGTTTAGAGGCATGCACCGAGAAAATATTTATTTTTTGTTCTAATATTTAAAAGTTTTAAAAAAATAGTTTCTGAATTTGTTTGTACACCAAGATAGAAGTTACACAGACATGGTATGGGTCACGTGAGGGGTCTCGTAGGGTCAATCGAGGTCATTTAGGTGACGAATCGTTACATTTTTTGGGGGGTGGGGGAGATTTCCCGCAAGATGGCAACATTTCCCGGTAAGGAGCTTCCCGTTTTGCTTTCTTTTTCCAGACCTGAGCGGACAATTCATTTTATTCACCTCAAAGAAAGGGTCATGGTATGGGATTGGAAATATATATATCGCGCAACCATGATATCGTAAATGCTACCTAATAAATAAGTTATGGCCTATCCCTGGGACCTGGGTCTCCAAGATGTTGTACTAGAGATTAAATCTATATGTGTATAAAAGCCTCCAGATGTATGAGCTAAATAGTATACATGTACATGGATGTTAAACCATGATTTGTTCCACTGTTAATTTGGTTTAGTTACCATTAGAACATCAACCTATTTGTTATGGCTAAATGGTATCCCAAAAGAGGGCACTTGGCGCTGAAAAGCAAACTGTGCTACGGCCGGTCAAATTTTGAATATTGAGAATAATGGTCCGGAGGTAGATTTTTTTTCTTCATCAGATTCCCTGTTCTTAATGTTTTTAAAATCATCACAAATAATTTCAATATCTACTAACTGACCAGAAAAGTGTCAATTTTAAGTTTTTCTAACACCTTCCATATGGGCACAATCAGGTTTGTCAACTTTAAAGCCTGTTTTCTCTTATTGTATTATTTCCCAAAGCTGTTAGGTGAGCGGATGCTAAAAACACCATAACTCTTGAACGGAATTTCCGAGTTGGATAAATAATGCATTAAAGTAAATTTTAGATAACTGGCTTTAATAATACATAATCTCAATTTTGATTTCTGGAGCCGAGTGCCCCCTTTTAAGATACTTATACGCCAATAAAGGTTATAGTTGTTTATACTGCCTTCTTCCATTGGAGTGAAAGGTTTCTTTAGATTAGAAAATTGTGAATGAGACTCGATAAAGGGTTCAAAAGAAGTACCCCCCCCCCCCAAAACAAAAAATTAAATCATGTTTGTTTGCATAACTCCACGTATGAAAAGAGAAAATGCTTGGCTGACCAAAGAAAGTTACCCCTTTTCAATATCATGTTTACTTTTCCCAAACTTTAGAAGATAAATATGTTATTTTCATCATTTCTTTCAGTTATGGGGGTATGCTGAGTGCTTATATACGTTTCAAATATCCCAACCTGGTCGCCGGTGCTCTGGCAGCTAGTGCTCCGATATACCTAACAGCAGGACTGATGCCAAATAGTACATTCTTTGAAGATGTTACAAAGGTAGGCATTATTTGATGGGGACAAATATTGCTGCCCTTAGATTGTGTGTTGGACCAAGTGTAATAGTAAATACAATTAGAGTACATTTTGCTCTGAATTTTGCAGTTTTCTCAGATGGCCCTGTTGAGTGTTGGTCAAAGTGTTCCTGATTGAAAACTACAAAGATTTGTTTGAAACTTAAGAAGCTGCCATAACCTAGTACTGTAGTGATGAGAAAGTGTGATTTCACAATTAAAAAACTAGTAAATTCATATGATAGGTAAATATTGAATATAAATGGTTCCAAATTTTGCACAATTGAAGTTGGCATTCAAATATTTGTCATGCTGCGAATAGGGTAGATCTTGTGGTCGATTCAAAACATTTTAGTGCCGCATCATTTTCATGCTTTACAGTATATGAAAGTAATAAGACCATACAATTAACATTGTGTCATTACCATTTTTGTGTTACAGGACTTTGAAGATATCAATCCCAAATGTCCTCAAATTGTAAGATCAGCGTTTATCAAGATGGATGATTTAGTCAGTCAAGGAGATGCAGGTATGTACAGGGTGTCACAATGCTTACCCATGTCTAAATTCTACTTGATTCCAGTTGAAAAGTTGACCATTTTCCATATTGAACCATGTGGTTTTAACCGATTTGAACTGGATCTTAACTGTTATTTAACAGGGTTTCAAAACCAGTTCGAAATTCATTTGAAAAGTGGACCATTTTCCATAACACACCAACTGGTTTGAACTCATTTAAGATGTGTGTAACTGGGTTTTCAGTTGAACTCAGTTGAAAAACAGTTCAACTAGACTCAACTGGAACTTACACCTGGGTAGTGTAATTAAGTTAGATAAGTTTCTGTTGGAAATTCTTATACATGATTTAAAAGATGAAACTTAGAACATGTGTTCCCTGGAGATATCAAACTTTTAGTAAGGCAACGATTTTTTTGCGGCTGTTTTGGGAACGTCAACCCTCCCGAAGCTCTCAAAAGGCTGACTCCCCCCTCCCCCACCCCTGCTCACAAGTTTCTGACTCAGCGGCACCCCCTCTCAAGTTTCTGAATCGACGGCCCCCTCCTCAAATTTCTGAATCAACGGCATCCCCTCAAGTTTCTGACTCGGCAACACCCCCCTCAAGTTTCTGACTCGGCGGCACCTTCCCTCAAGTTTTTAAATCAGCGGCATCCCCTCAAGTTTCTGACTCGGCAACACCCCCCTTAAGTTTCTGATTCGGCAGCACTCTACCCTCCCCCCCCCCTGCTCAAAAATCCCAAAACAAAACAAATAACGACTGACCGACCCTACCAGAGAGGTTCATTTGCCTGTACAACAGGTTTTTTTCTGTCACCTAAGCCAAAATGTTCTACTTAATAATGTATTCATTGTAAACATTACATTGATTTACAAAATACAAGTATTTAAGTATTTGTAATGCTTTAAAAAGGTTTTTGGGTGGATTCAACTTGTAATATCATGATTTGTCTAATATCTCTTCCACTGTATTTAGGTTTAGCAACCATTTCAAAGACATTTAGACTATGTACGCCATTGGCCAGTAAAGATGAGATCCCGCACCTGCAAGGTTGGGCAAGAAATGCCTATACTACAATGGCTATGTTGGATTATCCCTACTCTGCTGATTTCATGGCTTCATTACCGGCCAATCCTGTCAAGGTATGTGACAGTTTGCTATAGTTCATTCAGTTCCAAATTGGCGAGAAATATGTGACGCGTGATCAAGCGTAATGTTGGCAGTTTTGAATTTTGATATTTATGTCCATCATTCAAAGGTAGGTGATAAATGCTACAGTATGGTCCAAACCCCACTAAAATCGAACTTCTAGTTTTAAAGTTACAAACAGTTTACCAACTGAGAAAACAATAAGAAATTGTGACTTCTTTTTACCTATAACTCAAAATCAATAATCCCGACACACGACTCATTCCGCTTAATCACGTCACATATGAGTGTTTTTATCTCTCCATGCACAAAATGATTCCAAGCGTATGCGTGCAGTTTTGGCCGTCGGACTCATTTGTCTTGAAACTGAACAAAACAAATCTGCTTTCCCTGATCATGATTTTCGTAAGAACCCTATATATGGTAAATTCGCCAGTTTTCGGTCACTTAAGCCGTGATTCGTTCTATTTTATTATTAAATCAATAATTATGCTAATACTTTTCGTCAATAGTTTCTCAATAGAAACTCATTTCACCACGCGATGATACAAAATGGCGATTCTCTTGTGCTGGGTAGCGACCGTTCCGGCTAAATTTGTGGCTTTAGGAATGATCCGTGACATATGGCCCTCGCCAAAAATATTTTCCTCAGGGATATAGCTGCATTTTGGTATATAAAGCTGTTTGCTAACTTTAAGGATCGCATGGCGCCGACAAAACGGGCGAAAAAATGAACACATTTTGCGAACATTTGTTGTTTGTTTACAATTTAGCATCGATGCATGGTTTCCAAATAATGTTCGCCATCCTATTAATTTGCATATGAAGAGTGTGTTTATCTCAAATCAACAACGCTTTGTTACTGTACATGTACTTAAGGTATGGTGGAGTTGTTGAAGGTATGATGAAGTTTGGGATTGGGTGTAAGGAATATCTTGTATAATGTTAACAATCCACTATCAGGGTTGTAGCTAGAGCATTTTTAGTGCCAGTCTCCCAATTTCCTGGTCGGGGGTATTATGACGTAGGCTTATTGATTTTATAGACCAAATATTGATGTATTATGTGATCAAAATGGGGGAAATGCAATAAAATACTCAGTTTTGCTTAAAAGTTAAAGTTTCTTCAACACCAGTTAAAATCATATTTTTAAAAGCTTATTTACTATAATTTCGTGGTGAGTTAGTGCCGGGTGGTAAGGCTTTCATTGACTGCTAGTGCCTGGCGCAGATTACTAGTCCCTGGCGCCGCCCACCATCCAGCAACCCTGTCCACTATAAATTTCCTCATCACCTGTGTACTTGTCTTTTTATACAGTATGCCTGTAATATATTACTGAATGAGACAGATGCCCTCACAGGTCTTGCAAAGTCTGCAGG
The DNA here is from genome assembly GCA_035610835.1 of Ophiura sarsii. Taxonomy (NCBI): domain Eukaryota; kingdom Metazoa; phylum Echinodermata; class Ophiuroidea; order Amphilepidida; family Ophiuridae; genus Ophiura; species Ophiura sarsii. Next base: position 52,966,683 of record CM069444.1, read on the forward strand.
TAAGTTTGGATGTTATTTTTCGTGTAAGTTCCCCTATTTATCCATCGTGTTGTGACTGGTTCTGATTTATCCGATTTTCAAGTGTCAATGCAATAAGCTCTCATAATGACTGGAACAATACGAGGACAGTATTTCAGATGGATACTAAGAAGAGGAGTATAAACTTCAAACTATGGAAACCTGTCTAATAAACACAAACACATTATGCAATTGGATTTTCAAAAGTCACCAAACCTGTAAAAGGCTTACTGCAGTATAATTGCACACCATAATAAATCGAGGGTTCCCATATAGTTGAGTGATTAGTGAAAGAATCACTTTGCTGTTGTCCACATTTGATTAACCTTACCTTTTTATTCTTGAACAAATTCATAGGGGTGTAGTTCATGTGAATTCAAAACTAAAACAATAAATACTATCTGATCTGTTCAGGTTCATGCATAGTCAAATCACTCCCCAAAAATATTAATAAGGCACAAAAACCCAACAACACCACCCTGTTCTACGGGCCCAACCAAAAAAGAATTGTTACACATTTTTTATTATGTTGAAATTGTGAAAAATGTGAACATTTTTTGAAATTCATCAAAATGTCATTGCATTTTGAAAACAAGCAAAACCCAAACATCCGACCGACCGACCGACCCTACCTGAGAGGTCCATTTGCCCGTAGGCGGAGAAAACACAAAATGGGATAATGATAACAAAATGTGCAACAGTCTGTGTTTTCAACGCTTCAGCATGTTAGAATGAGTATGATAGGATGGAACATTAAGGTGAAACATGAATGAGTCGGTGGTAAAGATAAATGTTGGGTCTCTTTACAAGAAAGTGCACGGGGACGTGTACGGGCGTGTAGCGGGAATGTACATGTACACAAAAATCGCATCTGCGCATGCTCCTGTCGCGATCGAAATCCAACACACAAGCAATGGGTGAGTTTTATAAGTGTTGAGATTTCCTTATATGATCATATCCGCCTCTTGATGGTATCCTGTCATTGTCAATAAGGAAATGGTCATGAACATGACTAATTTGTCCTGAAACTGAACAAAACAAATCTGCTTTCACTGATCATGATTTTCGTAAGAACCCTATATAACTAGGATTGGGACAATGCCAACTTTCAGTGTTATCTATGAGTAAGCTATCATGAATTAGCCGAGTCATAAGTCTTCCGACTTGGAAACTTTGTCCCCGTTTTGAGAAAAATGAATTGAAAGCAATGAAAATGAATTGGTGACAATCTGATAAAATTTAGATTGGAACCCATGACCTTTTGGTCCAAAAGTGAATGTCATAACCATTACATTAGAACAGCTAAGTTGTCGATGCCGAGGTAGTGATTTAATCCTACAAAAGACGTAGGGTAAACCTATAGCTATAATAGTCTATGTGTATTCACAAATAAACCATATAACTCATGCAATATAAGTCGTACACTAGACTAATTTGTGAGTGCTAACATGAAGGATGAACCCAACTTTCAGGAGAAAGATTGTTGCAGAGGTGCATGATTCATCAGAGAATCCATTTAGGTCTGGTAGAGGGACCAGCCTTTCTGTTCTGGTTTTGGCATACAAATCCTTTCTGTCAAGAATTGTAATCTATACACTCTCAATGTTAACATTTGCAAAGGATAGCCTAGATATCAGTGTTATTTTGTATCCTATCCATATTCCTTATCATTTTTCAGTTTGACCAACTTATACTGAGACATGCCCACTGCATGGCATGTGGCAATATCTATGAGTATGCTATCACAAATTAGTCTAGTGCAAAGACTTTCTATTTTATGAGTTGTATAGATTTATTCCGTAATACACATAGTCTATGGGCTACCCTGCCTCTTTTGTAGGATCAAAATCATAACCTCAGAACTAGTGGCACTGACAGCCTAGCTGGTCTAATGGTATGACATTCGCTTTGGGACTGAAAGGACCTGGGTTTGAATCTCAATATAGTCAGATTTGTATGTAAAACCTTTGCTTTCAATTCATTATGCTCAAAATGGTTGGAATACTTACGACAAGGCAAATTCCTGATAGTTTTCTCATGGGTAACACTAAAATTTAAGTCAAACCAAATAAACTTGTGCATTGATTTTTGTATTAAAAGACAAACCAAAACCATCCCATATCAAGTCATTAACCTATAATTGTTATGTTCCACAGGTATTGGGTACAATGGTACAACGGGGACACTGAAATGTTTTGATATCAACACAGAGTTCATAGACTGTGCTGATCCAACTGGCTGTGGGCTAGGCTCAGATAGTTCAGCATGGGACTACCAGGTAGGCTTGAATAGGACAAATGGTAAAATAATGGCTTTGTTCCAGGAGGGGGTATTCAAATTATTTTTTGATTGGTGTGCCGCTGGAGGTTTGAAATCTCCGAAATGGCTGTTTTGACTGTTTTGTCACAATTTATTTTGGGACCCATGTTTTTTCTTCTTAACAATTTGGGGCCCATGTTTAGGGTTTTTCAGTATAAACCATACGCCATATATGTTTAGGGTTTTTTTGTGCAAAAAGTGATTCATTAGACCAGCATATACCTGTATACCTTATACATGTGAGTACCCCCAGCAAGTGGGATAGATTGGGAGTACAGTCCTACCTCTTTTATCCCGACATAATGGGACCAAGCAATGGCCTGATAAGTGAAAATTCTGGATGAGCAAACGATGTGTATTTCTGTATCAAAAGTTCCACACGTTAAAGTTGGTGCATGCCGTAAAGTTGGCCATAGGCCTAATAAACTGTTGAGTCGGACGAAAGTTTTCAAACACAGCAGTAGTAAAAGTCGTCATCAAAATAATAAGTTCTGTAATGATAAAGATGGGCTTGTCATCAGTGCTCGGGGCCAATCAAGTCTTGTTTCTGAATAGAAATGTTATTGTATTTCTATCCCGAGCATACAAGACTGTGCGGCGTGAAAATCCATGTAGAAATGATGTAGTAGCAGTTCCAAATAAACAGCATTGGAGAATTGCGTGTTGCATAGCACTCACGCTCCCAAGCGCATCAGATGCGGATACAGGACGCTTACTGGTAATCACGCTAAACGGCGCAGTGCGAAGACTGGTAGATTCAAAACTGAAGACGGATTATTTTGAAGACAGAAGTAAAAATTCAAACCAGCATTGCATTGCAACTGTTGGAAGTATTAATATTAGGGCAACAGAAGAGTACTGAATGAGGGGTTATAACAGTATTGAAAATAAATGTATTACCGTATTTAAGCACAAGTAGTACTACCAATATCAAAAGATGGCCTTCAATCGCATGAAAATAAAGTGATTAGGCTGTAAAAAACCTATTTTCTTTTGGGATCATGCAACCGAGTTAAGAACTACAAGGCTTGTTGTAAGATGCTTGCACTAGTACTTGGGACATGCTAGACTTTTATTCCATTTTGAGAAAAGGCCATATCTTCAGACAAATTAATTAGAAGAGACAGATGATTTTGGACCCACTATTCATGTTGCCGAAATAGTGTATTTTAGGTCCCAGATACTGGCATACCAATATCTTTCAATACTGGAACATAACAGTTGCCAGTATTGCTCTATACTATCGGGTGATACTGATTTGTAACGATACTGGTACATAATTGTGTTCTATTATCCCCCGATACTGGAACATTTTATATAAGTGCCAATATACTGGAATACTGGAATACTGACTTTGTACCAGTACCTAAAGTACACTTTCCCATGTTGCTTTTTGATGATGAAATGATTATATACCATGTGAGTTGCTGGCAATTTCCCACATCAAGCCTGGACCAAATTTGTCCAACATCAGTACGTATTAAAATTAGATATTTATGTTTTTGTATCGCTATTTTAACAAAACTATCCTTTCTTCATATTGACAGGCTTGTACTGAAATCTCGCTACCAGGGGGTAGTAACAATAAAACAGACATGTTCCCAGATTTGCCATTCACTCAAGCCATGAAAGCAGAATACTGCCATGAAAAATGGGGAGTCACACCAAACCCAACCTGGCTAAATACACAGATGTGGGGAAAGGGTATGACATTCGAATGCTTGGAGCGCAGATGTCTTAAGTGCACTTTTGATGAATTTGAGATTTTGCATAATATGAAAACACTTTGACATTCTCGAGTATAAGCTAGCCTGCAAATGTATCTTTTGATGGTGAAAATTGGATGGCAACTTCAAATTCCCCATTGCCCGACACAGAGTTTCTAGTTTTCAAACACGTTTATCTCAAAATGAACAAAATGCACTTAAGACATCTGCGCTCCAAGCACTCGATGTATTCAATACTTTGTGTATTTGTTTTATTTGTCTGTGTTTATTTGGTTTTTTTATTTGCTGTTTTTGTGTGTTTGGGTTGTTTTTATTTGTTTGTTTGTTTACCCAGTCCATCCAATCTGACTGACATACATTCAGAGTATCCTGATGGGACCAGATTCAAGCAAATTACATAGTTCAAACGAATTTTACAGATCAGTGACCGCACTACTGTGTAATAGAATGTTGTAGTCGGTAATAGACCAGGGCCAGTCTACATTATTTCCATTGGTCAAGGGGCAGTCCTTTGGAATAGGATATATTAGAGCCAAATTTATAGTAGGCCAGAGGCAACCTACATTTAGAGCTCTTTTAAGACCCACCATCTCTGTTCAGTGGTCAAGGGGCAGTCCATCTGAATGGCTCTTTTCAGAGCCACCAATCTTTCACAAGTAGGAACAGTGGCGTAACCAGCGGGGGGCTGGAGCCCCCCCCCCCCCCCAAATGAAAAATAAATTTGCGCGCTACACGTGCATGTCACTTCCCAAAATGCAATATTCTATGGTACAAGCTTGTTTAGAGCCGAAATGTAGCTCAATCGTGCAAAAAGTAGGTGTGAAGTCAAAAATGTTCGTGCGCTACGCGCGCATTTCTTGACACTGGAATGGAGCCCACCCATTAGGAGCCCCCCCCCATTTCAAGTCATTGCCCCTTCTTGCCCCCCCCCCCCCCCCCCAAAAAAATGAAAAAGTCTAGTTACGCCACTGAGTAGGAAAGGGGCACCTACTCTCAAATCATCTGGTAGGGGGCAACCCAAATGATGATAATAACAGAGAGAGAAGTGTCAATCTCTATGTTTTGCTTAATATTATAATAATTTGGTCCTGAAGAAGTCCGAGCTAATCCTGACGAAAGATTGACATTTTTAAACTTGTCCGATGGCGAACCCGTTAAACTCTTAACCTATATTATGAATACCAATCGTAAAAGCCTATCTCATAATTTCACATAGGCTATGCTGTGAAAAATCTCAAAACGTCATTATGGCTGTATTAAATGAATGTAAAAAGACGGAAGAAATGACTGAAGTGAAAGAACCTCTTGCATTGATGAGTTCATCATTCCTATAATTAGTCTAGATCTGGAGTGGGGAGGAGGAGAGAGGAAGATGGCAATTGTACACTGGTATTAAAATAATGAGCAGCCCTCTAGACCCCTTTTATGAGCATTACTCATATTATGAAGGGGACATTTTGACACTCCCATTTGAGGCAGGCCTATCAGTTCCTTTTAACCCTTATTAACAAGTCACTTGATATTGACCAGTTGACCTTGGTGTCCAGATCATATTATATGATATGTAATAACTTTCTAATTTTCTATTCTATTTTTTATTAATTTCTCAGATATCAAGAGTGCTTCTAATATCATATTTTCCAATGGTTATCTGGACCCGTGGCATAGGGGAGGTGTCCTTAAGGACCTGTCCAAGAGTCTTATTGCAATACTTATCAAGGAAGGAGCTCATCATCTAGATCTAAGGTAAAATACAATTCACTCTTTAACAGATGCCCCTATACTCCCTTTCATAATCCCTTGGACATAATTCGCGTTATTTCACGAGAGCGTATTTTGTTGTTGTTTTCGAGGCGCGGCGTCAAAATGCTTGACAGGCGCGATAAACATGAACAAGGTCACGCGCCGGCGATCATGGCGTGTGACGATTTCACGATTGACCAATTAGGATGTGCGATTATTTTTTAAAGGGACTGGTACGCACTTCAGGGTTTACGCACATACGCACCTACGCATTACTACGCGAACATACGCACATACGTACGCAACTCGCACGTACGCATGATTTGATGGAATTATGTCCAAGGGATTATGAAAGGGAGTATAAACCTCTTTGGAAGGTAAAATCAATGCATATTCTACTTTCTAGTGATCACATCATGATACTGTAAAATGTTTGCACAATTTAAAGAAATGAGCTTGTTTTTATTTTTGCGATTTTGAACTTCCTTGCATAGACCTACATACAAAAGGAATATATATTTGCGCGTTTTTATTTTCGCGCTTGCTGATCTAAGCGCAAAATAAATGTAGTGGAAAATGTCCACTTATACAGTATCACACATTTAACTCCAATGCATCTATAGTTAGATCAGTTCCAATTGGTGAAGCCTTTGTACAGCAGCGAATGAATACAAAAGGATGTGGGAGCGAATGAAGGCAACAAGCGCACTGTGCATCATATACGTTGGTATAGGGTCAAAATCGTGTGCGTGTGGCCATAATCATGCGCGTACTTTTGTATTACTTTGCGCGGAGAGATAAAACCAATTATTTCTCGCTAATTTTGAACTGATTAATCTATAGTAATTGCTCTTGTAAGATCACAGAATGTGATAAAAAATCATCTATGATGACAAGACAAGATAGAGTAAAAATATCCTTGGATTCAGATTCTGTGTCATCTGGCCAACATATGCTCTCTTTTTTCTATTGCAAATGTAGTAAAAGTAGGTCAGCTGTTGGTCTTCAAATTAAGTTACAGGTTGCTTTCTGCACCCCTTGACATTTTGGGGTATTCAAAACCCTAATAATTTTGTAAAGAATATCAATCTCAAGAAATGTATATTATTTATATCACTGGTTGAGAAGACTATGCTCTATGCTATGTGTACATTACGTAGTATACAATGTACACTTTATTGACATTTTGTATCTTGTTTCTAATTTTACAGAGGCAAGAATGCTGCTGATCCACCATCAGTCATCAAAGCCAGGAATCAGGAGAAGAAGATTATTAGTTCATGGATAAAAGCATACCATTGATAGACCTGAAAGACAGTTGGACATAACTTGACCTCAAGTTGGACATAACTTGAGGTCAAATTGTTGACCAGTCATTCAAAATTGGACAGTCATGTTGGTGAAAATTGACTCTAATTTGAATTATTAATACCAGTGCTAAGCTTTCTAAGCTTTTTAAATTATGCTCTGTTGAAGTGCAGTTTGAAAAACAAGATGTGATTTGAAGAAGTATAATTTTTCTTATAATTTTCTTTATATTACATCAACTTCAAAACTCAACAACATTATGTATTTCTAAAGCAACTAGTAACTTTCCAATGGATGTGTGTGTGAGTTAGGAGGGGGAGGGGTATCTATTGGTGATATCTATCAAGTTTTATAGTCAAGTCAACTAGAATATTGACTTGAGTCACTACAACACTGAATTCTTCCACTTTGCATTTGAACACAACTTTAACCCTAACTCTACTACACCACACAGCAACTGGGTGGGAAAAATGTTTTTATAACACGGCGTGCAGGTTTTTGGGCTACAAAACGGACCCAGGCTATATATCGAGGCGAATATACTCCCTGAGTGTCGACTGACAGCCGTGGTGTAGTGGCTAGGATCTGGGCCCTGGTGCTGGAGGTCCGTGGTTCAAATCCCTGGGGGTCGGGGTGACCTTTCTGGTAAATTTTGGGGGTCGGAAAAGAAATCTGTTGCCGTGTGGTGTACTAGAGTAGGGTTATACAGCAATTTTTTAAATTTATTTCATTCCAAAATTTTGTAATTTTCATCATAGTTAATCAATGTTATAAAAAAGGATTACATGTATAGTTAAAATTTAAGGAATTACAAAATATTATTTTTCTATATTTTCTATTCTAGTGTTTCACAATGGTGTTGTTATGTGTGCATGTTATATTTTCATTTTCAACTCTTTATATATTTATTTAACTTTTGTCTAAAAGACAACAAATTTGGAACACCTGTAGAAGTGGCAATATTTGATTGAAATATTCTGATGTAACATTTACAGGTAGTGATAGTTGAACAAGGAGTTTTTATTTTCAAGTATTTTTTTATTTTAAATAAAATGTTTCTAAAGCAATATTTCACCATACAAACAAATGTATGACTGTATTCTTTGATACTTGTGTGCATGTCGATGGTTGAGCGCCAGAAGGCCTTAACTCAAAAATGCTATTTTGAGATAATCAACTTTCAAATATTTGGGACTCATTACAAGTGTAGCACCCTATTTATTTATTTATTATCAAATTAAGAGTGTTTATGAGTTATCTCTTTATGGTTCTGAAAATCTAGGTTATAGGCCCTATGGATTATTTTTGTACCAAAATATCAATTTGGCCAAAAATTGAGTTACAGCCTTCTGGCGCTCAACCCTCGATGTATATCTACACCTAGCACAAAAAGTCCCTTACCAGGTGCTTTCTTGTTGTTGGCTAATTCAAAATAGATAATCGGTACCAAAAATCTGTGATATACATTATATGGGCAAATTTCTTCTCCGTATTTTGATACCTCATTCATAAAGATTGAATGGATACTTTTGAAGTTACGATGATTTCAATAACCACAAGTAACGAACTAGAATTGGTTTCCTATGGGATATCATTGATTTGCATCATTGATTGATTTGTCCACTTTGTGCTATCTCAACCAGTCAGGTATGGGGATGAATGGGTAACAGGCATCGACAGGGAGTCGGTACACACACATTTTCAATGGGTAATCACACACTAAGCAAGGATATACCATTGAAACCCACTTTTAGTGCAAGAATTGTTTTGGTAGTTGTAGTCGATTAAACAATCATAACATCAACAATATCCACTCGATGTCTATGAATAAAGAATATCAAACTACGGAGAAGAAATTTGCTCATGAAATGTATATCTCAGATTTTTCGTATCTATTATTGATTTTGGACTAGCCAGCATCAAAGCGCCTGGTCAGGGACTGTTTGTGCTAGGTGTATATGACTCTTTTGGTGCTAGTTAAAAGCACATTATGTGATCTTTTCCAGGGAACGCCCTCAATCCTCAAAAAAAATTGAAAGCAGATTTTCTTGCAGATTTACATTTCTGATCATAAATCGTACATACATTTTAAGTTACAGGGCGATACGATTCTTTAAATTACTTCAAAATCATGGTTTTAGAGTGAAAATAAACTGTCGGAGTCTGCTCCGACAACTTATGTTTTACTCTAAATTCACTCTAAAACCATGATTTTGATGTAACTAGGAATCGTATCGCGCTGTAACATATTCATGATTTATGATTCGAAATGTAAATCTGCAAGAAAATCTACTTTCTAAAAAAATCATGAATAGAGGGCGCTCCCATAATATGCCTTTAATCGGATTCACAATATTACATTTACGATACTATTATCAGTTCAATATAATTTGTTGATCTGAGCCTCACACTTGCATTCATCTGAATGTTGAATGCTCAATCCCTTGTACTATGTCACTGTTTTGGTTAAATGCACATAGCTCATGTGGCAATTTTTTGATATTGTTGAACTAATTAATTAATATGGTATCAGGCCAAACAAATTGGTTTCCAGTAGTGCGCTCACATTTCACAGAGACGCTCGATTCTTGTGCATATAATTTTTTATAGAAAAAACAGGGACAAATATTGTTAGGGGGCGCCATCTTTTATCGAAATTGTGTCCAACATGTTTCAAGATGGCGATTGGCCACATACCAACATACGGCAAATACGAAAGTGAAAATCGGAGGCAAATATCACATTTTAACGTGCATAAGAGTAACAAAGAGGTACTAAATAAAACCATTTCAAGTGAATCTCCACAATGAATTTGAGCAAAAAAATAAAAATCAAAAAACGCATTTGTGACGCGATCAAGAGGAATGAGTCCGATGTCGACCCTGGTCGAAAATGAGTTTTTAAGACACTTTTAAAGAAGACACCTATAGCTTTCAGAAGCTGAAAACCCCATGTCGCAACGACGTTTTGTTCCAAAGTTAATGTCAAATTGTATACATGAATTTCCATCAAAACTTATGTAAGCCGCCATTTTGAATTGGCCATATCTCAATTTGGGATTCCCCGACATCCGGCTCATTCCTCTTGATCGCGTCACATTTTGAATTCGACTTTTAAGGCTTGCTACTGGAAACAAACTTTTTGTTGTTGCCTAATATAGCCTTGCTTTTTAAGTCTATTAGTGTTTCTTGTTGCACAATCATGGCAGCTTGTTTTGAGGAGTACAATTGACACGCTTGGGGTAGAGTTTGACCATTTGTCATTTCACCCTACTGAATATACCCTATTACAAACCCTATCCTTAATGGGGACCGCTCTATAGTCCGACGAGTCTATGAACATGTTCTTTTGTGTGTGTGGCCTATTAGCCTTGCTTTAAGTCTATTAGTGTTTCTTGTTGCACAATCATGGCAGCTTGTTTTGAGGAGTACAATTGACACGCTTGGGGTAGAGTTTGACCATTTGTCATTTCACCCTACTGAATATACCCTATTACAAACCCTATCCTTAATGGGGACCGCTCTATAGTCCGACGAGTCTATGAACATGTTCTTTTGTGTGTGTGGCCTATTAGCCTTGCTTTAAGTCTATTAGTGTTTCTTGTTGCACAATCATGGCAGCTTGTTTTGAGGAGTACAATTGACACGCTTGGGGTAGAGTTTGACCATTTGTCATTTCACCCTACTGAATATACCCTATTACAAACCCTATCCTTAATGGAGACCGCTCTATAGTCCGACGAGTCTATGAACATGTTCTTTTGTGTGTGTGGCCTATTAGCCTTGCTTTAAGTCTATTAGTGTTTCTTGTTGCACAATCATGGCAGCTTGTTTTGAGGAGTACAATTGACACGCTTGGGGTAGAGTTTGACCATTTGTCATTTCACCCTACTGAATATACCCTATTACAAACCCTATCCTTAATGGGGACCGCTCTATAGTCCGACGAGTCTATGAACATGTTCTTTTGTGTGTGTGGCCTATTAGCCTTGCTTTAAGTCTATTAGTGTTTCTTGTTGCACAATCATGGCAGCTTGTTTTGAGGAGTACAATTGACACGCTTGGGGTAGAGTTTGACCATTTGTCATTTCACCCTACTGAATATACCCTATTACAAACCCTATCCTTAATGGGGACCGCTCTATAGTCCGACGAGTCTATGAACATGTTCTTTTGTGTGTGTGGCCTATTAGCCTTGCTTTAAGTCTATTAGTGTTTCTTGTTGCACAATCATGGCAGCTTGTTTTGAGGAGTACAATTGACACGCTTGGGGTAGAGTTTGACCATTTGTCATTTCACCCTACTGAATATACCCTATTACAAACCCTATCCTTAATGGGGACCGCTCTATAGTCCGACGAGTCTATGAACATGTTCTTTTGTGTGTGTGGCCTATTAGCCTTGCTTTAAGTCTATTAGTGTTTCTTGTTGCATAATCATGGCAGCTTGTTTTGAGGAGTACAATTGACACGCTTGGGGTAGAGTTTGACCATTTGTCATTTCACCCTACTGAATATACCCTATTACAAACCCTATCCTTAATGGGGACCGCTCTATAGTCCGACGAGTCTATGAACATGTTCTTTTGTGTGTGTGGCCTATTAGCCTTGCTTTAAGTCTATTAGTGTTTCTTGTTGCACAATCATGGCAGCTTGTTTTGAGGAGTACAATTAACACGCTTGGGGTAGAGTTTGACCATTTGTCATTTCACCCTACTGAATATACCCTATTACAAACCCTATCCTTAATGGGGACCGCTCTATAGTCCGACGAGTCTATGAACATGTTCTTTTGTGTGTGTGGCCTATTAGCCTTGCTTTAAGTCTATTAGTGTTTCTTGTTGCACAATCATGGCAGCTTGTTTTGAGGAGTACAATTGACACGCTTGGGGTAGAGTTTGACCATTTGTCATTTCACCCTACTGAATATACCCTATTACAAACCCTATCCTTAATGGGGACCGCTCTATAGTCCGACGAGTCTATGAACATGTTCTTTTGTGTGTGTGGCCTATTAGCCTTGCTTTAAGTCTATTAGTGTTTCTTGTTGCACAATCATGGCAGCTTGTTTTGAGGAGTACAATTGACACGCTTGGGGTAGAGTTTGACCATTTGTCATTTCACCCTACTGAATATACCCTATTACAAACCCTATCCTTAATGGGGACCGCTCCATAGTCCGACGAGTCTATGAACATGTTCTTTTGTGTGTGTGGCCTATTAGCCTTGCTTTAAGTCTATTAGTGTTTCTTGTTGCACAATCATGGCAGCTTGTTTTGAGGAGTACAATTGACACTCTTGGGGTAGAGTTTGACCATTTGTCATTTCACCCTACTGAATATACCCTATTACAAACCCTATCCTTAATGGGGACCGCTCTATAGTCCGACGAGTCTATGAACATGTTCTTTTGTGTGTGTGGCCTATTAGCCTTGCTTTAAGTCTATTAGTGTTTCTTGTTGCACAATCATGGCAGCTTGTTTTGAGGAGTACAATTGACACGCTTGGGGTAGAGTTTGACCATTTGTCATTTCACCCTACTGAATATACCCTATTACAAACCCTATCCTTAATGGGGACCGCTCCATAGTCCGACGAGTCTATGAACATGTTCTTTTGTGTGTGTGGCCTATTAGCCTTGCTTTAAGTCTATTAGTGTTTCTTGTTGCACAATCATGGCAGCTTGTTTTGAGGAGTACAATTGACACGCTTGGGGTAGAGTTTGACCATTTGTCATTTCACCCTACTGAATATACCCTATTACAAACCCTATCCTTAATGGGGACCGCTCTATAGTCCGACGAGTCTATGAACATGTTCTTTTGTGTGTGTGGCCTATTAGCCTTGCTTTAAGTCTATTAGTGTTTCTTGTTGCACAATCATGGCAGCTTGTTTTGAGGAGTACAATTGACACGCTTGGGGTAGAGTTTGACCATTTGTCATTTCACCCTACTGAATATACCCTATTACAAACCCTATCCTTAATGGGGACTGCTCTATAGTCCGACGAGTCTATGAACATGTTCTTTTGTGTGTGTGGCCTATTAGCCTTGCTTTAAGTCTATTAGTGTTTCTTGTTACACAATCATGGCAGCTTGTTTTGAGGAGTACAATTGACACGCTTGGGGTAGAGTTTGACCATTTGTCATTTCACCCTACTGAATATACCCTATTACAAACCCTATCCTTAATGGGGACCGCTCTATAGTCCGACGAGTCTATGAACATGTTCTTTTGTGTGTGTGGCCTATTAGCCTTGCTTTAAGTCTATTAGTGTTTCTTGTTACACAATCATGGCAGCTTGTTTTGAGGAGTACAATTGACACGCTTGGGGTAGAGTTTGACCATTTGTCATTTCACCCTACTGAATATACCCTATTACAAACCCTATCCTTAACAGGGACTGCTCTATAGTCCGACACCTCTATAGTATGAAGGTTCTATAGTATGACCCATTTAAATTCGCCATTGGATAGTCCGAATCAGATAAAAGGTTCTTTAATCCAAAAAAAGGGTTATTTTTACGAAGGTTCTCTGCTCGGAAAACAAAAAAGGTTCTTTAAGTCCAACAGTTCTATAGTCCGAAAGTAGGTTCTATAATCCATTTTTTTTTTAATGGTAAAAAAGGTTCTCTAGTCCGAAGATGGAAGGGTTCTATAGTACGATTATTAAAAAGGTTATTTAATCTGAATGTTCTGAAAGGTTCTACATAGTCGAAAACTGGTAAAGGGGTTCTCTAATCCGAAAGTTAAAAAAGGTTCTCTAGTCCGAATTTAAAAAAAGGTTCTATAGTTCGATAATTTGTCGGATAGAGGACCTTTTTACCCATTCGGAATAAAGAACAGGCTATAATATTCGGACTATCGAACCCGTTTAAAGATGAGGACTAAAGATCCTTTTTTTTAAATTCAGATTAAAGAAGCTTATTCATATTTGGACTAAAGAACCTTCGTACTATAGAACCATATTATTTTAGGACTATAGAAACGTCGGACTATCGATATGTCACCATCCTTATAACCCTATAAAACCTAACCCTAAATCATGCGACTTGAGAACCTGCTTCTCACACCGCACGATTTAGGGTAATGTTTTATAGGGTCCAGCTTCGCCGAAGTGAAAATCGGCCAACCCGATACCATCTGCACAAGTGACAGGCGAAGTGATGTGTTGTGTTGCCTAATCTGTGATTCTTGGCCAAGGCAAGCGGTTCCAAAATATCTGAAGTCAAAAATATCTCATATTTAGTTCTCTACTCGATGGTATAAGTTATTTGCAAAGATACCTTTTGCAGAAAACCCCATCACAAATGGACACTTAACTCCACATAGACCTGAGTTATTTGAAGAGATTTAAAAAAAATAAAGATTTTTTTTCTTTCTATCCTTGGGTTATATCTCCTGACTAATCTTGCTAGATCGCATCATCACATATTAAGCTTGGCTCGACATATTCTCAAGAAGAACAAATCTGTCATAGTATGTGGAGTCACTTTTGCCGTATAACCCTACGCAATGAGCCCAATTTGGGGCGCTTTTATTTGTCCGAAATAAATGAAACAATTGGCTCCGAAAGGGAAAAGTGGCCCAAACAAAATATTGTGGGGTTGTGAAGTGGTTTACTCCAAACCAGCGCAAAAAAATGGGCTATTAAAACCGATGGCGAGAGTCTAAACTGAAGGTCCCATTCTCAATCAATAGTGCCAATTAGGCATGGGGTGCGAGCAAGGCTCAAGATAACAGGTTTTTTTACCGGGAGCTACTTTTTTTTCAAAAGTAGCGCCCGGATCATGGGATTTATTTAGAACCAGGAGCTACTTTAAGTCTACCGGGAGCTAACTTTTTATTAAATCGTATTGTCAAATCGAAATTTGATGTCTTAGGCAAGCTTACTGATCATCAACGGGCGCTGGTTTGGGCAAAATATCAGCGCTCGGTTGTTTATTTTTCAGCATTACCGGGCGCTATGGCAGGAGGAGGACCGAGGGGTAAAAATCGCCCAGCCCCCTCTTATCTTGAACCTTGGGTGCGAGCGCAACTTACGCAACTCGCCTGGATACGCCCCTAATAATGGTTTATATTTGAAACCTGATAATATGCAGAAAGAGCAACTCAAAACAAAGACACAACATTTGATCATGCAATTTAGCCATTATCATTATTATATAAGATTTTTTTTTATTAACATACCTTTTCATTGTACATTGGAACTTTGTGAAAAAATATAATCTCTGATTGCAAATTTCTATTGATCTTAAATACACATTATAATGTTGTATTATACAAAACTCTCCTATTCCATACAAATGTTTTATATAGTGCACCATGCTTACAATGGTCTACTGTACATTGGATTTATTTAGAGGGCTGTCATTTTCTTCAGAAGATAGTCATATTTTATATCATACAGTATTGGTATCATTTTTTTATCATTCTGCTATAAACAGTAATCTTGCTAAAAATATAAATACAGGGCCTGTCAAAACAATTGTCCCATGTGAAACATGATTTTTTTTTTGGCTAATCATGTTCAGCAATCTTTAATGTGCCATAAGAATTTGTTTCTATCCATTTTGGAGCTTCCGTTATCAAATTATGGCAAAATCTACTCGGGCATGTTAAATTCAGCTTTGGTCACTTTTCATGTGCAGAGAACTCTTTCATTGTAATTGAACATAATCAATCAAATCAATAATAATCTACCTTTGTTAAATGTTGATAGTATAAAGTTGAATTTGAAAATAAAAACATTTTCATCCATATTATCCATGACATACCATAACATATTTGACTTTTAGAGACATATTTTAAACAAAACATTGGCATATCCTATAATCGGAATCGGAATCACAAAGGCAGCTTTTTCAGTTGAAAGTCATTTTCTTGTTCTAAAGTGGGATTCGCACTCTTGTTACTGAATTGATCATATCTCGGTAGGTAGTCTGTGAAATTTAATGGGATAAAGTGTATTTGATAGAAGACTAATAGGGCTTACCAACGAAAAGACATGGGATGTATTTTTAATTAATTGTCTAACACATGGGACACCTTTTTGACAGACCCTGTATGATACATTTACTGTGTTTCCTGTCCTTGCCATCAAGCCACAGATGGGGTGAGGGGGAAGGAGGGTGAGGGGCACTGTGTCATAAATTATCGGGCATAAGATAGGTAACATCTCAGCATGATATTCATAACAGGTGAACAAATCTGAAATTCCTTGATATAATTAAAAAACTGCAGACTAATGCGCAAAATTGTCAAAATTTTGGTTAAATAAAGGCAAATTTAGGCAAAAATATCTACTTTTGAGAGTTACAAATATCTACTTTCCGATTTTTATCTACAAAATATCATGCCTGTATATTCAAGGATATTTATGACAATAACCCTCCATCTGGAGAAAATGACAGCCCCTTATTTCAAATTCAAAACCATACGGTTTGTCCAGCGAGGGATGTACTTTTTAAAAATTACCTTGAAATAAACAAATCAATATTTTCATATTAAATCATAGCAGCTAAATAGTCCCAATAATTTTGGGGAATCACATATCCAATCAAAATGACTGTTACATATTTAAAAAGAAACAAGCCAAAAAAACATAACGCCATAACAACTGAGATAAAAAGACATCTTCAAATTAATAGAAAATGTCCATAAT
The DNA here is from genome assembly GCA_035610835.1 of Ophiura sarsii. NCBI lineage: Eukaryota > Metazoa > Echinodermata > Ophiuroidea > Amphilepidida > Ophiuridae > Ophiura > Ophiura sarsii. The sequence continues at coordinate 52,983,459 of CM069444.1, forward strand.
CCAAGTTTTTGAATAGATTACCTTTTAGATGCCATTTTTTAGAAAATGTGGTACTTGACTGTATTCAAATACTGTAAAACACTTAAATTTTGTGGTTACCTTATTCTGCGATTCCAAAATTGGACTCAGATTATATGGTTTATTTCGCGGAGATTTAATTTCGTGGAGATTTAATTTCGTGAATTTAATGTCCTCGCAAAATTAAATACTTTGCGAAAGTAAGTGGTTTTACAGTAATATCCAATTTGGTAAGTGGCCTATCTAGGGAAGGGCCACGGTCTTGGGGGTGTTAACACATCCGTCTGATGCAATATAAATTTGTCATTTTGTTATCACAACCTCTACTTAGTTTCAGCCATAGGAAACGTTTTTTATGTAATCAGGAGTGCCATTATTGATCATTTTGGTCTAAACTTGACTGGATGCCATACATACTGAATTGTGTAGATAGGCCACTGAATCCAGCATACATTGGGTTTTTGTTTTGGTACCAGTATGTGATGGCATGAATATGGTGTCAAAAACAAGACTTTGAATAAAAACAATACAAAAAGGAATGGAACTTTCAACAATATAAAACTAAAGGAAAATGAACTTGCAAAAACTAAAACAAAATACTTGATGTGGAATTATTGAAAATTCAACTTTTTTCAATCAGTTTCTAGGTGGATGTCACAGTCCAGTCCAGTTGGCTGTGCATACTAATTAGCTTATGGGCAGCGTATTTCAAATTACCCTTCTTAATTCATCATTGTCAAGTCTCACAGGTTGAAATATGCATTGTGGTTTGGAATACCCACAAAAAGGAAAAAGGATTTTACAAAATATTTCTAATATAACTTGCAACAGTATTTCATAAACATTAAAAGTAAACATTTAATACTGTTATATTACTCGGTTTTAAAATGTGCATACATGTACATGACTCTCTATGGAGTAATAACCTTTTGATTTAAAAAATGGCAGTTAATCAACCAACTCAGATGGACTTTTAATACAAGGAAAGAAGAAACACTAATAATACTGTTTTTCTGCATAAAATTGGTAATCTTTTTGCATAGATTTGCATACACTATTAGAGCACTCTAAAATATCAACCTTATCATTACAAATTATGGTTCTATTCAATTAGTTTATCAAATCAACAACAAAAATAACAACATAAAAATGAATACATTGCTATACATAAAGGTTTTAGAAAGCTTATTTCAGATGGGACAGGTCCTCATTGTGCTGATTTTGGTTCTTTGAATGTTTAGTTAGTTTTTTGTTTTGTTTCATGGTGTTTTGATCTTTCTGGAAAGGCGTCTTATAAATGTTGTGTATGTATGCTACCAACAGATTCGATAATTTACATAATCCCACATGAAGTACAAATGTGATGACGTCAAAGTGTATACTCTGCTCATCTAACTCTGTGCATTGACGTCAGATGGTGATTCCAGAGAGCGCAGCATTTTTCGCATGCATGATTCTAATGTACTGGCATATGTACACATGCGGTCAAACATGAATCGAAGCACTGTACATGTATATCAAATGTTGCATCGATGACTGGAATACAGCCTGATGTTACTGTACAGAAGCAAATGAACAGAGTACTGTAAATGTGGACATTTCACGCTACATTTATTCTCACATTAAAATCAGCAAGTGCAAAAAAAACCCACGCCAATATATTCATTTTGTATAGGTCTATGTAAGGAAGCTCAAAATAACGAAAATAAAAACAAGCAAAATTGTTCAAAAAGGGCAAAGTGCGAATAATTACACACGCGAACATTTCCACTTTACAGTATATTCTATTCTACTGAGCTTTATTAGCCTCTTATCAAATATGAACTCATGCGATCATATAGACTATAATCTGATTAATCATTGAACGAACAAGATTCCCCCAGCGTCTACGCAGCTACGATATACGGGATTGATGTAGCAGCAGCGCTAGCATGGGTACTTGAGCAAGCTCAAGTGCTTTGACACAGCATATCATATGCATCGTGTGTGTGAACACACTGTGGTATACGCAGCATAATCTGCTTGGACTTGCTTACCAGCGTTCAATTTCCAGCATTTTTTTTGTGTAGCAAAAAGTGCGATGCACTATTAGTTTTGTGTAGCAATTCACAAATTTTGTATAGCACTTAATTTCTTCTAGTAATAAAATTAATATTTCATCAAGTTTGCACATTCTACATGGCATGCGCATGTAACACGGTTCAACCATGTAATGCACGTATAACCTGTGTCCCGTAAGCAAAATACAGTTTTTGGCTTTGATGGAACGTGATCAAATATCAAGTAGGGAATCTTCTTGCATCACACTTTTAGCTACACATTTGTGCAATTGAATAGCAATACTTCAAAAGTGTGGAGCATTTCGCGATGCGACACCGGTTATCACGAACGCTGTTGCTTACGCTATTCCACAATTGTTCGTTGAATTATTAATAAGACTATAGTTCCTTACTTTGCCCAACTGAATTCATATATTAGTTGAATATACATCCATGTCACATTTGTACATCAGATGCGATAGTCCCTATAGTTGTTGGACTGATGACAATTGACTATTGCACCAATTTATATAATTTGGGCTATTATTAGTGACTTGGAACAATCGGGCTCACACTTTTTCACCAATTAATATACCTTTCCCCTTTTAAAATTAAAACAAGGTACTATAAGTAAGAGAACAGAATTGAAGAAACTCCGGATGGTGGCTTTTTTCATGAGTTAATATCATTCTTTTCAAAACAAATTAAAATAAAATACTGTATCTCTACAAAACTAACACCTTCATTGTAAAATCAGCTGCTGTTTATGAGTTAACTCATTATGAGTTCACTCAAACTAATTTAAAAACCAACCCCAACAACATCAACTTGAATTTTGGTTGCCTGACATTGATTTTCATTCCTTTAGGCTTTTACCATCCTATATAAAAATCAGAAAAGGAAAATTAAGAGAATAAAATATTTAGTTTAAACATAAATATCTTAAAATAGGGGAGTCATATAAAATATAACAGCTAGATATTGACTATTTAAAACTTTTGTTTTCAAAAAGGCTTACAAAATCATAAAAAAAGGTCCAAATATGTAAAACTTTGGCTCACTATGCTCCCAATTAACATACAAAAACACTTACTTCAATATAGTTTCACAATATCAAAACAAGGTACATGTAGGAGGTCATAACATTATCGAGACCATAATGGGAGTCACAAGTCATTTTTAAAACATCAATCAATTTTTGGAATCCCTTATCAAAGACTATGATAGCCTCCTTTATCATGCTTTAAAAATCTTATTTGATCTAACTTACAAAATAAATGTAGATTTACATACATTTACATTCATAGTTCTGCAAGGCAGTTTCTTCATCATAACTCTAGACCTGCTCGTATGGGTGTAAGAACAGGTCTATAGTTGTGATACTGTGGGTTGCGGTTAAGAAAAAGCTGGGATTAATTATCACTGCTATAAAGTGAAAACTTCTTTATAGTAGTGATAATGATAATTACACAGAGTTGAAGTGCTACAAATACCTTAAATCTGGAATCACTATAATGCCAGAAATTGCTGTCCATGGATTGAATGGATGTTAAAACATAAAAGAACTTAAACCATAATACGAGTGACCTGATATTACATTTGAACTCATCAAACCGATTAAAAATAAATCCTTACAGCAAATATTTTCTTTTCAAATGGAGATGTTTCTAATTCAGTTCTAAAAAAATGTAATCACTTGCTCAAAATGATACACTTTGATAGATTTAGGGTGTTGAATTTTGCTTCAATGTCAGTGGTTCAGTATGAGAAAATAAGAGAATACCTCTATAATTATGTTCAAAATGTGTATAATAAAAGAAAATAATTTGGATTTTACTCGAGCATTGAACTTTTCTTGGACAATTAGGGAATTCAATTTTCAATGAATCTTACAAGCCGGCAGTTCTTTCTTGTCACATCAAATATCACATCAAATAATCTTGTCAGATAACTCTCCTTGTAATGTAAAGCTGATGTGGTTTTTTTCTCTTTCTAACGATACCTCATTTGTAGCAATCACTTGTTTCATTGCTTAGCCATATGCTTGAGAATGTGGGGAGGTTGCATTCGAAATGTGCCAAATTCCCCACTATTTTGCTTTCAAAAGACTATCATTGTCGTCTGTCCAATGAAGTGTTACTTAATTGACCACTGTACAGTGTAGAGTGATGCTCTATTGACTTTTGAGCATAAAATAGTTTGATTTTGGCACATTCAGATTGAGACCTCTCCATGTTCACAAGCAAGTGGCAGAGCACTGAAACAAGGTATTGCTACATCTTGGGTATCATTGTAAGGATGAACACATCAGCTCTTTATTGATATGCAACACAGTATGGAAATATTCCGAGATATTTGAACACTTTGTGATTGAAAAAAAATCTTAACTTTTTTTGAGCAGTTTATATATCACACCTTACTTTCAGTAGGTCAGTATGCGGATGTCGTGTGTCAAGAAGAAGTTTAAAAATGTTTAATTTGAACCCAAGCTACACAATTAGTTCAAACTAATTCTTGATTCTTAACTCGGGTAAAGATATAAAATGATGTAATCAATGCCAAACCCATACAGTACATGTACCAAGAACATCTGAATCAGGTTCCAAAACGTTTCAATTACTTTCTGCAAAAACTGGCTATTTTGTTTATCTACCTCTGTGTGTTATTACCTCAAGGCATATTATGAAAACCAATGCAGCATTCCCCCCAACTCAACACAACAGTTGGTAGCCATGCATGTTCTAAATATCAAGGAAAAGGGGTATATTTTCGAGTGTCATCAAGGACTGCGAAATCATGAAAATAGGGGGTATTTTATGAATCAGTCTACGAGAATTCAGAAAAAGGGGTATACAAAATCCATTTTTCATGTTTTAGAATCATTCTGCTCCACCCTGGTATGGTTTTTACACAAAATCACACAGGACCATAAACACCAGATAATGTTGGGAGCAACCTGTTTTATTTTTTGTGTATATAAAAGTGTCATTGATGTTTTAAAATTCTAGTCTTGAAAACAAAAATGGGGGGTATTTTTCACCCCAATTTTGTCCTCGATTTGGCAAAAGAAGGGGTTAAAATGGATGAAAAATCCTTGCAAAGGGTATACTTTGAAAAAAAGGAAGAACACTCATGGTTACCAACCTTTGTGTTGAGTTAGTGGCCGGGGCAGCATTTCACTGAGATTAAGAGTATTAGGATTGGTTTTGATTGTGAAGTTACACATACAAATGCACTGCAATGAGGTATGTTCCCTTGAATACACTGATGTCACTGCACAGAGGTAGATGAAACAGAATAGTATGTGTTTAACCACTAACCGGTGTCAATCAAATTACACATCTGCTTGCTATGCAAGATTTGGGTCATCAAATGAAGGAATATTGGGCCACTCAAAAACTTAACTGATACAGAAACGTTGCCAAAAGGACATCCGAAGTGCGACTTATTATTGGGATTAAAAATCTGCAAAAACAGCCCAATTTTCAAGATTTTGGTCAGGCAAACAGCACATTGGGCCACTAATCCACTAACTGTATAAAGCAGTGTTATGCAGTAGCGTAACTGTAACTAGGGTCTTCAATTGGGGGGGGGGGGGGGGGGGGGGGCAAGTGTTTTGACAGGGGGGCAAGCGTTCTGGCAGAGGGGGGGGGGGCATAGCCAACTATTTTTTGTATATATGCATAGTTTGTCATTTCATGGGGGGGGGGGGGGGGCACCACTGGTGTTATGACAAGTAGAGCCATAGAATGATTTAAATTGGTGTCAATGGAATGACAAAATTGCAATTAGTAGCTGAGTTGGCAAGAACTTATCTGAGATGTCTTCACCTACAAACCAGAATTTTATAATAATCATTTGAAGAATGAATAATGGCCTAGTCTTCATCTTCATCATCATCATCAACGTCCCCTTCCAACACAAGTCCGTTGAACTTGTTACAGACTCTCAAATTTCCGTCTTCCTGGTTGCCACGGCGATGACCTTGCTGGGAGCTTGACCTACTTCTCCCGTTACCTCTTCCACCTCGTCTCTTACGCTTCTTTGGAGGCGGCGCAAACAACGTATCTGAGGCGATGCACGATGTGACAAAGCTGAACAGTGTGTTGTACAGCGCCAGTGCTGTGGGGGCTCTGTGGAAGAGATTCTGTTCCAGCCAAGGCTGATGTTCATGTATACCTGGGGAAGGCAATGCAATGTTCATGTTTTAGAATAATCATAATTGTTTGCCACACCTCCTCACTGTTTATTCCTAGTAGAACATTGTGACCAGTCACGTCATGAAGGACATGTTGTCGGCAAACACAGTTTTGAGATAGAGGCAAATATATTAGGTGAAATATAAAGAAAATAATAGAAAAACAATATGCTTCTTCAAATCATATCTTGATTCCAGAACCCGAGAACCCTCAACATGGTATCATTTCAAAGTTTAAAACACAGTGCTCTTTTAAGTCATACCAATTTTATTGAATAACTAAAGATTTGACTCAGGCCTCCAACATGTCCATTTTGATGTGACAGGTCAAATATAACTTTATCCTAAGAAGTCGATTGGAAAAGCAATATCCTTGTGAGTTTTGTTCTCCCCATGGTTGAAATAGAATCCTTTGGAGATGTCTATCCTGCGATTCTTTGTATGATCTCATTAAAAAAAAATCTACTTCTCATTCTTCCTCACCCTTCCCTACCCACTGATCGGGTCTGGGATAGAATTGTGTGTTTTACCAGGGATACATTGTATAAGAAATGCACATAATCACCTGGGACCTGTCTTCCTCTGCTTATACTGGACCCACCCACTTGGATTTGAGATACAGTAGAAGTCTTTTTGAAAACACAACCAACCTTGCATTATTCATTTGCACTGTGTTTCCCTCTTTTTCCCCTCCACTCTTTTTCTGAACCAAATAACTATTCTTCCCCCCCCCCCCCCCCAACCCCGAGAGACTTATTTTTGCATAATTTATCCATTTTACAAACTATAGACCATTCTATCATTCTCGCTTCCAACGATTAATGTCAATCCTATAGACGTTATTCGTAATTGGCGATTTCAGGCTAAAGAGGGAGACATACTCGATGTGACGTCACTGATCATAACGAAAGCGAGGCCAATCGTGGTAAATTACGTCACTTGTGACGTAATTTGACGTAATTTACCACGATTGGCCTCGCTTTCGTTATGATTAGTGACATCACATCGAGTATGTCTCCCTCTTTAGTCTGAAATCGCCAATTACGAATAACGTCTATTCCCTCCCCATCCCTTTCCACCTCAACCCCGGGGTACCCGGAGACATTTTTGGTAGGGATGTGCCGCCAGCAAATTGAAAATTGACCCAAATATTTGCCAATTTTCGAGAGAAAATGGACCCAAATGTTTACCAGAAACCCATAACTTTCCTATATTTGACAGATTAGGCTAAAATTTGGTAAAAACAGCAAAATTAAGGATTTTATACCCATATATTTACCAAAAATGGCTTTGAAGAGGGGTCATCTATTTACCAGAGGGTGAAAACTGCGACCCTATTTGGCGGCACATCCCCATATAAACCTCATATCCACTAAAGTACCCCCCAGGGCCTCACCCTTTCAGGTGTGAAAGACCTCTTGTGTCTTACCTGGGATACCATGCATAATTCCATACAAACAGTGGACCAGTTTGCCGCTGTACAACAAAGTCATATCTGACACAGGGAATGGATATTGAAGCACCGCATTGAGATGCAATGTGGCCTTGAGACAACCTTGAAACTGAGCAAATCCGTGAGATGCCTCCATGTTGAGAGGATAGCGTTTCATCACGGTCTCCACGTTGAGTCCAAAGTTGTTCAGAACCGCCTGGGCTTCAGCATCTCCCAGGTCTCTCTTGGGACTACGAGTGGATGTAGAGCCGTCTCTACGACTAAGAGTACGCTTGGCAAGGTTACGCACCCAGCACAGCAATAGCGCCCTCAAGTGGTTGGTATTTGCTTTTGGATCAGCATGTGTTATCCAGTGGATGACGATGAAAACTGGCAGGTGGAAGCATGTTGGCAAGCTGTCACATCCTTGCGTATCAACTCCAAGTATGGCTAGTAATAGTCTACATCGTGTTGACTCGTCCGCGCTAGGAATATCTTGTACTTTAAGCACCTTTCCAAAGTTAGGGATATCATACACCGGGTCGATCTCCTTGCATTTCAAGTGCCGTACTTTCCTGTCATACTCTACCACAGCCAAACCAGGTGTTTGATGCTCTTTCTTTCTCACAGAAGAGTCTCTACTAGCTGAGGGATCTCCCTCCTTCACAGGTGGGCTAAGTGCAGCGCCGTGAAGAAGGATACCATACATGACTTGTCTGAGCCATAGAGATGCATCATTTGATGTTGTCATGGCAGGATTATCCACCTGTATGCCCATAAAGACTCGCAGTGTACACATGACATTCAATACTGTACTTGGAAGAGCACCGTTCCTGAAGGAAGACAGACACCATCTTGGCACAGAGATCTTAGCACCTGTGAAACCTTGGCCAGATGAGATGAACTTGTCTGCAAAATATCTTGTCAGTTCTGACACATCAGAGGGATTGTACATCATCAAGGACTTTTCCAGAATGTTCCGGACCTTACTTCTTTGATCCATCTTGATGGATTTGAGGATCTTCTCTAAGCACTCTTCCATGGTGTCCTGTTCTGCAAGCCAGTCAAGTACACTGTAGAAATGGCCATGTTTCTTGGAGGTGTTTGATTTGGTCTTCGTACGCAGATACACTTGGTTCAGGAATTGGTTGACGCAATACGGATCTATGTAATCATTACCAGTCACCGTTGCCAACAGAGGGATAAGCTCTCGCTTCACCTGGAAGAACTTGCAGAATTTTGTCAATGTGTACTTCATAGCACTCAGATAGTAAACAACCTGAGAGGATCTAGATCCATCTGGCTTTGATGAGCGCCCTCTGGAACTGGACTTGTCTGGCCTGCTTTGCTTCTTCCTGAGATGATCCCAGTCAAGCATCTCTAGTAATAAATATCCTGCTTTGACATCCATCACAAAGAAATCACTATCCCGTCCTAACACGGGACAATTCCAAGCGTTCGCAAGACCAACTATTTCATTATCGGCTTCAAAGTCGCACACCACAAACGGAACGGCAAGATCTGTCAGGACTTTACGCAGCACGTGATCCGCGAGTGGCGGCAGAAGAAAACCAGACGGTCGACCGTCAGCAATTTTGACGGCAGCCCGGATGCGCTCTTGACAGCGATCTCTCAGAGTGGCCAGCTTCTTATCATCTAGATCATACGCACCATCAAATACAAAGTAAGGTGATATGTTACACTGGCGCAAATTAGTGATAAATAATCTGCAATTGTCTTCAAAGGCTTCATATTCGCCTCCGTGATGTCCTCGGTCTAGATGACCTGAGTAGAGGTAGAACATACAGCCATATCCATCCACTATGACCTTGGTATCGAGAAGTTGAACCTCCCATAGCATGTCATGTTGCCTCTCTATGAAGGATGTCAAGCCTTTCACTCCCATTTCCACAGGTGAGTATCTGTAGAAGTTAAAAAGAACAAGATTTTCAAAATCAATCAAACTTGACATAAATAATGACTTTTGAAGTTTTATCAACTAGGTAGCCTTGATTCAAGGCGCAATTATTGCTGGATATCACTTTATATAGCCTATACAAATAATACTAGTACCAGAAAAGACCCAACCACACATAACTCTCTATCAGCCCCAGATCCACCTGTTAAACTTGTCGATGCTTTTAGTTTTCCCCGAGTTGCAATAGCGCCTTGACTAGTCGCTAATTAGTTCGCTAATTCATTAGCGACTTGGCAAGTCCTTCGGGCCGGTCAGTTTTCGGGGCGAGTTCGGTTTTCGGATGTGGCAATTTCATAATATGACAGTCCATTTTGTGCAAGTTCAGTTACGCTGTGATTGTAGTGTCAATGGTGTGTTGTGTAGCATGCACGCGACAAGCTATGGACATGTAGTGGTGGGATCTGTGAGTGGTGGTGGTATGGTAGGGATAATAAAGCAATTCTAAAAATCAGTCTTTTTTTAGGGAGAGTAGAGGTCTAATATTGGGAGATTATCTGTATGTAAAGAGTATCTTTGCTGCCCAAGGACTTGCAGCAAGTCTATCAACTAGGACATTGTGACCATTTTGTTGGGCTGGTGTATGGTGAGGGTAGAGGGAAGGACATGTACAAGCAACTATCCTATGATTCTTTTAGATTGTTAGGTTGGGTCCTGGTCATATATTTTAATGTGATCTTGTTGTATAATTATGTTATTGAAACAAACAAGAAGAAAAAGAAGAAAAAAAAAGCACAATAAAAAAGACTTGGCTATCTTATTTGTTACGCCATAACCGATGAGAGATGAATGAAAATGATTAGAGCATGCCCATTTGTGTTCTCTCAACATCGATCAGCTGATCGCCTCTGTCATATTGTTTACATCGTAACATGCTTTTTGAACAGAATAGCGATCAGCGAATAATTTGGTAAATTTGTTTTTGTATACCGACAGTCCAGGCAAACGATAATTGATAACTAGGTTTAAATGTCTTTAAACCGACTAGAGGTCTGACCGACAAATGTCAACATTTGGAAAATGGACCCAAATATCATGTGATTAAATAATTCAATTTTTTTTGGTTATGTATGAGATCGATGAAACAAAAAAGTCAAGCCGCAATCAATTTGACGACAAAAATGTAGTTCGCATAGAAAGCAAAAAAGGATTTTCTTTTTAATGAGGCCCGACCGACAAATGTAAAAATTTGGAAAATGAACCCAAATAGTATTTGGTTAAATAATTCATTTTTTTGGTTACGTATGAGATCGATGATACAAAAAGTCAAGCTGCAATCAATTTGATTAAATATTTGGTTTTAAAAATAATTCAATTTTTTGGAGTTAACATGTACATATGAGATCGATGATACAAAAAAGTCAAGCTGCAATCAATAATGCTGTTCGCATAGAAATCATAAGATATTTTTTAATCTTAACGAGGCCTGACCGAAAAATATCAAAATTTGGAAAATGAGCCAAAAATAGCATTATTTGGGTAAATAAATAAAAAAATTAAAAAAATGGTTTTGAAATTTTACCAAACAGTAAACTAAATACCCTAATTTTAAAGAGGATTTTGAGTTACGCAGAAATATCACCCTTATTTATACAGATAGCTTTACTCTATACCTAAATATTTTGTGAAACTTTCAAAAAATAATTTATGTTTTACTAGAAAATAAATTAAATTTCAGTCATTTTGCTACCAAAAATCAAGAATTTGTGAAAGTTTTGTTTCAAGATTTGATTGGAATGATGATATTTGGATTGACATTAGCAAAATTCAACTTGTTTAAAGGTATATTATGTGATCTTTTCCAGGGGACGCCCTCAATCCTCGTAAAAAAATTGGAAGCAGATTTTCTTGCAGATTTACTTTTCTGATCATAAATCATAAATATATTCCAAGTTACAGAGCGATACGATTCCTAATAACCTCAAAATCATAGTTTTAGAGTGAATTTAAAGTAAAATTTGAAAAAATAGATTGTACCGCTCGGTACAATCTATTTTTAAACCATGATTTTGAAGTAATTAGGAATCGTATCGATCTGTAACTTAGAAGATCTTTTAGACCAGGCTAAAAATGAGCTAGGTATCACTTGGAGGCGTTCTTTATCTCATGTGGTTTTTCTAGACCAGAATTTCATGAGGAATAATAATATCTTTGGTAATCAGCCCAAATCCTGAACGCGCCCCCAGGAGACAGTAAAATCCAAAATGGCCGCCATACAGGGGCCCCATAATTCAAATGGCTTCAATTAAGTTAAAAAGCATACCAAATTGTTCGGCTGAGCACAAGGATTCCGAAAATGTATAGTTTGCCCCACTTGCTCCGATTTTGAAAAACAATATCTCAAATTGCTCGTATGATCACAAGGATTCCAAAAATGGTAGTTTTTACCATCTAGAGTGTCTGTGGTACCTTATCAAGGGGTCAGAAGGTCAGGTTCCGTATAAGTCAATATGTAACCTGACCTTTTGACCCCTTTATAAGGTACCACAGACACGCTAGATGGTAAAAACTACCATTTTTGGAATCCTTGTGATCATACGAGCAATTTGAGATATTGTTTTTCAAAATCGGAGCACGTTTAAATTTTGACCCCATATGCAAAGGTCAACAACCTTTTAACGTTTTGCCCGACAACTCGTTAACCAAACATCGGAAGTGGGACAAACTAAACATTTTTAGAATCCTTGTGCTCAGCCGAACAATTTGGTATGTTTTTAACTTAATTGAAGCCATTTGAATTTTGGGGCCCCTGTATGGTGGCCATTTTGGATTTTGCTGTCTCCTGGGGGCGCGTTCAGGATTTGGGCTGATTACCAAAGATATTCTTATTCCTCATAAAATTCTGGTCTAGAAAAACCACATGAGATAAAGAACGCCTCCAAGTGATACCTAGCTCACTTTTAGCCTGGTCTATTTATGATTTATGATCAAAAATGCAAATCTGCAAGAAAATCTGCTTTCATAGTAAAAATCAATGATAGAGGGCGCTACTTGGAAAAGATCACATATTATGCCTTTAAGGATGAGGATACCAAATACCCAATATAATCTCATTCATCACATGTAGTCACAAGTTTGACTGTTTATTATATTAAGATGAAGAATTTGATTTGTTATTCCAAAATTAAATTTGATAAAAATATTAATATCTAAATATTATTCAAGATGTTTAGTAGAAGCACACAATTTAATTTATTCAATTCAATACCAGAAAAAGGCCAAAAGAAATGTCTTCTTCCTATTAACCATGATTTTGAAAACTGACAAAAGAGTTGTATCATTTTTGCTTTTACTATAGTGCAAATGAATACTGATTTTACTGACCCTCATTTTTGAAATTCCAGAAAAAGGTTACAGGTTTTTTCCCTTCCAGAATTTTGCTTTCCGGAAATACACTAACATATTTTGAAACTGTCATGAAGTGATTTAATAGTCAAATATCCCCAATGACATCTAATTTTAATTTGAAATCAGAAATCGTTTTAATGTGAAAACAAATCCAACAGACAGACCTTAACTTTTGGAGGGATCTATAATATTTTGTTGTTTTATATGGTAAATAGATTAAATGTCAGTAATGTTTGGCAAAAAAACAACCCCAATCCCCCCTCAACCCTATCCCCACCACAAACCCCTCCCACTCCACCCCTACCACCATCCACCACATCCCCTCCCCACCAAACCCCTGTAGAAGGAAATAATTCATATAATTTGAGTCTTTATACACATTCAATTTGACTTGGCACAAGTTTATCAAAAGAGTTAGTGACAAGTCTATGCATTCCAAGCAGGCATATGTTACAGTTGTGTAGATATTATGCTTGGCTATGTTTAATTCTTTAGCCACTGAAATCAATGTTTTACCGTATGTTATTATATCTGACCAATCAGTTCAGTTAATTCTGTTATTGTATAGCGTGGATAAGCCAATCAGAGGAGAGCCCACAGGCCCGCCACATGCAAGCACATGGTCTACACATGAGCTTGACCAACATTATTGTTTCTGCCTTCAAGCTGACAACATTATCTTGGGATGAGTTCGAATAAAACTTTTAAACAATAAAATCTATAAGTTTGCTTCTTTAGTTTATATATAATTTGACTCCACATCCAGTGTCCCTTCCCTCGTTCTACGCTCATGTAGCAGGAAAACAAACCCTGTTACACCCCTTCACCCAAACCAGCACCACCCCACCTCCACAAACCCCCTCCCACCCAAACCCTCTCCCCATCCTAACCCCTCCCCCACCACAAAATCCCTCCCCACCCCACCCCTTCCATACCACATACCCCTCCGGCCTCCACTCCCATTCACAAACCCCATCTACCACTACAAACACTCTCCCCACCACTAACCCCCACTAAAACCACAAACACCCTCCCTACCCCTACCCGCATCCAAACTCCCACCACAAACCCACATCCAAACCCCCAACACCACCCAAATCAAACACCCAAAACACAATTCCTCCCCATCCAAAAACCCAAATTTAACCCCAACCTCAAGCCCCACCCAAACCACACACCCAGCCCCCTCACCCCATCCAAACCTACACCCCAACCCAAAACCCACACCCAAACAACTAATTAATGAAAAGAAAAAAAAGTGGGCCCATCTCTATAGTTGAGGATATCCACAAACTTTTTTCTTAAAAGCTGATTGGTTGGCCATTAAACTGGTTGTCATGATGAAACCCGGCATATCATTGGTCACATACTACACCTTAAAGGTAGATGACCCGATCACATTTTCGTAACACAGAATTATTTCAAACATACGGAGATTTTCATATCATATGAAAGCTCATATTGTTATCATTATCATACTGAAATTTGACGGCCTAAATCGGTATAATTACGGAGAAATCGATGAAATAACGTTGAATTACGGCGAATGGTGGTAACCACCGATATAGTTTGTGTACTACTCAATGGGTACAGTTCACAGCATCTTGTGCATCTATAAAATAAGAACCATTAAAACTATGCAACTCAAACTTTGGAACACAACTTTTTTAAGGATGACCTTTCATGTAGAATAGAAATCTTCAAGTTGAAAATCGGAACATCACCTTTAATAGACATCAATATTCATACACAATTTAATAGGGATGAGAGTATACACTCCAGCTATTTCTATCACAAAAATCATTATGGTACCGTTGTGCCCATCAATACAAAACCTTTTTTACAATGGACAAATAAACTTTTGCTTGATGCTGAGTGGATGTCTTTGACACAACACTCTGTGATGATTGTTCGATGCACTGCAATTTGAATTGGACCAATGTTTTTTTCTGTTGTTGTTGGGCAAAAATGTGCATGCTCGATAGATTGTTTGCATATTCATGCTAAATACTTGTGGAAGTAAGCCGCACACTTTTTGGACGAAGTAAGCCGCACACTTTTTGGACGTACAATTTTCCCAGTCCCTCTTTTTGGTCCGCCATTTTTAAAGATGGCGGCCATACAGAAGGATGTGGGGACCCAGTCTAGGGCGCACACTATAATTCAGTCTAGAAATCCACTTCCGGCAAAAAATTGAGTACGGTACAGCAATAGTTGCGATCAAGCACAAAAGTGTGCGAGATCGACACATTAGCTGGTGCTGTCCTCTCGAATGTTGCAAGTTTATGTTTTGTGTGGAATATGTACATGAAGTTTGTAAAATAAACGGGATGATTTGAGCTTGATTATAATTTTATTAGCCGATTTACCGCCACTGTTCATCCCAGCCTGAGGACTGAAAATTAGATGATGAAATTAATACGTTCCGATTCAGTGGCATTTACGGAAAAATGTAATCGGCAAACTTGCCTTGATATTCAGATATGTTATCATAAAAATTGACCGGAGGATTTTTGAAATAGAGCGGTTTTAAAAGGCCGACATTTGTGTGTAAAGCCTATGGGGAGCAAATTAGTTGCCTGCTCCCTTTAAAGGGGCATTGAGACTTGAGAGATATGTGTGGGAGTGCGCCCTCAATTATCCTGGAAATCAGGTTTTTTTCCATCAAAGTAATACTTAGGCATACTAACTACCATCTAAAACAGTTTACCAACATTCGCCGTTAATCATATAAAATAGTTTCGATATGATCATATCGAAACTAAGGTGCTGAATTCGGAAGTTATGCTAAGTTTTACTCTTGGACTTTCGCAGCAAATCTCAACCCAGAAGTGCCGTTATTTGCTTAGTTTGGCATGAAGGCGATGTCGGAATTGTATAATATTTTAGGATTTGGGCTATGTTGATGATTATCTTTACGTTATTTGCTCAATCATTTAGTATATCGATACATCTCTCAATGCCCCATTAAGCACACTGCCCTAGTTCCCGGTGGTTTGAGGCTCCGAGTGAATGTGCATTGGTCAATGCGTTGAAAATTAACGAACACCAACCAAATCTGCAGTCTTGGGCGGTTTTTTTAATCACAAATTTGCAAATAATGGTAATAGGCGTACTTCAAAGAACCTGTGCGAGCCGAGTTTCTTCAATTTTTTTACAATTTTATTTTAGTAGTTTGCATTTTGATGATGCAGAAAAATTCAATTGATCTGACTTCTTTTAGCTTAAAACAATGTTTTGGTATCACAAAAACCTTAATATTTACATTTTTGCAGTATAAAAACCTGCCTTTTAATAGGAAAGTGTGACATTATTCAAAATACAGGGTGGGGGTGGGGTGGGGGGTATACTTGGTATGCCTTCCGACTCAGACAACGGGGTAGAGGTCCATAATTTATCAAAAGTTTCTTTAACTTTTCAAATGTCTTATCATCATTGTATTCAACAAGTTTAGTAAATGTCGTATGATGATGTCCGCAACCGTTTAATGACTATTCAAAGGGCGACGAGCGCGGAATGTCTAAAAAATACTAGATTTGATGAATTGAATATGTCCACAGAATGTCATTAATCACTTAAAAAGGCTTCGGGCAAAATGGGTTTATATTCTTAGGCCAAATAAAAAAACCTATATGTTTCTCGTCCCCGCCCGCTTCCTTTTTTGGGGCTGCCTCCTTTTATCTTTTATTTTTTATTCACAAAAAACCCCCAAAAAACCTTTTTTTTTACTAATTTTTTTTAATTTTTTTTCTTCTTCTTTTTTTCTAAGTTCAAAACAGGACCTTAGATGACTGGTATTTGACTCTAAACTGTTCAAGTTGAAATTAAAATGATGATTGTTCTTAACAATAGTACAATAAATGTTTAAAATGCGGAATTTAAATTCAGTAAAAAGGATTCTCGCAAAAATATTCTGCGAGAATCCATTTATTTGGATTCTCGCAGGATGTCGCGAAAGTACATCCCTGTAAATATGTTAAGTTCTTGTTTGTCTAACAATTGTCTCTATAGATTGCCAGAAATCTCAAACGGCGGCCATTTTGAAAAATAAAAAATAAAAAGCCCCTCATCCTCCTTTTTTTGAAAAACCTGGACGAGAAACATGTTTTTTATTTTATTTGGCCTTATATTGTTCATTTTTTTACCTGTTTCAATGACATTCATACAGTAGCCTAATAATCACAAAACTTGCCAATGCACCATCATGCTATCTACTGAAGATAGCACTTCAAAATGCACATTTTCTACGTTTTAAAAATGGCGATACGTTTGTTAAAATGACTACATCTCCAAAATGAAATTTTAGAATTCTACTTAAAATTTAACACTGAAACAATGGTATAAGATGTATAGGATTTTGAACAAACATGTGTTCTCACAACTAATTCTGTCTAGAAATCCACTTACAGCAACAAATTGAGTACAGCAATAGTTCCAGCACGAAAGAGTGTCCTCTTGAAAATTGCATTTATGTTTTGTGTGGAATATGTACGTGAAGTTTCTAGTAGGTAACTCAAGTGAGTTCTCCCAGATAAAAGGCAGAAAACAGTGAGTCGTCGTTGGCGGAGAGCATTCTGAATGGGTAGGTGTGGAGTCTGGAGTTCCTCAGGGTACCGTACTAGGTCCTCTGCTCTTTCTTGCGTATATAAATGACCTCCCTGACGAACTCCAGTCCACAGTGCGACTATTTGCGGACGACTGCATTATCTACCGTCCAATAAAATCCACACAGGACTCGCAGAAACTGCAACACGACCTAAATAAACTTGCTGAATGGGACTATGGGAGAAACGTTGGCAAATGTCATTCAATGCCAAGAAGTGTTTTGTTCTTCGCATCCCCAGCTCAAGAACACCGATTGTCACGCAGTATTCTCTGGGTAATGCCATTCTCCAAGAATTAACATCACATACCTACATGTACCTGGGGGTAGACATATCACAAAATCTGAAATGGGACTCACACATAAATCGTATTACCTCCTCTGCTAGCAAAACACTTGGTTTTGTACGCCGAAACTTACACTCCTGCACCCGGGACACAAAAGCGTCTGCTTATACAGCTTTAGTAAGACCAGGGTGTATGCTAACCGGTATCGCATCGCAGTTTACGCCACAATCAAGCACAACTGCGACGCACATTTGTACATGCATTATGCATAGCAAACTTGCTACACAACATTTTGGACTCGGGACATTATTATTTCCTTCCAAAGTTCCGATTGATTTTAACTTACTATCATTAGTGATGTAAATGGTCCATTTCACGCCATTTAATCACATAGTATTCCGTATTTGGATACGTTTAAATTGATAAACTCAGTGAGTTTAACTCACTACATTCGTCGAGTTTATACTCGCCACATGACACGTTCTAGACTGATTGTTTACAAATTACATCATACATTAACACTTCGTAACCACACGAGAATTTCCATTACATGTACAGCTCAGATGAACATGTACGCAATTAATTATGCCGTAAACTTCGACCTGACTTTCGACCCGGGCCTGAGTAATCGTATAGTTAATAATGAATGGTTTTAATTATTGTTTGCTTCTGAACGGGTCAGCGGACAGCTAATTAGTGAAATTATCTGCAATATATATTGTAAATATTTGATTTCATCAGTCTTCTTCCTATTCTAGAAAACAAATTACTCGGAAATCGAAAATGTTTACAATTGTACCAAAGCTCACCCCCTGTTTTTAAATCGACTTAATAATAATTATATTAAAAGTTCTGGCCGTACCGCGGCACACTTGACTTGGGGATTTGACAGTTCTCTCAGGGATCTGATCTGGGCACGAAAATTGAAACTCATTTAATCAATCCTGCACCTAACCTTACATAGACGTATGTAAAATGGTTGTACTAATTGAAAATAGATTTTAACGGATCAACAGCAAATTGGAATTTAAAAAAATTAAACAAAAACTGCTATGCACAATTTGTAAATTGCTATACAAAAAATTAATTGCATAGCAGTTTTGCTACACAATAAAAACCTTAACATACACCCTGAGTAAGACCTACTTGTACGCTTGAGTACTGCTCCGCAGTATGGGATCCCCACACACAATCCCAAATAAAACAAGTGGGCAAAGTCCAACGGCAAGCAGCGAGGATGGAATAATGACTACGATTGGGAAAATCATACAAGCGTAACTAAACTAATGCGGAACCTGAAGTGGGACATGTTATCAACTAGACGGAAGACTGCAAGGCTGCTAATAATGCACAAAGCCATAGGGGGGCACCTGGCCTTACCGGCCCAGGACTACTTTAAACCGGCTCTGAGGCGCACTCGTCACTCTCACATAAATTAATTTCAAACCCTATCATCTAGTAAAGTCTTTACTAAAGACTGTCATAAGTTTTCTTTTGTTCCCAACACAATCAGAGACTGGAACTCTTTACCAAAGAACATCACTTCAATAACAGAACTAGAACCCTTCAGGACGGCAATTCTAGATCACTACCGCAAGCAATAAGATAAAGAAACCAAGGACTAAATTGAATAGCATAGCGCACAACCATTCCTGCTCGGTTTGTCCCACAAGGGATGTTGAGCAGTATCCGAAAGAAGAAGAAGATATAGTGCTGGAGATATCAAGCCTCCCAACGCCAAAATCACCAGGCAAATGCTCTTCATGATCTCTTCAACATTTGCTTTATAATTCAAACAGGAAATCAAATTTTAACCTTACCCCAACCATGCAAACAGATTGTTACTCCATTAGAACAATTATTTTGGGTTTCAAACATGACAAAGAGTAAATTTATTATGCATTTTGTCTTGGTAGAGCAGAGGGTAAATTTGGCCACGAAATTGGTGGGCAAATTTGTCCACCGACAGGAGGGACTGATTTATAATATGATATTTAAATTTATTATTTATTTCAAATTCAAAAATACCTTATAAAATTAAAGCAGAATCGTGGATATTCGTTGCGAATGATGCACAGACCTCTGGGAGTCTAGTTTAATTGAATTTTGAACAATCAGCGATCTCACGATCTGTCCCGTTCTTGTCAAACGAAACTTGATACCATCCAGGGTCTTCTAACTTGCAATGAATGAATGAATGTTTACATCTGTTATCGAGGTCAACACAGCCCACGTGGGTCACAGGTTGAAAGGTTAATATATCCTCTTTCAAACAAACTCAAATAGTAAAACCAGGTAAAACCTTTTTAAATAACTTAGTACAAAAACAAAAACATATTTTCCATCAAATAAATTTAAATTTAAATGAAATAATATAATTAATTTTGTTTAAGTTTTTTTTAACGTAATTTGGAATATTTGACAAATATTATAAAAAACAAAGTTGTGATTGATCTTAATTGAGCATTGGCCAGTTGTTTACCGTAACCACTGGGAAAAGTGATATTAGGGCCTCTACAAAATTACGTATATTTCCGTAAGTTCAAATAATATGACAAGTTTAATCCTGATTATATGTTAACTGGTTGTTCTTTTACTTATTGGATATATTTAGATTTTGCAAATGTGATTTATAATGTCGTGGTATATCACGAAAACTTGGTCTATAAAATAAGCTTGCTTGCTTGCTGTGTGCGGCCATATTGTGTGGCCTATTATTATTGCATTATTTAGTTCGCTGATTTTCCAATGCTTTGATTTTGACCATATTGATAGGGTTAATAAGGAAGGGCTAGGGTTATATGGGTTAAGACCTGAATATACTCTTCAACGCTCAGACGCTGAGCAGTAGCATTGTCACCGCTACGGCACGCTCGTCAAAAAAGGTACCAACAGCAACTCTCTACTCTACTCCAGCCGCTCAGCGGTGATCAACACTGAACTGAACGCTAGCGTTGGTCAACGCTCAACTAAACCCTTTCACACTGTGGGCAGGCCTGGGTTTCTCGGAGAACTAACGACCATACCATGAAAAATACCTCCCAACACGCAGTAAATGTCTTTTTCTAGCGCATCACATATAATATCGATGGTATGGTAAGTTCAGTAAGTGGGTGCTATTTCCAGGCCTGCATACTATGCCTTAGGCTGGTGCATAAAATCGATCGACCGTCAAAAACTCGGTCTATTGTTTGCACCGAATGTGCGGTTGATGCATTTCGGTGCCACCGTAACAACCAAAATTTTCGATGGATAATTATTCACTGTAGCGGTTTTCAATCCACCTTTGATCGTCTCTAAGTACCGCGGTCTATCCTAATTGACACCTAAACAATCACTTGAGCGGCGCGCTTTGTGACCCACTTCAACGATCGCCGACCGTGGCGAGATGTCCGCCATGACTGGGCAAGCAACACGGCCCAATTGCATCATGACTAACTGGCAGCCCAGGGAATAAACAAACGTAAACAACCGAAATTTACGATGGCATTTTCTATGAAATGGATTGGATTGAGCTCTTTAATATTTTATAACGTTTTAATTTCGGTCCAACCATAATTTTTGGTTGAAAATTTCAACCGAAAATTCGTGTTTTTCGGCAACTCTTTCAACCGTTATTTCACCGATTTTAAGTAGGCCTACCGCGGTCTTCAATTGCAGGGCGGTAACGGGCGGACATCCCACGGGTGATTGTTTTGGTTGGGTGTTTATTTGCTGTGTCTACTTTTGAACCGAATATGCAAACGTAACAAACCGAAATTTACGATGGAATTGTTTATGAAATCGATGTTAACCAGTATCTTTGTAACATTTACAATATATAAAATCCACTCACATATAATATTCGCTCCGTAAATAAAACGGCCGCCAAATTATTTCCATTTATACAGTCTATTAATACACGTGTACAGCCCTTGTATTTATTATACGAAATAATTATAATACAGCAGCTATCATTTTTACAATCAGGTCACACAAAACAAGAGGGTTTATTTGCCCAAACAAGACACTTTTGCTATTGACACTTTTGAGTTCTATTCTGAAGCTTACCCTGACATCTTTAGAGAAGAAAAATACTATACAATTTTGTTTCAATTACTTTATTTAATGTTCTTATACGTTTGCTTTAATAGTTAATACTAGTAATAGCGGTAATTTCGGTAGGCCTTGTATCACCTACTTATACCGAACATTGTATGGGCGGCCAATAGAGTTAATATAGAATGTCTAAAATCGGGGTAAAGAGATAAATTATAATTTTGTAATGAATACTAATTTACAATATGAATATTTACTAGCAATATGAATAATTAATTAATTAATTAGCAATATGAATTATAATTAACATGAATATGAATGATCCAGATTGAACTGAAATGGTCCAGGTTGAACCGAGATGATCCAAGAGGATCCCACATCAATCATGAATATTCATATTACTAATTAATATTCATTACAAAAAAGTTATCATAATTTATAAATCTCTTGCGAATTAAAAGTATAATGTGTATGCAATGTATATTTTAACCCCATTGGCCGCCCATATAATGTTCGGTATAAGTAAGTGATACAAGGCCTACCAGTAATAGCACTATACCAACAAAATATGAAAAGTTTAAAATCTCAGTGAAAGCACACATGTTGAATGCAAGGATGGCAGGCTTTGCATCCTGTGGTACAAACCCTCAGACCATGTTTGATGGCCTATTTTCCCTATATATTGTGCTAGGATCTTGAATTTGCACCTCCTTAGTGAGGAAATAGGTAAAAATAGAGTCTAGGACAGTTTGTTTATTTATTTGCCAACTTAAAAAATATATAAAAATGTCATTTAAAATATATTCATTTTCATCATCAAACAATTTCTTAAAAGAAAAAACTACATAAACAAAAACTGTTTAAAAAAGATTTTATGGGTCAGTCCTGTTTCGACAAACAAACCTTTTTTTTTACTCACTGACAATGTGAATCAACTGCAAAACAATTGCTGCCTTGTGTTTTATTCCGTAAGTGAGACCTATGTGACGTGATCAAGCGAAATGAGTCACATGTCAGCAGCTTTGAATTTGGTTATTTGTCCATCATTCAAAGGCATGTGAAAAATGTTACAAACCCTACTAAAATCGAATTTCTAGTTTGTACTTTACAAACAGTTTACCAACTGAGAAAATAAAGTAAAACATAAGAATTTGTAACTTCTTTTTACCTATAACTCAAAATAAATATTCCCCGACATAGGACTCATTCCGCTTGATCGCGTCACAAATAACTTATAAGGATATTGCCGAGTTTATTCAGTAGGATGAAATATCTAAATGAGAAATCAGCGATCTCTAATAGCAATAAATCTAAAATGTGTCGTAATGCACTCTGCATGCGTGCAAAAAACTCTTTGTTTTTATTTGTTGTTCACGTAGCACAGATTCGCCAATTTTTACTGCGGTGATATAAAACTTGGTAACATATTATTTTTCTTTATTAATAATAATAAAGAGATTAGGCTAAATTTAAAAAAATCATTGGTCTCAAAGCTCCAGCGCGCGTTAGTTTATTGATGCGCATTAGAAAAACAAAAATCTTGATTTTTTTCTAAAAAAAATTCAAAAAACAAACAAACAAAAATCCCCCAAAATCCCCAAATTTCACCGATTTTTCAGATTTTCATTGAGCACATCATTTTAAATACAAAAAGTCACTTTTACAAGGATTTCAATATTTTATATTTAAAAAAATAAAGAAAAAGAAAAAAAACGCATTCCGCATTAAGTTTTGAAAAACTGAAGAGCTTTGAGACAAAATATTTTTAAAATTTAGCCTTAAAAGTATGCACAGAATTATACATTTTGATTTATATTGTCGTGTATGAATTGGGTCAATCAACATGCATAAGTTTTGCTTCTCAAAAAATTAGAAAAATTAATGCACACGCATTGATGTTGATATTCCAATTTATCTCGAAACAACACATACGCATTTATTGATCCATGACTTGCCATTGCCCAAGCTGTAATTTTCCAAACTTCACCAGTTATTGGTAAGTCGATTTATAAAAAAATTGTTGGTGTGCTTATTTTCTAAGTTTAAAATGTCCAAACATTTTGTGCCAATCAACACTTGGTAAGTGTAAATCCTATCTAGACAAACTTGTTAAACTGCAAAAATGGGCAATTCGAACCATCTCTAATAGTCGTGACTATAGGAGTCACACAGCACCTTTATTTGCTAAGTATAATTTCCTTACAATAACCGAAATGTGCACAATGGAACTTGGTGTATTCATGTTTAAATATTCCATAAATGATCTACCCGTAGCTTTTAAAACCTTCTTTTCAAAACGTTCAGATGTTCACAACTACCCAACAAGACATAGCAATGATCTTAACATGACAAATAACAAAAAGACTTTCCCCGACCGGCGACCGTGCTATTCGAACCAATGGTCCAATTCTCTGAAATTCACTTCCCAAAAACATGAAACAATCCAAATCTTTAAAGCATTTCCGAACCCAGTTAAAGCAAAACCTTATCCAAAATTACGAGTAATCTATTGTATTTGAGCCCATCCTTGTTCTGTCTTGTTTATGATGTTGTGGAATTCTTATTGTTTATTTTAGTATAAAATGTTTGTTTATGTATTGCTTGTTTTAAGGGGTAGACCATAAACGGGCCTCATTGGCTTTCCAGTCTACTCCTCCATATTGTGGTTTTTTTTATATGTGATTTGATGTATTTTTTATATGGAAATAAAGATTGATTGATTGATTGATTGATTGATTGAATAAAAAAGTAGCCTATGCTTGTTTATTTGTTATAGGTAGAGTGCCACCATGCCGCCAACACGCGGTGTGAAGAAACCCAAAGAGGACAAGAGCGATCATAGAATTCTTGCAAATAGATACAGGTAGGCAGGCAGGGGGTTAACCCCCTGAGAACTACCGGCCGATTGGTTAAAAAGATGGATACATCATTTATTGAACCAATGAGAGACATTGTTAGAATAATTGTATCCCTGATAAAGATGGGAGTGAAACATTTTACAAGCTGCATTTGAATTGGCTATTCAAATGAGTACATCTTGTAATAAACCAATCAGAACCACCGTAATATAGACAGGTAGACCCCAGGGGGTTAATGACCCCCTCAAATGGAATTTTCACAAATGAACATTGAATATTTGGGCCTTTTTGCAAGCTTGGAGGTGAAATCAGACCCCCAATTTTTGGACCTGTAGCCTATGGTCGCTTTATGGCAAAATATTTTTCACTTCTGAAAATTTATTTTAACCCCCAATTTTTGGATTCTTTGCATGCTTGGGGTGAAAAAATGGTTTATTCTTCATGTAATTCTGCACAGAATTAGCCTAGCACAAAATCTGTGTTAAACTGTCAAAATGTTTAAAGGATTAAAGGATTAGACAGCTTTATTCAGTAAAATAGAGGCTTAACACCAGTCTAATTCATGAATGAATTACACCAAGGATACACCATGATGACCCCCAGTGTTCAGGTCTTAATGCTATCCCTGCAGGTAGGTGGCAAGTTTGAACTTAAAAAAAAGTCTAACTAATGAAAAGATGCATGCTTCACTTTCATTCCATTTGTGTTCTGTGTCTACTGGTTCCCATTAACATTTTATTGCAATGAAAAGGTTTGACATTGCTGAACAGATTCATCAGGTTTGTTTTTGAGTTTCATAGTTAGTAAACAAATTCTTGTTGAAAGCATAGGTGGACGTTTTTACGCACTGATATTTCAACATCGTGACTCAAGAGGCATTTATCAGGAGCGACTTTGGCAGGAAGAAACATCCTCAGAGATGATAATTTGCTTTATAGTATTAGATCATGTGACAAAGCAATACAAATGATTGAGTGTCTAGAACATCACAACCCTTTAGAGGTGGCTTAGTAGAACACCAACAATAAATCAAATGGTCAGCAAATAATATTTAAGATGCAAACAAAAGGCTTCAGTGCAGGAACAGACAAAATCAGCATGTCCGACTATCTAGCAAGGGCAAATTACACAATGGACTGGGATGAGGTCATTATATAAGCACTGTATAGTATATTACAAAAACGAAATACTGTAAAACCAGAAATGTTTGCGAATCAGCAATACTGGCCTAATTCATGGCATGAACATTTTGCAAATGTAACTTTGCAAGGCACTGCTACCAGGTAGATTGGAAATATTTGCGGCATGACATTTTCGTGACTAAGTGCTCCTTGGGAAATTAGCGTAATTAAAATGCACACGAACGTTTCTGGTTTTGCAGTAAATATTTTTGAATTATATCTATAATATATTAGGTGATTTATACAATATTTTTCAGTATTGATTTTTGTCACAATAATTAACTTTTAAAATCCTGTTTTGATTTAATCGACAGAGTAGAGAAGAAGTTAGGCAGTGGCAACTATGGCACAGCTTATTTGGTGCACGACAATAAAGCAAACAAGAACAAAGGAGAAGAGGAATGGTAAGGCAATGCAGTGTTGCTAGCCAAACCACATAATTGGGCTACTTTGGACCCCTGCAAATGGTGCAGTTTGCAAAACCTTCGAGCTACTATTTTTTTCTTCTATGGGCAAATCCATATCGGGCTACTTTAACTTGTGGGCTGTGGCTTGGAAGGTGCTTGCACTGCGCTGCCTTGAGCAAATTTCATTTGGGAATGCTGCAAATCTCATTACACTCATGATGGAGAGAGAGGGCCGAGGTGTATGGGTGTATATGTTGTGTGCATTGTATGACCAATGAGCTAACAAAACATACATGATGGAATCTGATTCATAAGATAAATTCACATTTGCTAACCATAAGAAAATGATTTACTGAGTGGTTTAAAAAAAAACAGACGCCTTACACTGTCCGGACAGGGGGCAGACCCCCACTTTTTTTTTTTGCCCCACCCTTTTTATTTTTGCCCCACCATTTTTACAGAGCCACCCTTTTTATTTGGGAATGTTCAACCCCCACCCTTTATACCGAAAAGGGGATATTTTGATCATTTTGTGCCTTCAAATTTGAAAAGACACTCACTGGAAGAAAAGACAAAGTGACGTAAGTGTTATGATATCTCTTCCCGGGATTCCCAAAATTATTCATCAAAATAATTGAACAAAATTATTCTCCGCATGGAATTAACCCCCCCTTTTATTTTATCTCTACGCTTTATACAACTACACCATTTATATCAGAAATATTCTGACTCCCTCGCTTTTGTTGATTTTTTGATTTCAATATAATGCGTGCCGTCCGGACTATGCCTTACTGACCGACTCTGCTTGAGAGGTGTGTTTGCTGGTAGAAGAGCCCTTTTTTCACCGCCTAAGTAGTGCAAAATAAAACCTTTAAACCATCTCTTTATTTGCAGGAAAGTTTTAAAGGAAATCTCCTGCGGCGACCTTGCTCCTGATGAGACAGTGGATGCTATGCACGAAGCCAAACTACTATCTAAGCTACATCATCCAAATATTGTCAGGTTTCATGACAGTTTTCTAGATGGAGAATTCTTCTGTATTATTACTGAATATTGTGAGGTAAATATTGTTAGGTTTCTTGTCATCTTTTTAGGTGTAAAAGATTCAGGGGGAGCAGGTAATCACCGTCAATCGCTGCAGACCTTAGTTTGAATACACACCTGCAACCGTGGTCGGTGCGTTTCTTGATATGTGCAAAATGTTGCAAACAGTGTAAAAACGCTATCCAAATGAGGTCCTCGCATGTGATACCCCCTGACATACTTTGGATGAATAGTGCACTGTATGGTTAGCGCGGTGTGATACAAAAAGAAATCACCATTTTGTCCTCTGTGTATCCAGGTAGGTGTGTCCTCGTTTGGATTGTACCGCTTCATGATCCTCGTTTGCCGGTTATTAGCAGTAGGGTGTATGTGTGTACAGACATGTTGAATCACAAAAGTCTAGTCGAGTCATACGTTATATACCCACAGACACGGGTAAATGGAATAATAGCCTAATTAATTAAAACATGTTCAGATCAGAGGTTGCTTCAATGTAATCCCAGCATGCAGTAGAAGCGCATTGTGCAATGGGATAATTGAATAATAATAATAATAATAATACAAAATACTTATAGAGCGCCTTACAACAAGTTCTCAAAGCGCTTACATACAAAGAGAAAAGTACAAATACATAAAATACAAACAAACAAAAATATATGAGAGACATGCAGGAAATGCATATCAAAAATACAGAGGGCCTGCACGATAGTTTGACAAAAACAATATACTAATCAATTAGACACTATGTGTGGACTTAATGATATGAGTCTTGAGACACTTCTTGAATTGGCCAAGAGATGACATTGAGCGAATATATGATGGTAAACCAGGGTTCTAGCTAGGACGGGCGGGCCCGCCCACCACATTTAATTTTTTTTTTTTTTACAATTTGTGGATAAAATCATTAAACTGCCTCATAAAACAAGAAATTATGTGGCAGGAACCCTCAAAGTGCATTAAAAAACCCTAAAAAGACATTAAGAAGGCCTCTGGATCCCATGCCATGATCCACTGCACTTCGTTCGCTACATTTTCTCCGTTCGCCGTCAGTAAATTTACCCGGTTCTAAAATGGTCCTGGCTAGAACCCTGTGGTAAACTGTTAAATTGTGCCAATTCAATCCGTGTTTTGCATTGCACAGAAAGGATATGGTTCATTGAAATGTACAGAAAAGAAATGTTTCATTAGAGGAACTAGTCAGTTTATATTTCTCAATACAATGATACCAACAAATGTGAAAAGTCTTCGCTGATTAGTTCCTCTAATGAAACATTTCTTTTCTGTACTTTTCAATGTAAAACATGGATTTAATTGGCTCCATTAAGGGGGCTGTGGACTCTCAGGTACAGCCTCCGTAAAACTGCCGTAACTTCTTCAATATTCATTTAATCTTATAAACGTATACAGTTTTTTGCACGAAAGGGTTCAATTAATCCAACCATGATAATGAAATTGACCATTTTGGAAAAAATTATGAAAAACACGTCTTTTGACCCATTTTAGGTTCTGCAGAGATAACTCAAAATATATTTTGTCAAATTTTGTCATACTAGTTTTATGTTAATCCTGATAACATTCCCTAGGAGCTTTTTATTTTTATTTTTAATATCTTATTTATTTTTTGAGTTAGAGACCAAAAAGTGCCAAAAATGTGAATTTTCACATTTTTTGGATTAATTGAACCCTTTCGTGCAAAAACTGTATACGTTTATAAAGATTAAATGAATATTGAAGAAGTTACGGCAGTTTTACGGAGGCTGTACCTGAGAGTCCACAGCCCCTTAATATCCAATTGCACAGTGCGTTTCTATTGCATGCTGGGAATACATTGAAGCAACCTCTGGGTTCAAATGGATAGAATGCCAACATTGTGTATTTTCTCAAATCTACCAATTTACTGTATCTTTTGCAGGCCTAGAAATTCGCGCTGCAGTGCGAGAGTCCATTTAGATTCTCGCGGAATAATTTCGCGAGAATCCTGGATTCTCGCCAATTTTGAGAATCCATGGATTATTGCAAAATTAATGAAAATAATATCAAGAATAAGGCTATATGCTTGCACAACTTCCAAATTTGGCATGTTTGTTGACTAAGGGTCAAATACAAGTCATCTAAGGTCCTGTTTTGGACTTTGCGCGAATCCACCTGGATTCACGCGGTAGTAATTTTTACACGAATCTTCACGCGAATCGATTCGCGGAGTCGCGCCGAAATTCTACCCCTGTTTTGTTTTGTTTGTGTATGACACTGTTTTGTGATTTTATTCGTATCAGGGTGGCGATTTAGATGACAAGATAACTGCATGGAAGAAAGCTGGCAAATCTTTTGACACCAGTGTGATCATGGATTGGTTTGTACAACTAGTACTAGCAGTACAACACATGCACAGCAGGTAGGCCGGCACTAGGGGGTGATGGACATCTTTTCTTTGAACTTTATCGTGAGAATACTTTAGCCCAAGCCTGTGCAACCTTCGGCCCACCGGCCTCTAATCTGTGGCCAGCGAAAAGAAATCCCAACATTCCCATCGATGCGGCCCGTTTTAACCAGAACTCCCTAGGTTTACACAAATGGCGGATTGATTTAGTGGTGTGCTCCCATATAATTAGTAGCGCTGCATTTAGTAAATATAACTCGAGAAGGGATTGCGTGTTCAAATCCCTGGTTAAAATGGCGCTTGCTGCAGCAACAGCGAGTAAAAAGAGGAAATTACACAAACAGAAGCGGGTATTCAATGAGCAATGGACTGAGGATTTGTCTTCCTAAGCTTCCCCTCTCTCTCCCTATTACTCCTCCTCCGGACGTGTTTTGGAAAGTTTGACAATCACGGCAGCCCGTGAATGGATCTCAAAATCATAATGAGGCCTGGGTGGTAGAAAAGGTTGCACATGCTTGCTTTAGCCCAATATCAATGGGTTTAGTCAATGTAAATATACTTTTTATACTTGTAAGTATAAAAAGTATTAACATAGGGTAAAAACTGTTTTTCCCTTTTTTATTCAAATTGCTTCAAAAGGATTTTTTTTAAAAACATCCAACTTTTCACCTGAGAAAGTGAGTAAATTTTGAGAAGAAAATAATGAAAGTAAACATT
Organism: Ophiura sarsii; assembly: GCA_035610835.1. Taxonomy (NCBI): domain Eukaryota; kingdom Metazoa; phylum Echinodermata; class Ophiuroidea; order Amphilepidida; family Ophiuridae; genus Ophiura; species Ophiura sarsii. The sequence goes on from CM069444.1 coordinate 53,013,981, forward strand.
TTCAGGAAATGTTTTGACATTTTGAGGAAAGTACCTAAGATTTACCTTAGATAATCCCTTTGGGTTCATCACTTAAGATACTTCAACATTCACTTCAGGTATTTGATCAATTGTGTCAGATAGCTCGAAATGGAGTTAAGGGAGGTGACAACCCTTTTTTAATGAAATTTATCAAGCACTGTATCTTTTAAACTTATAATGTAATGTACATAAAAGTATACCATTAAGAAATGAAATGAGTAGGAGAATTTCATTGTTGGTATGAAATTTCACAAACAAATAGTGATTTTTACATTTTTGCCGCCAATTTTTTTCGGACAATCTAACAAAATCAGTTTTTGGTTAAAAATTCAAACATTTCACCAAAATCATCTAATGTCCATTATCTAGGATCGTTTGGTTTTGTTGGCTTACAAACTTTTAGTTTTTTTGAAAACATAGATCAAAAAGTGCCAAAAATGTTTTGTTGGCACTTTTTGGTCAATAATTCCAAATCTACAATTTTTTAAGCCAAAAAAAAAATTTGTATCCTAGATAATTTACTTTAGATAATTTTGGTGAAATTTTGGAATTTTTTACCAAACAGATTTTGTTAGGTTGTCTGAAAATTGTTGGTGCCAAAAAGTGATATTTGGGTAAAAATCACTATTTTGAGTGATATTTGATACCAAAAATGATCTCTCTGTCTCATTTCATTTAAAAAACGTATACTTCACATTAATAGTTTAAAAGTTACAGTGCTTGATAAATTTGGTGCCAAAAAGGGTTGACACTTCCCTCAAGACTGTAGATACATTTGAATTTCTCAATAGCAGTCAGTAGTCAGTCTCTTGGAATAGAAAACAGGCCAGGGTGCATGTTTGTTTCCACCAAATGATTGAGACTCAAGGAAGTTTTTGATGTGATTATTTGGGTTTTGTGAGTGCTGTAATTATTGAAATATTAATCAAATGCATATAAAAGTATACATTTTTGGAAAGGAAATAGATCAGAGAATCCAAATTTGGTGTCAAAAATGTTGGAATTTTTGAGAAAATCACAAAATTCACTTTTTTTGGACAGAGCTAACAAAATATTTTTGAGCCAAAAATGCCCAAATTGCTAGATGATGATGTAAAGACAATAAGTTAAGGACAATTTTTTTTTTTACCTATTCTAATATTTTTTGAAATTTTGTGGGGAAAAAAGTGGAAAAAAGTGGAAAACTTTTTTGTTGTTGCACTTTTTAGTGAAAAATTCAAAAAAATATTACATTAGATTTTAAAAAAAATTGTTCCTAAGTTAGTGTCATTGCATCATCATCTAGTGATTTGGGCATTTTTTACTCAAACTTATTTTGTGAGCTTTGTGAAGAAAAAAATTGGGTCAAAAAATGATTTCTTTTGTTTGTGATTTTTACTCAAAATATCAACATATTGGTCAAAATTGATGCCAAATTTGGATTCTCTGATCCATTTCCTTTCCAAAAATGTATACTTTTGTATACATTTGAGTCAAAGTTCAATAATTACAGACAGCACTGAGCACTCACATAATTCTAAAAGAAAACTTCCTTAAGTCCCCTTAAGTTGGTTAATAACTGTATAAGTTTTATAGATGTACAGGGTGGTGTTTTTTTATCATGTACCAGCATTTACCTTCTTGACTTTAGTTGCGAGCAACAACAAGTTTATTTCTATAATTGCTTCCCTTATCAAGACAAGATATTCCTCATATTCCTTTGCTTTTGGTTCTCATTGTAGACGAGTACTTCACAGAGATCTCAAGACACGTAACATATTTCTCAAGAAGAACATGATCAAGATTGGTGATTTTGGCATCTCTAGAGTGTTAATGGGCACTACCGATATGGCAAGTACATTCACCGGTACGCCGTATTACATGAGTCCTGAGGTGCTTAAACATGAGGGATATAACTCAAAGTCTGATGTATGGTAAGTGTAACAACAAGTCATGGATGGATAATGAGTTGTTATCAAATTAAGTAGCACTTATTGAACTTCTTGTAACAGACAGGTTTTTATGTACAAACACTCACTTCATGGGGTTTGGAGATAAACTCACGCCTGCTAACCATGAAGGGATTCAACTACAGTAAGCACTCATAGACCATTTCTCTTAAGATTCTATTCTGTCTTTAATTCCTCCATCTCTATACCACGGTTCCCTATCAGTCAGCCGGAGATCTCCATCTAGATGGGAAGGAACTCAGAGAGCTGGTTCTCAACTAACAGCCAAGATACAACTGAACTCAAAGTCGCCTCTCAACCCCACTGGAAAACACTGTATAACTAGAGAAACAACTGTCTCACAATTGGTCACTAGAACCTGACTATAAATATCCCCTGATTGCTGTAGAAAATCTCCCAAAATGGTTATGTTTATAGCATCTCTAATCTATGCTGATGGCTGTTAGGAAATTTACCTGATTGTATGATGTAATGTTAACTTTACCACTAAATAACTCTCCAAATCTATCTTACTTTCAGGTCAATAGCATGTATACTATATGAGTTGTGTGCTTTACACCATGCGTTTGAAGGACAGTCTCTAATGGGCGTCATGTACAAAATAGTCGAGGGGAATATTCCACTAATCCCAAAGCAGTATGAAAAAGATATGCAAGCAATAGTTAACACGTAAGTATGGGATTTAGAGTTTATCGACATAGGGGATGAGGCACAGGTATGGACGGATTTACTCTTAGGCCAAACAAAATGAATTGTTTGGTTGTCTTCCAGAGCTCTCAGAGAGGAGGGGCGGGCGGGCGGAATTTGTTTATTCTTTTTTTTCTTCTTATACCATCGGAAGCTCAAAGTTCAGCCAACAAGAAGTTGAAATCACACTAAGAGTCGCACATATATGTTATGAACACATAGTTTAGTTAATTTAATATTCAATTCCATTTAAACTGTTAACAAACAAAAAAATCTGAAAAAAAAGAAGAAAAAAAAAAAAAAGAAGTTCTGAAGATTTTTTTTTTACAAAATCGGAGCGGCCCTAATTCTGACAAGCGGGCGGTCGAGGCCAACATTACAACAACAACAAAAATTGGCCTTGGCCCCCCCCCCCAAATTTTTTGTTTTGTTTTTGTTTGTTTGTCCATTGATCCTCTTCAAAAGGGTAGGGTCGGTAGATCAGATTTTTTACATTTTTATAAATCACATTCAAAAGTTGTATATAGTGGCTAACTAAGATGGAAATGGGAATATTTACTATTGAATCACTTCATTCATGTTTTAAAATAGTTAAGAATAAAGAAACAGTTAAAAAATATTTTATTGTATTTCCGGAAAGCAAAATTCTGGAAAAAACAATTTTTTCTGGAATTTCCCAAATTAGGGTTGGTATTCATTTGAACAGGAAACACTTTTTTGTCAGTTTTAAAAATTAGGGTAGGTCAGAAATAGATGAACAAATAAAAAATGTTTTGGCCTTGCCACTATGCAAAACAATCATAATCATTTGTACGGATATAGATCAATGACATTTGCCCTCTCAAAGCCAGGATAAAATTTGAAAAATAATATCCGATTCAATATTTGAATTACATAATTTGTTCCACACTTATAGCCATATGATGTGATCTTTTCCAGGGAGCGCCCTCTAGTCATGATTTCTAGAAAGTAGATTTTCTTGCAGATTTACATTTCTGATCATAAATCAAGAATATATTCTGAGTTGCAGAGCGATTTGATTCCTAATTACGCCCTCTATTCATGATTTTTTTTAGAAAGTAGATTTTCTTGCAGATTTACATTTCTGATCATAAATCGTACATACATTCCAAGTTACAGAGCGATACGATTCCTAATTACCTAAAAATCATGGTTTTAGAGTGAATTTAGAGTAAAAATATAAACTGTCGTGTTAACTCGACAGTTTATTTTCATACTAAAACCATGATTTTGAAGTAATTAAGAATCGTATCGCTCTTTAATTTGGAATGTATGTACGATTTATGATCAGAAATGTAAATCTGCAAGAAAATCTGCTTTCAATTTTTATTTTTATGTTGAGGGTGTTCCCTGGAAAGATCACATAATATACCTTTAATAGCACTAGTTACCAGTGATTTAGTGTATAAAATTCATGTGTGTATATTGTTGTTGATATTGCAGCATGTTAGAAAAAGATCCCTCCAAGAGACCATCTGCAGCTGAAGTCACAAAATTACCTTATGTAGCTAGGCATATAGAGGTAGGTAGGAAGCTGCAAACATGTGTGTTACGGGAAAGAGAATTTCTTTCTAAACATTTTGATACCAAAATCTTATTTTTGAAAAAAATGGAGATGAGGCCTTTTGTTTATGAGCCCTCGAAGTCATGGATGGATAATGAGCATTTATCAAATTTAGGGAATCAAGCTAAGCAATTATTTCGATTTTGTCATAAAATATGTAATACAGTCATTTATAAGTTTTTGTGATCGTAAAATCAATCACCTCGATTGTTATACCCTTGACAGGCAAAGTTAAAGCACTTTGGATTTGATCAGGCATATTGAGTTGAAAATCGATTTTAAGATCAAACCAATAAAGGATAGAATTCTTTTTGTTTTCTACTGTTTTGAAGACCCTTCAATGACTCATGCAAAATGTACATAAAGAGCTCAACAAAAGAAAGTCATACACTTTGTTTATGTCCTATAGAGTGACTTTCAATTATCTTTTGTCCAAACAGGCTAGATAGACTTTTGGATTCATCTTTTTGGCACAATTTGGTACCAGATTTGCCACCAAACAACAAAGATAAGTCATGATTAGCACCATTTAATGAAAATCTGTGCCGTTTAAAAATTCGCAGTTTCAACACACTAAAAGGGTATGACTTTCTTTTGTTGAGCTCTTTATTATATCCATTGTTTGACATTATGTTTTTCCCAAAGCTTGTCCCTACCAAAATCAAGTTACACCAATCTTTGCTTGATGGAAGATCACTTACATAACAAATAGTGTCATATAATATGGCCTTATATTTTTATCTACGTTATTAATATTTGTAATTACACATGTACTTTTATTATTTATGTTATTAATATTTTTGTAATTACACAAAATTTGTAATGTACTTGTTTTTTAAACAAATCTATTTTCAGAAAATGAAGAACAAAATAGCTGAATTCAAAGAGCAAACCAAAGAAGATGATTCCATGCAAGTTAGTCGAGACACAGAAGAGTTGGCCACACTTCTACGAGAGAAAACACATCTTCAGGACATAGAGAATGTGTCACTAAAGAAACAAGGTAAACCATGATATAAAGTGATTCATAATAATTAATTATTAGTGAATTTGTATTTTAACTTTATGGGCATATGTTGCACGAAGATAAATAAGTCATTCCATTTAGATTTTAAAATTTGTAGAAAAAACTTTTTTGTGATAATTTAAATCAAAATGTTACATACAACTGTTTAGATTTTAAAGATATACAATAAACACTAATTACAAATGTAAACAAGTAAATTCATAAAACAGGTAAATCGATATGAGTAAATGATTTCTTCTTAACTAACTTCACACATTATAAATCATTGTCAGTGAAACAATTTCGCTGACCATCCAGGACTTGAACTTGGGACCTCTTGATCACTAGACCAACTGAGCTAATGAGTCAAGAGTGGAAAGAATGGCAATTTTATTATCTAACTCAGGGGTGGGCAACCTTTTTGAATGAATGGGCCTGATATTATTAGGAGTGAAAAATTGACTGGGCCGCACCTAACCAAATGTTGTAGCGCTGACCTGCTGTTGATTCTGAAGACTTTCAAGCATGCAATAGGTGTGTGTGCTTTAATTAATAATCTATCTTCACAAAAACGTAATCTCAATACAGTACAGATGCCAGTGGCGTAACTAAACTAGGTTCTTCATATTGGGGGGGGGCAAGAATGAAGAATGAAAGTCAACCGACAAGATTGTTCTGAGTCAAGCAATGCGCGCGTAGCGAGCGAACATTGTTGACTTTACACTTCTTTTTGGCACGATTGATGTATATTTTGGATCTAAACAAGTCTTTACTAAAGAATATTGCATACGAGCGTGATCGCCCCCTCGCCCCCTCTGGTGGTTATGCCTCTGACAGATGACAATTAGGCCTAAAAAAATTAATTGTTGTGTTGCCCTCAAGTGAAATTTTTTAGACAGGTCGGTAGGTAGGGTTTTTTTTTTTTTTTTTTTTTTTTTTTTTTTTTAATATCTCATACAGATTCCATTTAAAAGGTTACTTATAGGCCCATTTTCCCAAAAATTAAGCTTTCAGCAGTTTAAAAGAATGAAGCTAAGGTTTTAAATCAGAAATAAACTCAGGGAGTCAATATAAATAAATCAAGTACAATGAGAATCAAGTTCATTCTTTCATTTGTTTTATTGTTCTCAATCTCAAACACATGTACACGTGACTTTGTGCTCTGACATTGTTTCCAAAGGTCGTCTTCACAGCATTGGTAACGGTAAGTGGCTCAGTAGCTTTGACTGACTGCCAGGGACCTTGGGGTCCGGTTGCAACTCTCACCTCTACTAGTAAATCATCCGTATTCGCCCTTTTGTGTGTGTTATACAAAGAATAAAAATCCCCAACTATTAGAAATGCTAGCAACTGAACTAAATGAAATGTGGGCGCCTCTTGATCCGGTGATACAAACTGCGAAAGAATCCATTTTCCAAGCGAGCCAAAACTAAAAGAAATCAAAACACCGTCGCATATCGCGTATCGACAGCCCGTGGTTTACACAGCCCGTCATTCTACAAACATTCCGTACCGTATAGCTGATGCTGTTTTTTACTAAATGTAACTACGTAAGAAAATGCAAAAAAGATACGTTTTATACTATTTTTGTATCGTATTTACTTTTAAATGCCTGAATAAATATTTGTAAACTCATATTTATTTTCTTCTCGTGTTTTCTTTGTTTTATTATTTAAATATAAAATGCTAAATATGTACAACATCAAGTGCACTGTATTATATTTTTGCCGCAAGACGACACTTAGATTTCGATGGTCCTTCGTGGATCCAATACGATTCATTTCGTAAATATTAAAAAACCGGGGTCCAAAAACGTGAATCGGGCCAAGATGCTTCGAGCTATATTTTTGTTGTGTTTCTGATGGTTGACTCGGCGAGGGATGTCATGGTGAACGGATGATTTTTTTTCGGAGTATATTCCCAGTTTATTCGGTGTTCTTGTGGTTCATGAAAGAGTTTGGTGTAGCTTTGTAACAAAAACTTACTTGGATAGAGATTTTTCGCACAGAAAACAGGTAAAATATTGAAGAAATGTATTTTAAAAAAACAAACAAAAAACAAACAAAAAAACAACCCGGTCCTATTTTTGAAAATTTCGGACCGGGCGCTGTGGGCAATACAACAATTAATTTTTTTAGGCCTTAATGTGGGAAATAGACCTACATATGTTGAGGAACATCATTTGTGCCGATAAATGCTAAGCAGCTAGCTCGTTTTTTGTGATGATGTAAAATATATTGATTTTTTCCCTCTTTTTCTTGATACATCTCGCGGGCCGCAAAAAACCCAATGGCGGGCCGTAGGTTGCCCACCCCTGATCTAACTGAAGGCCTATGGATTAAAATAAAATTGTAAAATAGAGAATTTAGACTCTATAAAATCATTTATTCTTTGATAACATTTGTGATTAGGTCAAGGAGATCATCATCAGCAGCCAAAGCAACCAGAGGATCCTTACAAACACCTTACACCTAGGGAGAGGATGAGATTACGTAAGATGCAGGCAGCTGATCAGAAAGGACAGGAACTTAGGTAAAGATTGGGGCATTCTTTATTAACCAGCATGAAAATATTTTCAGGATTAATATCAACCAGCATGAATATTTTCCGGGTTAGGCGAGGAACCCCCCGCCTGTTTTACAGGCTCGACCGACCCACTTTTTGTGTTTTTCAAGAGGTCTTTTTTTAGAATTGTTTTTCTCAAATCATGTAAAATCAGCCGTTTTTTGGCCGAAAATCTGTTGACATTTTTTGTTCACACATTTTTTTAAAAAATCCTGATTTTTGCAGATTTTGGTGACATTTTAGGTAATTTTTTAAAACAAATAATTAAAAAAACAAGACAAAAACCCGACTGACCGATCCTTGATAAGTCCGTCCGCCCGTAAAACAGGGTGTTTTTTATCGTCGCCTTAACACAGAAAACTCATTTTATTTGGATGTCACATTTATAGATGGTGTGACCGGTGACGTAGTGCCCGGCAGTATGCGTGCGCACCTATAGGGAATGTGCTTTAATTCACACTTGATTGATCATTACTTACAATGCTTACGGTGTAATAGTGCAGTAGTCATGGTCTGCATCCCTAAGCACAGTGAGAGACCAGGTACTAAATCTGGTTGCCCTGCAGTATGCGTACGCACCATAAGGGCATGTGCTTTTATAATTGGCGCTCAGTGATGTGTGTTTTGCTTTCGAATAGTATGTATGCAGTAGTCATGGACTAGTACCTCTAGCATGTCTTTAGACCAGGCGCTAATCAATTTGTAAACACTACTGATGTAAACAACGGTCACCTCATCTATAGCACAATCATTAGTTTTTCATAGTGTTCATGACTATGGGATTACACACTTATAAATTGTAAAAGCTATGCATTCGGAAAAAGAGTGTTAAAAGTATCAAAAAGTGTAAACGATTGAAAAACTGATAATTTTCATCATGGAATTGTACTTATTATTAATACTTAACCTGAAGTTGGGTAGCGAGATGTGTATTGTTTCTGCTGCCAAACATATGGCAGTGTACTATCAAGTCGCGAACATTGCTCCCAGCGCGGACTGTCCGCGATCTCTTGATAAGGCCCCCAAAACAATTGTTTGATTGTCCTCGTCCGCCCGACCCTCTTAATCATTCCGACCCAAAAACTTTTTTTTTCTTCGAATTTCTTTTTTGAACTTTTTTTTAAAAAAATTGAAAAGTTCAATTTTTGTGTGTGAAAATTTCAGTTTTTTACAAATATTAGTTGAAATTTTTTCAATTTTTCATTTTTTTTAAGTGTTGAGAAAATAAAAATACTCATCAAAATGTTAAAGAGGAATATGGTTAGGACGCCTTCTATTGTCATAGTAATATATCGTCCATGGTTTGTTACAATTTGTCATATTTATACACATAACATTCTCAGTTAGGCGTAGACAGTCTTTTTCAGACGTCCATGTTTGGATAGCACCAGATGTGTGTCCGTGTTTGGGGGTGGGGGGAGGTGTGAGGTCAGTGCATATTGTAGTCATGGTGAATATTTTCCACAGCTGGACTGCCACTGCTGGACTAGCATTACCCGTGAAACTTTATGGTATGAACTCTCAAAAAAGATGTGCTTACAACATCCCCACCTTGAGACAACACAAAGAATATGAAGTGCTTTCGTTCACCATGATTTCATTTATCTTAAACTTGACAAAAATAAAATTGATATTAATTTCTCCTATTTCACCATTATTTTACCACTGCAGTATGCATGCCAGAAGTAATCTGGTTGAGAATGTGATGAGAAAGGAGACATTGAGAGACACCTTGGGAAGTATTAAGAAACCTGCGTGGGCTGGCGGAGCAGTAAGTATAGAGGGCGCACCAAACTAATTCAGTTTTAAAATCCACATCCGGCAAAAAATTGAGTACAACGATAGTTCCATTTTTAAAATTATTTTAGCCGCCGATTTACCATCACTGTGCATTCGAACACAAGGACTGGAAATTAGATGCTGAAATCATTATGCCCATTTTCAGCAGCATTTACTGAAAAATCAAATTGATGATACCAACTTTATTAATGTTATAAATAAGCGTTGTAATATGTCATAAATCAAATCATTAGCCCATTTGAAATAGAGCGGTTTTGTAATAGGCCAACAATTATGTGTAAAGCTTTTAAATCGGATGCAGACGGAATATGGTGTTACAGATTCTGCCATCAGTTTTTTCACAAACTATCTGAAGGATCGTAGTTTGGCAACACAGATAGCTGTTATTTGGTACCAAAATAATTCTACAGTCTTCTCTATCCAAATTATGTTCTTAGTTTTATGTTGCAAATTATTTATCCGGGAATATAAAGTTTTGAAAAGGTTTCGAGACTTTTGGGACACCCTGTACTTCTACCCTGTAATAATATAGATATTTCCAAAGTTACTCTGCTGTCCAAACTCCCTTCAAGTTTTCAGCACTAAACAATATACCATTGACTCTTATTTCAGACACCTCAAATGCCTCCCTGGGCGCGTAGCAACCCTGAAGTATACAACGATCCTGCCTTCCGTGCACGTCCCCCACCGAGTGCATCTCAGATGTACCACACATATGAAGGGGATGAGATGTCTGGTACTGCATATTATGAGAGGGAAGATATGGGAACAATGAGAGAAGGTGAGCTAAAGTGCTCAACAACAAAAAAAGTCATACACTTTGTTTAGGTCCTTTAGAGTAACTTCCGATTATTTTTTGACCAAACAGGCTAGATAGACATTTGGAAGAATCTTTCCGGCACAATTTGAAACTAAAGTTGCCACCTAACAACGAAGATAAACCATGATTAGCACCATTTAAAGAAAATTGGTTACTTTTCAAAAGTCACATATTCAATGCACGCATGCCGCGAGAAAATGCTGTGCGTGGCACTTTGAATGGCCGGGAATGAAATGGATATTGATCACACAGTGCAACTGCGTTGGGTTGTGTCAGAGCAAGCGGGCTATTTGATTACGAACAGGCAACATGTGGTCTTTTCTTCCTGCGTAGTGCATTGAAAATGTGACTTTTAAAAAGGGACTAATTGTCTTTAAATGGTGCTTATCATGGTTTATCTTTGTTGTTAGGTGGCAACTTTAGTTTCAAATTGTGCCGGAAAGATTCATCCAAATGTCTATCTAGTCTGTTTGGTTCATTTAGTGTAACAAGTATGTAAGAACTCATGATTTTGAAATTTGAAGAAAGAAGAGTGCGATATAAAAAGAGTAGAGTACTGTCTTCCAAAATTGGCAAACAAATGCATTTTAAGCATAAAATATCATTACAAAAATTCAAGGTGGCTGCCACCTTGGCCCCTAGGTGTGCTCGCTCTCTCTCTCTCTGCTTTCCACACTTGCATGCTTTTAATAAAAGTGACAAGGTTAATGCATGTAGAATAACACTTAAGTGATTGATATTTATATGGTTAGGCAAAAAAAAAAATTGTGTTGCCCTCATCCGGCCAGGCCAAAATTCCGAGAATGTGGGCCGGGTATTTTTCTTTTCTTTTCTTTTTTTTCTTTTTTTTTTCCAAGATCTTTTTTCAAGATTTTTTTTTCTCAAGATCTTCCAATCTGTGAAAATTGCACAGAGATGGGCAAGAAACCAAAATATTCACCATTGGGTTGAAAATACATCCAGTAAGCGTTTTCCTTAGTATCTTCACACATGTTGCTTGAAATAATATAATAGGTATATTTGGTAATTTTTTATTTTTAAATCCGGCCGGCCGTCCTTCCCGATTTTAGGCTTGTGAGGGCAACACAACTATTTTTTTGGCCTAACTCACTTGAAAGATTTTTGTTTGAGAAACATTTTCAAAAACAATTTCTTTTTGTACTTCAGATAATGCTTATTGGGAAAGAGAAGATATGGGTACTCTAACAAGTAAGTGATATATTACATAGATTTATGATTTTTAACCATGGTTGGAAAATACTGAAACCAGGGGCTAGCCTGGTGGAAACTAAATGGATAACCTAAAATGTACCCTTTTTGTCAGAAAGACATCAATGCCAAAGGGTCAGAATGTTGACATTAATTTGACAGAATATCATCAGTGACCGTAACAACATCACCTGGGCCTCTCACCTGCCTATTAATTGCCACTTGTTCGAATTTAGGACCTCAAATACATGATATCTCAGCTGGTACAGAACCCGAGTATTACTTATTACTATATTACTGCAGTAATAAGTAGCAAAGATGCATCACATTTAGCAACATATCAACAATGATCTTTGAAGTAATAGTAAACTCTATTCCAAATGTTTAGGATGGTACTGAAATCAGCAGTAATCGTTAGTTTAGGCCCCAATAATATGTTGGATTCAAGTCGTAAACGGGCACCTGCGGCGACCATTCATGACTCCATATACCGGTACAGCTTATATTATATTATGAGACCAACTTATAATAGCAAAACAGCTACAAATTATATTCTATTCTCTAATTGATGACATAATGTAACATGTTCTACCGAAACCAGACACAATTGGGCAAGATATCAAAATTGAGTTAGTAATTGATTATTAAAGTAGAGATCTTTAGTATTAAAGTAGAGATCTTTAGCTTTACAATGGTACTTTTTTATTTATTAATCGGACTTCCCAAAGCAGAGTTAAATCATTTTCAAGTTCGTCTTTATGAAAACTCCAAACTGAGATATCGTCCTTTAAAGATGTACTTACAATGTACTTACAATGTACTTTAGAAAATAATAAAAAATAAAAATTGAATTTTTAAAAAAAAAATTAATCTGAAGATTTTAAATAATTAAAATTATTCACAAGAGAAGAAACTCAAATTCCAAACAAATCACCCCCAATTAGGTTTTGGGCTATTTCTCAGTTTGGAGCTCTGTCCAATTCCGTCTGGTTTCGGTAGAACACGTCACATATACTCATGGTCACTCATTTGGATTAACAGATTTCAAGTGCATGATTTGTTGTGACACACACTTATGATTGTTATTCTGTTCTTATTTCAGGTCAAAATTCCTATGATGATAGGCCTATCAAACCAGCAGCATCAAGTAAGTTATACAATAAAATGCCACTCCCATGTGTAGGGTTATAGTATCGACCTATTGTGATAACATTGTCAGATGATGTAATGAAGATGTTTACTTTATCTTTCTTGCTCAGAGAAGGCCAGCCCACATAGGTGTTGAAAGAAAATAATGATAACAAAAATAAACCATTAAAACAGCAACAACATACAGATAGTAATATATCATGTATCGACATTATGCCAATAGGTAGACTACCTTTGAATAGAGCGCTCAATTCCGCAAGGAAGAGCATAATAATAATTCAAAGTAATAGACCTTCTGGAATAGAAGTCGTAACTCTGAGTTTCATGCTTTCGCAATCGTGTCTTTCGCAATCGTGTCGTCTGACAATTGCGAAAGCATGAAACTCGAGAGTTACGACTTTAATTCCAGAAAGTCTATTACTTTGTTTTTTACAGATAGTAATAAATAGATGAAGAGAACATAACCAGATTAGATACCAGTAAAATTACAGTAGCCAGAGGTGTGGCCAGGGAGGTTGTACTCAATTTGTTTTTCTTCATATTTTGAGATTGGGGCTATATTCTGGTCTGCTTGGACTAGATGATTCATAAGAACAGTTTGACAGTGTGGCGTGCTATGCTGTAAATAACACTAAATAATTGATTACTCTCTTGGCTGAATTTTAATTAAGCCAATGTGATAGATTGCCTTTTCAGTTGAAGTTAACACTTTCCACGCGGCAGTCGTTTGCAGACGACACTCCCAAAATGTCCCAAAATGTTTTAAAAATGTCAATACTATTGAATTTCATCACCATATTTAGAATCACCATGAGAAATGTATTAGAATAAGAAAACATGCCTGGTAATGGTTCAGTAATCCTCGAGATAGACTATGAAAGTTGGGAAAGATTTCTGAAATATTTGTTTTGTATATGTGACCAGTCGCGCCAAAAAGGACATGTTGTCGGCAAACACAGTTTTGAGATAGAGGCCAATATATTTGGTAAAATATAAGGAAAATAATAGAAAATAATATGCTCTTTCAAATCATATCTTGAGATTACAAAGTCTGATTACCTACAACATGGTGTCATTTGAAAGCTAAAATGTGCTCATTCAAGTCATACAAATAATTCAGATTTGATTCTGGCCCCCAACATGTCCATTTTGATGTGACGAGTCATATATAGTAAAACAAATAGCCGCATGGAAAGTCTTAAGGTAGAATCCAGCCCCTCGTCCAATATGAAAAGACCTGGCTTGGGCTAATAAACAGCACCATATAAATCGTTCTTATCATTGCCATCATATCATATTTCTCTAATCTGTTTTCTAACATTGGATAAGCACGGCTGTTTGACTGTCCGATTTATAATTAAAATTATGGAATAAAAAAAGATTACATAGTGGCCCAGTTATGGTTTGACCTGACTTAGGTAGCGCTAATGAATACGACTATACGGTGAAAATTTCACGAAAATTGTAGGAGCCATTTTTAAATTATCGGCATTTTCTACTTTACACACATTTTACATGTAACTCTATGGGAAATGTGGCCGATGAGGGTGCTATTATAGTAAATAATAATATTCAAAGCTCTATTTCTCAGAAATGGCACCTACAAATGTTCTGAAATTTCTACAAAAGATGGCCAGTATATTCAGGTACTTGAATAAGTTAAAACCAGAACCGGGCCAGCAAGTTACGGTGTTCTCAGAATAAATCGGACAAATTATGTGGGATCAGATTGCCATAACATATTCCCTCAAATTCAGGTCAAGGAGGACTCGGTGTACCAGCATACGAAGACCGTCCAATCACACCCCAGAAGCAAACCATCGATTTCAACGACCCAAACCTCGTAGACGCAACGCCACCTGGCCTTCCTTCGCCAAGGAAAAGTAGGAACCAAACCAAAAGCAGTAATAATAATCAGAGCCCAAAGAGGGCGCCGAATCAAGGTTCGCCGAAGAAGAGCGTGGAGCAATTATTGGAGGATGAAGGAATACCTGACGATGCTGATTTGGCTGATACATATTATTCACAGCAGGATGATTTTGAATCCGACTCAGATAATGGTGATGTGAGTATACAATAACATAACCTTATTTGGAATACTTTCCTTGTTGTGTAATATTTTCATTGGTTAAATCAGTTTATAGTGTAATCAGTTCCAAATTGGCAAGAAATATTTGTTTTTTATCTCTCTGCAGTCAAAAGTAATCCAAGCGTATGTGCGCGATTATGGCCACAGGTACCTGGTTTTGCTACGCGTCATATGATGCACAGTGCACGTTTTGCCTTCATTCGCGCCTGCGTCCTTCTGTATTCATTCGCTGCTGTAAGGAGGCTTTGCCAATTTGAAACTGATCAACTATAGTGTCTGACTTGATTTTGTGGAATCACACTGTAATGGTTGACGACAGAAATAGTCCTAATAGAATTGATTTGCTTAGGGGTCGTCCAAAATTGTCGCCATTTTCACTTACGTACAGAGCGTACGTAACTTTTTACCCCCCTCCCCCCTCGAGTTACGTACGCAATAAATGGCGAAATTTTATTCTATTTTGTACTTTAAAAAAAAAATCCCGCCTCTCAAGATCGCCATTTAAGTTACGTACGGTTGGGGTATATTTCAACCCCCTCCCCCCTCTTAAGTACGCTTTGTACGTAACTAAAAATGGCGAAAATTATGGACGACCCCTTATTATATCATTTGATTTCAAGAATTCTACCTAGAGTTAAATATCTCAAAGCTTATTTTCCACAATATACAAAGTTGGCTGCAAATTTAATCTGATCATGATTGATTTTATTTTTCAGGATGATTATGGTGCCTTAATGGACGTTATGCAAGATGCCTTAGACAAAACTACCACAGGTAAACTAGACTAGA
Source organism: Ophiura sarsii (assembly GCA_035610835.1). NCBI lineage: Eukaryota > Metazoa > Echinodermata > Ophiuroidea > Amphilepidida > Ophiuridae > Ophiura > Ophiura sarsii. The sequence goes on from CM069444.1 coordinate 53,029,650, forward strand.
CCCCACAGTCCCTCTAAATGGTGGCCATTTTACCAAATACTGGAAAACCAGAAATGTTTGTGTGCATTAAAATGTCACTAATTTTGTGAGGAGCACTAACTCACGAAAAAGTCACGCTGCAAATATTTCCAATCTAACTTGTAGCTGTGCATTGCAAAGTTACACAATGTAACCTCAAAGTTTACATTCGCTAAATGTTCATGCTGTGAATTTGGCCAGTATTGCTGATTTGTGAAATTATAAACTTGAGAACATTACTGGTTTTACAGAATGCCTAAAATTGAGTGTTGGTGATGTCAGCACATATTTTAGTCATATCATCAGAATATTGCACGTGTAGGTATCACCAATGTGATGTTGTTTGCACCCATACAGACCAAGCAAAAGCTGCACCCACTACACACACAACTTGATGTTACATACCGTATTATGCTGGTTCCCTGCACCCTTGATCCCACGCGCCTACTCATCCATAGGTGCAGGTATAGGTTTCTTCATGACCACCAAGAATCGACTCAACACCACATTACGTGGTTGCTCTGTTATGATATGCTGGAAATAATGATCAACACAAGCTATAGTTGATGTAATGCATCGCGTACCAAATGCATTGTCGCGCTGCCGTGGCTACGGCGCAATGAGGAGTGCACTATGCCATGCGTTTTAAGTTCGACGCTGACGTGGGTGCATACATAGTGCATTTTGTACCAATCAGTGAATTTGTTATCATTCTAAGCCTGAATTATGTGATTTAATGCATATGCATGACTATTTTGCCAGCAAATCAATGTCATGACATGATGTGCACATACACCTAGCACATAAAGTCCCTGACCAGGTGCTTTCAGGTTGGCCAATTCAAAATATATAATCGGTACCAAAAATCTGAGATATACATTAAATGAGCAAATTTCTTTTCCGCAGTTTGATACCTCATTCAACAAAATCGAATGGATGCTTTTAAAGTTACGGCGCTGTCAATGCATTAGGTATAGGAAATCATTGATTTGTGTGTGATTACTCACTGAAAAAACTCACAGCTAATCAGCTAAGACTTGTATTCTTCACAGCCAGACTCTTTGTCCCGCACATTGCGGTTATCACTACAGACCCATTCATCTGTCTCGTTCAGATAGCACACAGTTATGACAGTAATCACCCACAAATCAATGATTCCTATACCTTGTGCAGCTTTTCTGTTGCCATGCGCGGTCATTGAAATCGCCATAACTTTAAAAGTATCCATTCGATTTTGTTGAATGAGGTATCAAACTGCGGAGAAGAAATTTGCTCATTTAATGTATATCTCAGAATTTTGGTACCGATTATATATTTTAAATTAGCCAACCTCAAAGCACCTGGTCAGGGACTTTATGGGCTAGGTGTACGTGCATCCATGGATGAGTTGTGTGGAGGCCATTGATGCAGGGACACCAGCATAATACTGTATAGGTATTGGTATTTTCACATCGATACTATGGTCAATATCAGTTGCTGCTAAGTTGATCCTTAAGGGGTTGTCAACCCTAAAAAACATGACATTTATCAAGTGCTGTAACTTTTGAACTATTAATGTGATGTATATAAAGGTACAATTTTGGAAAGGAAATGAGTCTGAGAATCCATTTTTGGTATCAAATTTTAATAAAAATTCTGATTTTTTAAATTTTGACCAAAATTGGCTGCAATGTAGCAAATTCAGTTTTTGGTAAAAAATGCTGAAATTGCACCAAAGGAAGCAATTTTTTGTTTTGACAATAAAAAGATTAATTTTGAAAATGTTGATAAAAAAGTGCCAAAATGTGATTTTGGAGGTTAAAAAAAATAAATCAAATTTTGGGCACTTTTTGGTCAACATTTTGACAGCCCCCCACCCTTAATCCTCATGCAAGAGACATACCAGACATTATTTAGCATATGTTGCAATGCGTTATCGAAATGTAGGTAAAAAATTATTCAACTGCCATTGCATGCTTCAGCCTGTGATGCACCGTGTTAACGCTGATGCTCTCCTATTTTGCCACATGTTATGGGCTGCCATCAAGCGTCACCTGCAATTAATTTCCGTACACTGTGATGGGTATCGCCCCGTAAACTGTAAACTACTCCTAGTTTGAATTATAAATGAGCCTTTATTCGACTGTTCAAACATGGGTACTTATCATTGTCCTCGCCCAATGTTCTGAAACTTGCTGAGCAAAATCTGGCTAGTGAAATCAGGTTTTTTATATTAGAGCTTAAGCTGAGCAAAATTTGTTTTGCAAGTAATAAAATACCCATCTGTGTCAGTAAATATATCTTTGTGACGATCTTTTTTTTCTTCATTTCAGATCAAAATACAACTATTCAAGATGGCACTTTAGGACTGTTCTCACCAGCCGTGAGGGATCTTAAGATCAAGAATCTTAGAGCGTATCCTTTTACTCCATTATTAAAGCAACATAATCAACCTTTCCCTATCGGATTTAATCAAAATACTATAAAACACTTAAAATTTGCAGGTACTTTATTTCGTGAATTACCAAAAGCCAACTACTAAATTTCTTGGGAAATTAAGTGGATTTACAGTAGTAGAAAGTTTAAGATAATTGGAATATTTCTCTTATTTTGTTTGGTTTATACCTACTTTTCCCCCGCTTAGGTTGTTGTAATAGTTGATTTAGATACCTTTTTCAGTGTGGTTTTGGCGCCCTCCCCCTTTAGCAAATACTACACTTGGGATCACGATTATCCCGAAAGCAACGGAGCTTAAAGACAATGGCTCGAAAAAGGTATCTAAATTAACTATTAAAACATGATCTAGCCCAATATCACCATGGAATCCTTTGGAGATGCACCATAGAATTGGGGAATTTGTGGAAATCACCATAGAATCCTTTGTTATGTATGTGTTCATTATGATGACCTCAATTGTCCAATATCAACCATCATTATGCATTGAAAATCTTCCGTCCTATTCTTTCAATGCGTTTTTAAAAACCTATTATTCTGTACATTATGACACTATTTTTAACACTTTAAAGCTTATGTCGCATAAATACACTAAAAGCGTGTATTAGTATGCCGATTGTATGTGTAGCAGTCACAAAATGCAGTAGAGACTAACTTCCGATGTTGTGGTTAAAAAAAAATTAAAATGATTTTTTTTAAAAAAAAATTGAAATATTTTGACAAAATGTTTTTTGAAAATTGTTTAGACTTTATTTTTATTTTTTAAACTTACAGCTTGACCAATATTTTTTTCTTTGTGTATCATGCTCAATCCATCCAATTTGATGTCAGAACAATGATTCACAACGATAGAATTATAGAATTTATGGGTAAGTGTCAAAAGTAAAGTCAATAAATTTAAACCATAACATTTAAAAAAACACCACAATACATGTTTCCTTAACTTAAACTTTCACAGTGAATGCGAGAAGAAACTCGGCAAGGTTGCCTTCAAGAAAGCTCACACGTTTCTTAAACAAGCAAGATTTGGCAACGGAAATTCAGCTGGCGCCACCATGGATGAGAGTGATATAATGAATGGTCTACGAGAGTTTGTAGCTAATCCTAGTGATTGTTTCTTGATAGATCAGCTACTATTCCTTGAGGAACAAGCCAAAATGATGCCTTGATAAGTTGCCACATTCCAAGATCCAGAATGGCTAGATCATGAAAGATCTTTTTATTTTTGTACCATACTGTGACGGATCATGTCATAAGGTTCATCTCTTTGGCTAGGCTGACAAAAATGGGGGAAAAAGATGCCCAAAAACAAAAACAATATACATACCGGATCTCATATTTTCAAAAGTATTATGGTACTTAAATTTTCATGTATTATTGGAAAGGTTGTTTAGAATTGGGTCAGATTTGGTCAAAAGCTTATGCACTTATCAATTGCAACCCTGGCCCGGGGGACCCGGGGCATGGCGGAGACCATGCAGGGACTGTACGCAGACGTACAAAAAGTTACCCGACTATGCGGGCATGTATGGGGATGTATAAAGTGTGCCCCCGCTAGCCGGGGCGTGTAGCCGGGACGTACATCACTGTAAAAAATGAGCCAGGGAAGTTATGGCGACTATTGCGAGTTAGCATTAGTGAATTTATGTACAAAGGTTATAACACTGTTTAATCTGAAGATCTAAGACTTTGTTCTTTTTTTTATTTCTAAAATGTTCTTCACTTAACAATGACTGTAGTCGGGCATGACACACTATGTCCCGGCTGTTGGGGGATGGGACTGTAGCCCGGTGCGTACACTTTGTCCTGGCTAAGGGGGGCCGGGACTGTAGCGGGGACATACAAAATATGGTGCCCCGCCCTGCGGTGACCATACACGACTGTACCGGGGACATCACATTGGCAATTTGTACGTTGTGGCCAAATCCCGCTAGTCCCGGGATCCCTAGGGCCAGGGTTGCAATTGATAAGTGCATTATATTTTTTCAAAAGACAACAAGATGAATCTTTTGGTGTTACATGTCCTATTTTGCCTTATAGTTATGTAAATGAACAGCTGTTGATTCACGATGCGTGATAATGATGGCCTCATATAAATGCATACCGTAATATAGCCATGTTTGTTTTATGTCTGTGTCAAGAGTTAACCATGTTGCATAGCTTACACATCTTATGGTGTATTATTTAAAAGGATGCGATGGATATTTATACCTTTTTGAAAAATTATATTTTGGAAACAATTAACAAGTGTTGTGAAATCTTTTTAAGCATTGTTTTCTTGAATAAAATCAAGATTTTTATTTATACATATTGAAAATGTACACTTAAAAGATTCAGGTGGTAAACGATAAGTTCCATCGGGCATCGTTAAATCCATCAGAATACGAGTAGCGAGAAATAATGAATAATGAAAAGTCATGTTCTCATTGACTTGAACATGAACCATGTTATTTTATTCCATTGGTATGGCCTAAACTCTTGTATATACCGTTATTGATCCTCTATGATGTGCCTTGTATTGTATTCCATATATTAATCAGATGAAATTGTATTTACCCTTTATATGTTTGTCTAAGTACCAAAGTAAAAAAATGTGACCATCTCCAAGGAAATTAGGATACACATTGATTTGTCAATTTACTTGTATCCTGCAAGTATGGGTTTGTTCAGTACACAATATGGGTCCTACCTTCATGTAAGGCAAGCGTGTGCAACCTGCGGCCCGCCAGCCTCTAATCTGCGACCCACGAAGCAATCCCAAAATTCCCATTTATGCGGCCCGTTTTAACCGGAACTCCCTAGGTTACACTAATGGCGGATTAGTGATGTGCTCCCTTATAATTAGTAGGGTGACACGTTGCATATAGTAAATATAACTCGAGGCATGATTGTGTGTTAAAATCCAAGGTTAAATGGCGCTTGCAGCAGTAACAGCAAGTAAAAAGAGGGAACAAAGCTTCCCCTCCCCTATTACCCCTCCTCCAGATGTGTTTTGGAATGTTTGACAATCACTGCGGCATGTGAATGGATCTCATAATCACAATGAGGCCCGGGTGGTAGAAAAGGTTGTACATGCTTGATGTAAGGTGTCACAAAACTAGTCTAGCATGAGAACTTCATTTAGGGATTATAAGCTTTATTCCATGTAATCCCTAGACTTACTCTCTGACCGAAATATAGAAGCAGTCAAACTCAACAGAGACTCAATACACAATGAGCATTGCCATAAATAAACATGTGTGCTAATAAATGGGATTATTGGTGGGTGGATCAAGATGATCTACACTACTTTTGCTAATTTGGTTTCGAACAGACTAAAGTAACATGCAGCAAAACTTATGGTGTTTCATTTTAATGGAGTGAGTATGGAACCGTGGCTTAGAATTAACAAGTTGGGCCTTTTTCAATTTTTGTTGGAGTTGGTGAGATATTTATCCATGTGAAGCCTATGGGGATTGAGGTAATTTGATGACCCCTATACTAAAATCACCAACTGGGATCTTTCCATGTTTGATTGTTTGTTTGTTTGTTTGTTTGTTTGCTTGTTTGGGTGGTGGTTTTTTGGGGTGGAGGGAGTTGGTCTGATAATATCATCCCTGGGAAATGTATGTGATTCCCTCATGAAGACCATGTGAGGTGGTAAACTTTGATCAGCCATGCCTCAACATTACCCAATACTTGGATATCTCTATGTCTGGTTGGGAAGTCAGGTATGTGAAGCCCTTGTGTTAAGAGGAACTTTGATCTGCCACTTCTCAAAATGACCTACTTGGACCTGTCAAGAGATTTGAGATGGTTACATCATAACATCTCTCTGTTGTGATTTGGTGTGTGGTTGTGTGATTAGACTTAGGCAGTAAAAAAAATGGTTTGCTTGTCCATAGATGCCCAAAAATAAGTTGGGTCGTTAGGTCGAATTTTAAAATAAATAAAAAATCCTGTATCAAGTATCAATATGAACACTCACAAATAACAATAAATATGCAAAAGACAAAAATATCTCAATGTTTTGGCGAGCGTTTAAATAGTACGGCCGCATATTAAAATACAATGCAGTCAGTACTCTATTTTTAGACATAGTATTTAGTACGATCGATGGTTTTCATCCATTTAAATGATTTTTTTACCAAAGAAAAAAAAGGTGGTGTTTCAAAACATGATTTGTATGATATTTTCTTTTTTCACCAACGAAAAAAGGTGATTGATTTTATTTATTTATTTATTTTTGAAAAAAAGAAAGAAAAAAAAGGTTTAAAACGCCACAGTTGGGACCGTAGGAGACGGTCGGTCTAACGAGGACAAGCAAACACTTTTTTTTTTTGCCTCATGTCAGAAAGATCAACTTTGAACCATCCAGGTTTTGTTTGAGCTGGTCACATATCTTTCATGTGACACCCATGTGAGACCCATGTGAAATTCATGTTTCATTCCAGTGGAAAATTCATAACAGTCATTGAAGTTGATCACAAATGTATTTGTGTGATCTTTGTATCTATAATGCAGCTGTGTGTATAGTGTGTAATTATAATCTATATCATCATCTGCTTTTTATATTTAGGATAATGAACATGACAAGTAGTATGTTCATTGTATATCAATCAGATGCATACCAACTTTATCAAGTTTCGATGGAAGTGTGTGTTTCTAAAACAAATTGTGCCAAAACTCCTCTATGTCATGGCTTTTAGGCCAAAAAAAAGGTTTGTTTGCCCAAACACGATCGACCCATAAATCTCAAAACCCCCTGCTTTTTTTAAAAAGATTTATGGTGAAAAATGAATGTAATTTTTTAGTTGCCCAATGAATAAACTGTCCTAGACTTCATTTATACCCATATCCTCTCTTGTAAATACCAAGGAAGTGTAAATTCAAGATCCTAGCACCATCTAGAGATATACAGGACACCAGGGGGGGGGGGGGGCACACTATAATTTTTACTGAATAATTCCTCCATTGAAATACACGTAATTTGGCCATGTTTCAAGACCGTTTTTTACCTCACATGACAATGTTGGATGTTTTTGTTTCACGTGAATGTCTTGGATAAGGGTCAAATTTAGATTTGTGTGTTTTTTTCCCAACAAAATGTTGGGAAATGTCCCACCGAATCAGAAATTTGAGAGGGGTCCATTTGTTTTAGAGCGGGGATGGGGAGAGTTGGCGGTGTTCTCAAAACCGGCGAGCTAAAAAATAAAAAATAGTTTATTTTTTCAATTTGGTTATTTTTAATTTCAAAATTGTCGTGGCCTAAGCACATATATTTCATGTTGAACTCTTTCTAAGACTCACTTAAGACTGAAGAAGATGGAATGTGTATATATTTTGAAGATGGTATACAGAACAATTTACTCAGATTTGGGTTTGTTTCCATACCAACCCATCCTAACCTTATTCAATGTCATATGTCATTATATCATACACATCCACTCGCCTCTCATATCTCATTCTCAATGGACAGAAGATGGGACTATAGAGATCTAAAGGTTGCAGGTTCGATTCCTGTTGGGTGTATTTTTCCAGCCAGTATGTGCCAGGTTACTGTGTGGGGGCATTATAAATTATGTGTGCATCATACATGTCTAACTTATGAATTTAAAGTAAGATGAGTTATTTGTATAATCTTAAAACGATACATAGTTTGATCAGTTCCAAATTGGCGAAGCCTCCTTACAGCAACGAATCAATACAGAAGAACGCGGGTGAGCATGAAGGCATGAAACGCACTGTATCATATGCACGACGCGGGCGTCTGGACATAAATCACACTATTACGCCTGGATTACTTTGTGTGCGGAGAGATAAAAAACTAATCTTTCTCGCCAATTTGGAACTGATTAAACTATAGTACTGAATCATGCATGTCATTTTAACACCTTGAATATTAATATATCTTGTGTAGCTTATTCCAAAATAATCATATCTGTTAGCCCTTGATATCACTTTGTGTACTAAAATACTTATTACCGTATTATCCCTATTAAGCGCCCAGGGCGGTTAGCAAAGTCATTTTGGGTGGACGCTTATTATATTACCTTTTTTAAACTCATTTATCGTTGAGACTGTCGAATTCGGCAAGGTTGCGAAGACAACCCATTTTTTCGGTAAACATACGAATGTTTTAGCTCATAGAAAAAAAGAAAGTATCATTTTTCAATCACATTCCATGAGTAGTTGTGAAAGACAAATCGCTAACGATTTGTTACAATTTTGTTCAAAAACTGCGTAAGAAAAAAACAAAAAATTAGCCGAAAATGCCATCAATATTTATCTGGTTTTCATGTGGGCGGCCATCTATGCTTTTCATTTGTGATGAAAATACAACACTACGCATATTCGTACACATTCCTCACTACGCATGTCGCAATAATTTTTGGTGGTGCCCGTTTCTGAACAAAAGAATGGCACAATGAATGACTATGATACACGGAACTGTTGCACTAGTGGAATTACCACGTGCGATTAAAACGAAAAATTAACACTCGCCGGTCGCTGTACAGGCAGTGGTATATAGCCTAGTGCCTAGTAGGATCGGGGAGAGATGGCGGCGATCTAATCACGGCTTTTACTGGTACTGCTTTAGTGAAGGACACCGTGAAGAATGTTGTTGTACAGTGCTACGGTAATTAAAAAGGTGGGCGCTTATAAGAGATTGTTTGTTGTTAGTCATTGAGAAAAACAGGGGTGGGCGCTTATAAGGTCCTGGGCGCTTAATAGGAATAATACGGTAATGGAAATTGTGCAGCCTATACTATTAACGTGGACGGCTATTAGTGTGTTTCTATTGAGACTGTTATCCGGAATGATTCGGGATGATTCGGGATAAGAGATTAACTTTGCTTAATAGAAACTGACCCACTCCGCTATAATGCGGATTATAGCGGAGCGACTTTCCTCTGGTATTTATCCTACTTCTGTAAGGATAATACCGTAGGCATGATCCGGATTGCGTTAGTAGAAACTCACTCGTTCCGATACAGTGCGTAAGCAGTATCTCAGTATAGCCGGCCGGCCTTTCTGCCTTGTTTTGATGTGCACGTTTCGTTACAAATATCGAATGAAAGTAGTCATAAAACCTATATTTTTGTACTAAATGCAGACAAAATGTTTTGTACAATGTTGAAATTAATAATTAACATGTTTTGCGCAACTTTTTGTACAAATATAGCCCGAAGAAACAAATTTTAATGTTTTTCATATTATGATTTTGTAATTAACCGCATGGTTTGATTTTTTTAACGTTGAGTTGAAGCGAAGATTTAATTAGAAATAAATACGTGAAAGTATTAATATAACTTAATTTTTCTTGCTAAATGCAGCAAAAAATGTTTTATACAGTGTTTAAATTAGTATAAATGCTGTTGTTCAACATTTTGGAAAACATATTCGACATAACAAGATTTGAATATTTTCTCACACTATATTTTTTAGTTTATTCTTGGTACATACATGTAGCATGTGCGCTCAATGTTCATTGTCTCGACGCGATGTTATATACAATGAACATCGTTACAACTGGTTTCATGGTATTTACATTGAATTGCGTACTGGGGGATGATGTTGGAAGTGATTAATATACAAACTTTATTCGGCAAGGCACGCATGTCACGATGTGACACGCAACTTCGTATCCTCCTCGGAAAACAGTCGCCAATAGAAACAGACCGGAATCCGCTATGATGCGGTAGGCAAATTATTTGGAATCATTCAGGATCCTCAATAGAAACACGCTAAATGTCAAAATTGGCCAATGGTTTGGCTTTTTAAGCCAAGAAGACTATCATGAGTAAATACTGTAAAACACAATAGTTTCGTGGATACTTTATTTCGCGAATTTAAAATTAGCGCTATTTTAGCGTGCATTTAACTTTGTGAATCTGGATAATTTACTGTTAGATTCAATGCAAAATTGTCAGTTATGCATGTATTTAATTTCGTGAATTTTGTAAAATTAAATCCCTCGCGAAAATAAGTAGTTTTACAGTATGTTAGTTTCTTTATAAACCCACCGTATTTTCAAAACTTTTGTTTCCCTTTTTGTTTCGTAAATGTACCAATATGCCCAAATTGTGGCATTGATTCATAGTAATATATGAAGACTGAAATTAATGACAAATTGGTATTCAACAACAACGTAATGTATATAAAATCAAATTGTGCAAATTTGTGTGAAGTAAGCTAGAGGCCTTATATTTCAAAAAAGTATTAAATATTTTTTCATGTATATTCATATTGTAAATAGTGGTATCTACTATTTAGAAATATTGATTAATATTTGAATTAGATGCACAGATAATAATAATATATGAGTAATTCTTCCTAGTTTTTATACTTGGTCAACCCTTATAACATCTGAGGGTAGCCATGGAAATGCACCTTAAAATTGCTGCCTGAAATTGCTGCATGAAGTGGCTGCCTGAAGTGGCTGCCTGAAGTGGCTGCCTGAAATGGCTGCCTGAAGTGGCTGCCTGAAATGGCAGCCTGAAGTGGCTGCCTGAAGCCACCAGCAAAGATAGAAGTTAGACACTGTAGCCAATGGTAACATGTTCACCAATTTTCCAATAGGTTTAAGGTAAGATTTAGGGTTAGGATTTAGGGTAGGGCTTAGGGCTAGAGTTAGGGCTAGAATTAGGGTAAGGTATAGGGTTTATTTAGTAGGGTGAAATGATAAAATCACGAATTCTATTCTATTTGGGAGATACTTCAGGGATATCGCTAGAATCATGACGTATGCGCAGCACAGATAATAGTTGAGCTGCGCATACGTCACAAATTTAACGATATCTCTCAAGTATCTCCCAAGTGCCCTTGCGAAAAGTCTTCTGCTACGTCTGAACACGAGTTCAAAAATGTCTTCTTCTTTATTTCTCGAATTACAATAAAATTGAAATATGGTGGATAACATGTTAATTAATAACCCCTTCACATTATTAAAACTCTTTCCACTGAGAATGATGTGTGTGTGCGGGGAAGGGGGAACTAAACTGCATATTGGTAAATGTATCAATCAATGTTATGTTGTACTACAGTTGCGGTAACTTTTGCAGAGTCGATGGTTGATTAGTAAACATTTGGAGTTAATATTGGTCATGCATAAGCAATCCCTTTCAGTCTCATGCAACTTACACTTGTATTATTTGATGTGTCTAAATTTTATTTATGCTTTATTTATTGAGGGTAAAATACTTCAGTGACCAGCATTGCTTTCCAAGTAGGCGCTCATTTTATGCATACATTATATTACACAGATTGAATTAAAAATATATAAACATGTGATAATATAATGTAATTATATGATTATGATGCTATCGCTCTTAAAACCAAAATAACAAACATTCCTGCTGTGGAGTATGGACCGTTGTGTCTGAGGTAGTGTGTCTTTATTTGATTTGGATAACATTGGTGGCGGAGTATAAAACACGTCTTTGATAGAAAGGCTACAAAACCCTGTTCTACGAGTTTTCAGACCTCTTGGAGAGAGTTGGTAGATTTGTAACATTTGGTGAATTCTCTACAATTTATAAATTTAATTTTTTCCAACAATTTTCAAAACATTGTAATGCAAAATCTCAAAATCGTTCATAAGTTAACAACAATTCATACAGTTTGTATAGAAATCTAAAAAAATATGGGTCAGGCCGGCTCCATAGAACAGGGTTTATCCAAAATGAAAAATAAAACATTTAAGATTTTGATAATAGCTGTTTGAAATTACATGTTCCAGCTGTTGATAGTGAACATGAAACGTGTCAACTTTCAGGGAATTACCAGTTCTGGAATGCATCGCTTTATAGTCCAGCATTTTTGCCTGAATTTAGTTTTGTTTGTTTGGCACAAAATGGGAAGGTGTTACAAAACACGAGTTTCTCAAATAATTGAAATCCTTTTTGGTTAAAATAATTTGGCCAAGTTTTCTAGAATTGTCCATTTTTGTACAAAAGTTGGTTTTGGGTTCAATATGTCATCATCACATCACTACCAAAGATATTTATGAAAATCAGTTACATTTCTTCATAAATGAAATGCTTAAAAGTATGACCAATATCTAACAGTGGCGTGCACCAAGTACGGTACTGTATAAGTGGACATTTTCGTGTGTAATTTTTCTCGCTTTGCGCGTTTTGAACAATATTACTTGTTTATATTTTGCGCAATTTTGAGCTTCCTTACATGGACCTACATACAAATTGAATAGATTCGCTCATTTTTATTTTGGCACTTGCTGATTTTAGCGCAAAAAGCGCGAAATAAATGTAGTGCAAAAATTTCCACTTTTACAGTAATCTAGTTAATATTAATGATATGGTACTTGGGTCTCTTTCACCTTGTATGCCTTAGGCGACGAAGAAAAACACCCCTGTTTTACGGGCGGACGGACCTGTCAAGTAGGGTCGGTCGGTATTTTTTTATACCTAAAATGACACCAAAATCAGGATTTTTTTGAAAATTTGCGTAATTTTTTTTGGGCCAAAAAACGGCTGATTTTACATGATTTGAGAAAAAAAATGCTAAACATTTTTTTCTTCTTGAAAAATGCAAAAAGTGGATCGGTCGGGCCCGTAAAACAGGTTTTTCCCCTTGCCTTATGGCCCAAATCATACTCCCATCGTTTGGCGTCACCCAACGGACAACGGCATGCAACTTGGAGCAATGTCAGCTTTTATCCGCCTATGTCGATGGAGAGGAGAATGAATGCGCCTTTATGTGTAACCTTGCAATTGTATACGAAATTCAAGCCTTGAATCTTTTTATAAAAGTTTCATCCGTCCAGTTTATTTATAATAATCATTGTGTGATTTTAATTATACATGTGTACTTATATTATATTTTGTATCATAATAAAGCAATATTATCATGCAATGTACATTAGCGTATTGTAAAGGGGATAGCATTTCATTGTACGATACAAGATTCTGTGGACTCTCACGAAACATTTGGTGAGAATGATCCGATTCCATCTCAGAAAGAGTTGACTATGTGAAACATGCTTAAGTAACACTGTGCTGATGTGTTACTGCAGCATGTATTTTTCGAGTGATATTTTTACTTGCTCTTCCCAATCGAGGAGAGTATTTGAACCAGTCCTCAATGATGTGTGTAGACCTGTGTCCTATTGCATGAAACTTAAGATTCATCTCAAGAAGAGTTATTTTTCTTAAGTTTTCAACCCTTTTTAGGAAGATTGTTTAAGAATTTGTGAGTTGATCTTCATGATATAGACCCTTGATCAAACTTTAGAACTTGGCCCTTCTCTACTCTATAAAGCTCAGCTTAAAAATAATTCTTAAATATTCTTCTTAACCAGGCTTAGACTCTCCTTAAGTTCGCTTAACACTTTCCATGCGGCTATTAGTTTTACCATTATACAGAACAGATTGTTCAGAAACCTTTCCCAATTTTCAAGGTCTATCTCTAGGATTACTGACCCAATAATAGGCATGTTTGTACTTATTTCTTTGCATTTCTCATGACATTCCAAATATGGAAATAAATAATTTTGACATTTTTGAAACATTTTGTGAAATTTTGGAATGTCGTCTGCAGCCTTCTGTCGCGTGAAAAGTGTTAAGATTGACCATAACTTTTATGCAATATGCATGGTATATGGTATGTTTGCATCAATATTCATTCACACAATTCTATTTCTAAAATTGTTTGCAACTAAATCGATTCATAGAATCTTGTTGAAATTCTAGTCTTGTTATAGCAGCTTTGCTTAAACTGGTACTATATGAATGATTATTTTTTGTCATTGTGTAACATTCATGTACTATGGTGGTATTCTTGTAATAAAACATTGATTTATATAAGCGGACCATAAATAGTGACATTCATTATTTTCAGTAAAAATGCTTTGTGTATATGATCAAAGACAATTAGGTAGACTTTATCATGGAATAGATATTTGTGCATAGAGACTAGAGGGGTTTGCATTTTCTGATAGGCAACAAAATCTCAGAAATCCATAAAATCGTCGACCACATCCCATACCGTTCATTTGATGCACAATAAAAACTTCATCAAATTATCTATTCGGCACATTGCTACAAGTGCAACAAAGGGCTATCTGTATTTTTGGCTAAAATGAGATTTTGGTATCAAAATGATCCGCACAAGATCAGGAACCTAATTTTCCTAATGACTTATAATGCACAACGTTCTATTGTAACAATTATAATCTTTTAACTTGTCAAAACCAGAAGGTGACAATGATGGGTACAAATCTTTAATTCATCTCTCAAAATATCCGAAATGCAGATAGCCCTTTGTTGCACTAAACCCTCGATATGGTGTGGTTGACAAAATATGAGGAAAAAAATTGAAACTTGACACTCTTTTCAACAATTTGTGTCAATAAATTAGCAATTTATTGATTTACCTAACTGCTATTTGAGGATAAACCGATAAAACTGATACAGCATAATTTCCAGAAAATAAACCAATGTTTTCATGTTAGAATAAACTTGAAAATTGACTATGCAGAATCTTTCCTAGTTGTATTTAATATAATACAGATTAAGCACCGCTAAAAAAATCAATAGATGGGGTGAGATGCGACTTCATGCCAGGAATTTGGTCGGCAGTTGCCATTGTTCTTTGCCTGGCGGTGTGTGCGCGCATCCTGTTTTGTTTAGGACCAGTGCTTTTAAAACTCGCGCCAAAGCATTACAGAGGGCAAGAAGGCATAATAGTAGACAGTGTTGTGGTCACATGCTGTTCCCTCAAGAATGTATCGACAGTCCCTTCGACCGTTGCTTTTGTTGATAAACATTGCTGTCACGGTCACCCCATCTATACTCATAGGGATCATAACTTATTTGTAACCATCGTGTTATGATGGAATTTGTATAGGCATTATGGAAATATTGTAAGCTACATATGACTAAGGCTGTGAATGCACGGGTAGTTTCGTACCCGGGTACCCGACCCGTTTTTCGGGCAGGTACCCAGGTACCCGACCCGTTTTTCGGGCAGGTACCCAGGTACCCGAAAATATACACTAAACAAAATTACAAATTTGTCCCCAAAATGACACATAATGGGGTCAATAGAAGTCATTTGGGGGACAAATTTGTACTAAAAAAACCAAAAAACATTTCGGGTATCTAAAGCATTATGAGATTTGAGAAATCAATCACTTTAAAATTATGCAGGCAGAGTACCACTTGACAATGAAAAGTAGCTGAAACGACAGGCAAGGAAATCACAGTGCCAGCAGTGCTTTACAGTTTATATGAAAGACACAAGGTGTTAAATGTATCTAATAATATTTTTAAAGGCCTGTGTATCAAAAGAGGACTTTGCAGGTGAAGTCAATTTGAAGTTTATCAGAGCATTTTCTAAGCTTTAAAATGACACCAAAAGTTATCAAAATTGATCAAGGCATTCAGATTTCACAAGTGAAAATGACTCATAAATTATTACTATTTTCTTTATTCTTTTCTGTCTGTTTTCATCTATATCTTAAAAAACACACAGCCACAAAGCCCCCCCCCCCCCTGATGTGCTGCATCACAAGAAAATTACAGCATATGGATAGCTAGAAGTTAAATTATGATCCCTCTATAATGAGTGTCGACTTTTATTCTTTTGCGGTGTTTACATACTCATCATGGATTCTGAAGGAAATAACACATTCCTAACTTGTTGACCTTAAAGATATCCCACACTAGATGTTATTTATTGTGTGTTGGGGTGCGTTATCGCAATGGAGTTAAAACGTATTCAACTGCTATTGCAACAGGCTGCAACGCATTGCGTTAACGTTTTCCTATTTTGCCACACAGCGCTGGTTGCCATCGCATGCGTTGACCCAGCGTGAACTGCGATGAATTGCCGTACATTACGGTGCGGCAGCGCATCGCACAGCAAATATTGCCTAGTGCAAACGAACCTTTGAATTGTATAAATCACAATTTTCAAATATTTCGTACAGAGAGTGAACAGTGAACACTAAAAGGCAATAATACAGCACAAACAATAACACCATATCATATTTTCTGTAAATATTTATTCAATCGAAATACTTGCCATACATAACAACATTTCATTCCATTACTTCTTCTAGTTTCACCAACATCAAACAATCCCAGATATAAAAATACAATTAATATTGAAAAATATATGTTACGGTATCAATATATAGTTGATTTCGATACTTAAACAACAATCCATCATAGGTATACAAAAATGTCTTAATATATCATGTGACAAAAATTTAATCTATAATTTGTTTCTTCTCAAATTGTAAGGTATTGTCAGGTGTATCTAAGAGATCACTGGATAGCCATGAACATGATCCAGTCACACGATAGACTTGAAAAGAATTGTATCAATTAGTTAGGTCAAATTTGGATTACTCCATACTCAACATTCAACAATATATTCATATTTTATATGATTCAAATGACAAGTCTTTAGACGATGGTAGAAGTGTGAAAATGAAAGGTGACATAACCTGCCAATTGAGTGGAAACCAGACTATTTACAAACACCCATCTATTTTTTTTATTAGTAAGTAAGGTTGTGAATCGGGTAGATCAATATAATAGTTAACTATAGCCTATTTGTCCATCACGAGACAGTGACGTAACTATACAGGCGCAACATTTACACACGGCGCGTATGTGTTTTCCGCCTTTCTACGCGTGAGTGTATACGCCAGCGCCTCAAGTGAGGGCGCACGTTGATGTACTGCAATGAATAAATAACATGGGTACGTCACTGCCTCGTGATGGACAAATAGACTATGTAAATTAACTCTACACATCAAATGATAGTGAAAAACCTTCACAGACCATCCAGAATTTCAACCTGGGACTGCTGCTCTGCAACTGAGTTAACGTGATTGATGGGGAAAAACAGTGATTTTATTATCTATCGGCCTTCAATTCAATCCTATCCTCTAACATCTTCTAATCCAAGAAGCTTAGAAACAGGTGTTTTATATCAATCATAATCAATCAAAATAAGTCTGAAGTAGAAAATATTACAATTTTTTAAACTTGATTGTATTGGATATTTTCAATGCTACATTTGGCAGAAAAAAACCCCCATTTCAAACAGACATGTTATTCCATTAGAGATTGAATGGTGTTTAAAACAATAGTAAACAAAAGAATTTCTAATCAATACTGATGACTTCTGCCTCATTTTGCTTGATCACATCCCATATATACACCGGCAAATGGTAAACGAGTTCATGTCCCCAGATGAATTAAAAAAATGAGTAAATGAATTCTTTGAAATTTCACACACCATAAAGATAGCTGGTGAATTGGTCCCCCTGACCATTCATAATTTGAGCCTGGGAGCTTTGGAACTCTAGCAAGGGGAATAACAGTGCTGTTACAGGCCTTCGGTTCAATCATTGGCTCATATCCTGGTTTGTCAGTGGGCAGTTTTCACTCTCATTTATGTGTGGAGTTAAAAAAAAGAATTAATTTACTCACATGTGTGTACTGTCGCGGCAAAAGGGTGCAGTTGTCGGTATAATTAATGTTAAAATATTGATAGAATTAGGCATGGAAAAACAAAGAAAATCTTACCTTAATTTTTCTTTATAAAATTAAATCAGAAAGCAGTATCGAATCTAACCCCCAAAGCTTAAGCCTTTAAAAAACTCCTTTATTAATATTAAGATCTCAAATTTTTCTTTAAGAGACAACTGCACCCTTTTGCCGTGACTATACACACATATGTCTAATTATGGCAAGAGTGAAAGTTTAACACATATTAAGATTGATAATATTGTACCTCACAACTTTCAATCATCTCCCATTTACCCTTCAAGTAAAGTCGCTGTCATAATGAGTCGGACAAAATTTGAGCAAACTCATACACGCGTAGGTGGTTGAATTTATTGGGTGCACGCTTAGAATAAATTTAGTCGTTAAGGCGTGGGAAATCACTTTCAAGTTTACGCAGCTGGAATTGTGTCCAATTACTATTATTGCAACTGTAGTAAGAAATATATAATTTGAACCATATTTTAATGAGAGTAAAGGATCATTTACACAATAAAAAAAAGTTGCACATTTACACAGTACAGACCATCCATTTTCAAGCTTATTCAGCTGTGGTGCTGTATTTAAAAGTCATAACTTTGTCATAATGAAACAACAATCCTTACAAATAGAAACTGTTACCAGGTACTGAAAATGATCATAATTACTCTTAAATCTATATAGTTTCAATGTAAAAATATGAAATTATAAAATCGTGAAGAAATGGCTTCTCTTTAATTTCTTATACATTACATATGTACATGAAAATTGACTACATATTAACAGAGCTGTGTGCATAACAAAATAAAAATGATAATAATAATGAACATTTATAAATGTTACTTTGCATAACAAAGTACAATTTTAATTTTTGCATTTGCTTTTACAACACACAGGATATATGATAGAGTGATGTGTATGCATATAGGACACATTTATCAATGGAAACATATCGAGGGCTGAGCGCAACAAGGCTGTAACTAAAATTTTGGGCAAATTGAAATTTTGGTAAAAAAATAATCCATATTTAATGGCCTAGATTTTTTAGAACCATAAAGCAGGCGCATGAGAATGGATTTTTTGAAAATAGCAGGAAAGTGGTGAAAATTCCTGAAAGAGCGCGTGAAATTGGGCAAAAAAGAGGCTGAAATTAAATAAAACTGCGTAAATTTTGACTCAAAAAAGCAGGAATCCTTGCTTTTCCCTGAAGATTCTCATGCCTGATAAAGAAATAACTAGTAGACACTCTTAATTTGACTAAGATTAGATTTATAGGTTGGGTGCTACAGTGTATTGTAATAGTCCCAAATATTTGAAAGTTGATTATCTCAAAATATCATTTTTGAGTCGAGGCCTTTTGGCGCTCAACCCTCGATATATCCCCTATTTGCACATCCCAATATCAGGCTCTGAGTTGTTGCTACCAGAAAATAAATAATCTGTATATTGCTATACGGAGGTCAAGAGTGGTCAACAATTTTTTTGTAAACTTTTATTTCTATCAACAAAGGAGAAGGAGAATAAGAAAAACAACACCTTGAATTATGAAAATATGGTGACGGAATACACTCTTAAAAGACAATAACTTATTTCATATAATACACCTGATGACCAGAGAGTTATTGTAAACAGTGATTGTACTGGGTGGTTTAAACCCAAGTTCAAGTTCAACCTTTTTTTTCTTCAACCACCCAGTATATCAAAAAAAATGAGGATAGATGCATGGTATATGGGCAGGAGGGTAGCCTGAAATACTAGCAGTGGCAAATATTTAAATTGACCTTGATCTTCTGCTAAAACATTAGATATTTTCTGCTAAAACATTAGATATTTTCTGCTAAAACAATAGATATTTTCTGCTAAAACAATAGATATTTTCTGCTAAAACAATAGATATTTTCTGCTAAAACAATAGATATTTTCTGCTAAAACAATAGATATTTTCTGCTAAAACAATAGATATTCTCTGCTAAAACAATAGATATTTTCTGCTAAAACAATAGATATTTTCTGCTAAAACAATAGATATTTTCTGCTAAAAAGCCACCAAAAAAAAGCAACCACCAAAATCATCTGTTCCTGTTCCTTGTAATAAAATACTGGTGCTATACAACTTTGAAACAGTTGTGTGTAAACATTGAAACAGTTGTGTGTAAACAACACTAAAAGATGATTAAAAGTCGCTATTTCCTTTGCATAGGAAACTATATGTTATTACACCTCATAAATATTTATGAGATAAATAGGCATAAATCCTGCCATTTCATTGGTCAATTGAGCTGGACAGTGATAATAAATTGATCTATTGACGAAATTGAGCTATCCCGTGTTGTAATTTTGTACCCAGAGACAAAAGTTCTCTATGTAATAGCTTTCTCACTTTTATTATTACAGTTCTCCAAGATAAAAAAGGAACTTATTACGTTGTCAATAACATCCAAGTTAGAAGACATTTATGAATCGGTCTGCATCTTAGACAGCAGGCGATCAATTGCTGAGTTAATAAAGATGCCCAAAACACACGGCTTGTCGTCAAAAAAGGCAGTTAACACCTTTGTCGACAACTGCAAAGAAAAGGGAACTTTGCTAAAAGTACGCTGTAGCGCTAGATTGAGCTAAATTGGATGAGCTGTTATTGCGATTTTACACCGATGTTCGCAAACGGGATGGCGATTTCTACGCAAAGAAGACAAGCTTACAGTCAACACGATATGGTCTCCAAAGACACTTTGCTTTTGAATTTAACAGAAATATTGACATTGAATATTTATGAGGTGTAATAAAATAAATACTACATGGTATATCGGAGAAATGGTGCAACTATTTTCCCCTCGGTACTGGCTACAGGCCTACCAACCCTCACCCTCCGGGTTGTAGGCCTGTAGCCAGTACCTCGGGGGAAATAGTTTGCACTATTTCCTCTCTAACCATGTAGTAATTGTATATTACCAAAGGGCTCAAACATCAAGTTGATGGGGGTCTTCTTTCTTAACACAATTGACATATTGCTAATGATTATGAAACCCAACCTGTAACGACTGTTGAAAATGTGGTTAAGGGCTAGACCAAACAGAGCAGATCCACTTATGTTCGTTTTCTCAAAAGCTTTTTGACTCTGTTGCGCATCAAAGGCCTGGTTCATCAGAAATAAAGTTGACTTGCCCTGAAAGAGCCAGAGTCTGGGTCGGACGTTCGGATATTTTTTCTTCATTATGATTTTTAAAAATTTAAACAGGGAAATACTACACAAAAACACGTTTTAAAGATTTTTTTGATTTTTTTTTAATTGATTTTTTTTAATGATTTTTAAACAAGCAGATACTACTCAAAAAAACGTTTTCATCTTTCTTGCCTAATTTTTTTGTGCCTAATCAATAGGCCTTTTACAAGCTGGATTTGTATGGCATAAAAGGTGAAACTCACACTTGGCTTAAATCAAGAACACAAGACTGTTGTACTCAATGGAGAAAATTCAGAGAAGGCAACTGCACAATCAGAAAACAGGAGTCCCACAAGGAACAGTTCTCTTCATCTTGTAAATAAATGACATAGCTGACGACACATCGTCAACCATCCAACTTTTTGCTGATTTGACGCCTGTTATACCGAAAGGTCTCGTCACTAAAGGATGATGTTGAAACCCAACACTTTGAAAAATTCCCACGTAGAGAGGGTAGTTACTAGGTTCATTAAATTTCGATTCATGTAATAGCTATAGATACTTAACACAAGGCGGTTCTAATCCAACACCTTCCATCAACCCAACACCTTCCACCAACCCAACACCTTCCAAACCACCACCTTCCAACCCGCCACCTTCCAACTCTACCATCCCAATACCTTCCAACCCAACCAACCCACCCCCTTCCCATCCAATCAACCTACCAGCTTCCAACCCAACCAACCTACCACCTCACATCACAACCCACCACCTTCCAACCCACCACCTTCCAACACAACCAACCCGCCACCTTCCAACTCTACCATCCCAATACCTTCCAACCCAACCAACCCACCCCCTTCCCATCCAATCAACCTACCAGCTTCCAACCCAACCAACCTACCACCTCACATCACAACCCACCACCTTCCAACCCACCACCTTCCAACACAACCAACCCGCCACCTTCCAACTCTACCATCCCAATACCTTCTAACCCAACCAACCCACCATCTTCCAACCCAACCAACCCACCCCTTTCCCATCCAATCAACCTACCAGCTTCCAACCCATCACCTTCCAACCCAACCAACCTACCACCTCACAACCCACCACCTTCCAACCCAACCCACCTTCCATCCGTATCGCAAGCTCTAAAACTGCAGAGCAGACATGTATGGCGATGGCAACCAAGACTGCATGGAATGCTTCGATAAGAGTACACACATTGATGAGCTCAACGCCACAATTGAACATCTTCAAGCAGAAAACAGAAGCTTAACACTCCGGCTAGCAGATATAGAGAGACACGGTGAAGGTTAGTACCAAAATATTATGTAACACTTATATATAGAGCAATGTTTCAAAACTATGCCATACTTGTTTAGGGGGGTGCTTTTTCACATTAACAAGATTACGTATTTAGGGTACTAGATTCAACTGGACGTGACCATTTTATGTGACGGAAATGTTTTGCCAAGCTGAAATAACCAGTTGAACTGGTTTTCAACTGGGACCAGCTGGAATTTTGACCTGGGGATTTATGTCAATGCAGTAGTTGGATGGGACACTAAAGAAAGGTCTGGATAGTTTGATTTCTCAAGGAGTGTTTGGTTGTCCATTCCTCAACGAGGCAAATCTGCCACTAAAATTGATATCACACATGTCATATGCACACAAGAAGCGATAACATTATAATGGAGTATTTTAAGACCATGGAAATCATTGGGTTGGGGGAACGTACAGGAAAACATCTTGAGTCAGCGACATAATGGACTTGTACACACAATGGATTGTCCATGCAGTAGTTGGATGGGAAACTAAAGAAAGGTCTGGATGTTTGATTTCTCAAGGAGTGGTTGGTAGTCCATCCCTCAACGAGGCAAATCTGCCACTAAAATTGATATCGCACACGTCATAGGCACACAAGTTAATCTTAGACCTGGGGCCCCCGAATTAATTTTGATGAGTCCGAGTCTGAGACTGCATGAGTGAAATCGATCATATAGTGAAGGTTTCTTTGCCAAATGTACATACAGACACAAGGGGACTTTGAACATTTGATGGTATAATTTATAATTCAGTTGAATGAATTTCTTATTACATTCTGTAGGTAAAAAGGAAGACCAATGGTTCTGCAACAATAATTGCAAAGAGAATCTAGCAAAAGATCACAACAAATCTTACACATGTGCATTGGTATGGGCATTGCTGCAACGATGCCACAGAGATGCGGAGAGGGAGAGAATGATGGCCCGTTCATGCTGTTGATGTGGCGCATCTGCACGATTTCATTTTGGAAATATGGTCAACACAAGTACCTTACTTTATAGGGTACCGTCTACTGGCAAAATTGAAGACTGGTGGTTCTGTAACAATAATTGCAAAGAGAATCCAGCAGAAGACCATAACAAAGCTTACACATGTGCATTGGTATGGGCATTGCTGCAACGATGCCACAGAGATGCAGAGAGAGAGAGAATGATGACCCGTTCATGCTGTTGATGTGTGTCTAATGCCGGGTGAGTTAAATTTAATCTGTAGAGTGGCTGTGAGTGTGATTTGTATGAAAATGATTTTGCACTGCTGAGAGGCAAATTACAGATAGACATTAGGAGATGTCCTTCAACCGCTTACATTATGAAGTTTCAAAAATTATAATAACTATTTGATTAAATGGTATTAATAACCAGCTTTCATGCTTGTCTTAAGTTATGGTGTTTTTTATCCCGGCTAAAGAGCAGGGGTGTGAGAGTTCCTCTTTTAGCGGATTTCCTCTTTTTATAAATTTTTCTATTGCCAATTAGAAGAAAAAAGACATTTCAATTAAATATGTATCCAAATCATCAGGAAAAGTAGATAAGATTTCTATTTATTTGATCTGTCAATCTCTTCACAGGTCCACGATTTATTGTTTGTTCACCTAACCATGGAAAGTTCAACTAGAGAGTCTCCCAATAGGAACTTAACGCTTTCCACGCGGCTGCAGACGACATTCCAAAATTTCACAAAATGTTTCAAAAATGTCATAATTGTTGAATTCTATTACTATATTTGGAATCACCATGAAAAATGCATTGAATTAAGTACAAACATGCCTAGTATTGGTTCAGTAATCCTTTAAATAGACTTTGAAAATTACGAAAAGGTTTCTGAAAATTCTGTATTGTATTGGTAAAATTAATAGCCGCGTGGAAAGTGTTAAAATCAAAAGGAAAAGCATACCAATATAAAGCATATAAAACGGACAAAAGGAACAAAAGCCAATACAAAACGCGCCTATCTTTGGAAATATTGCAACACATAATATTCTGGGACAAGGGGCGATTGCTGAAAGGAAAAGTAGTATCCTGGGTACGACCAGGCCAATACCGGGTACGATCAGGCCAATACCGGGTTGAAACAGCTATCAACGAGGATGGACCTGCATACGTAATCAGTAGCAAATCAAAACCTGTATGCATCTCCCAGATAGAGGTAGACCATTTTGAAGACGGGCAAGGGGTACTTTCTTTTTTTGAGAGACGATGGACATGTCATAGAATTAGCTTATGGAAGAGTGTTACAGACTACAAAAAGTCAAATCCACATACAGCCAGCTGACATCTATTCTGACGACCCCATAGTTGCTCTCCATGAGGAAGTACTAAGGAATCACTACAGTTCTGAGGAAATCTTGGATATTCTCCAACAAGTTCCAAAATGTAGAATGAGTACTGATTCGGATGACACAGAGATTGTCAAGTCGATGTTTCACATAATCAAAGGCGAACTTGATGACACAAAAGAAGCGTATACATGTGCAACATCGTACTTACATCAGCAGAATTGAGAGAAAAGAGAGATAATGGAGAAATGCCACAAACTTCAAGATCTATATAACGGTGCGATAACTGAAATAAAGGCCCCCAAGACGAATCTTAACTTCAAGATCTATATAACGGTGCGATAACTGAAATAAAGGCCCCCAAGACGATTCTTCTAGCTACAGGCAGTGCATCATCCACGACAGTAAGGCAGCTCATTGAGCAGATCACATCTAAATCAGATCATTTGAAGAGAGTAGAAGATGAAAATGCAAGATTGAAAGAGGAAATCAGTGACCTGAGGTAATTCCACGTAGAGCAGATAGAAGAACTGCAAAGTGAGTTGGATAAGTGTAAGGAAGAGAGAGCTAAACTTGTCATAGAAATATCAGCATTGAATAGGAATTACAATATGGTCAAGGATACAAATGAGCAGTTAGAAAAGGAAAAAGAAGCAATATCACAGTCCAATATCAATCTCATTGCAGAAAGGAGGATAATTGAGAATATGTGCAAAGCACAAGATGACCAAATAACCAAATTGTGTTAACGAGGTTCCACTGTACAATAAATGAGACCAATGAAATTTCTGTGAGCACTTTTACCTAAATGTGACCTGTCGCATCAAAATGGACATGTTGGTGGCATGAGTCAATTTTGTGATATTGTCATGAATTGGAAGAACACCTTTTAAGCTTGAAAATGATACCATGTCGAAGGTGATTGGACTTTTTAATCACAAGATATGATTTGAAGAAGCATATTTTTTTCTATTATTTCCTTTATTTTTCACCAAATATATTGGCCTTTAACTCAAAACTGTGTATACCGACAACATGTCCTTTTTGACGCGACTGGTCACAAATAATTTCATGGCAAATATGCGAGTGAAAAGTGGATGAAATATCACTCTATTCAAGGTTATTCTAATAATAATTATGTTTTTGTCACATTTAGTTGCTTTTTATGAGTGCCGCAAAAAAGAAAATCAAGAGTAGGAAATGGTGCATATATCATGGCACGAGGTAATGAATATTATTTGCTTGCTTCGCCATTTATTTTATCATGTGAATTTTGATTTTCGCCTTTAAATTATTTTCATTAATTTTCATAAACAGGTACGGCGGCCCCAGATTTGAAAATTTGGTGGCATTTTGTCCATAGCATTATAATGCTGGCTATAGCAACACAGGGTGTAGTATTTTATGACAATCATCATGTATGTTACAATATGGGTCTGAAACAAGTTGGTTCTCTCTATTTTATGTACATTTACAGGTCAACCTTGTACTTGAGGTAGATCCGTCATCCACATCTGGTGTCATCAAGATCTCAAAGTGGCTGGGGCAGTATGTCCCACTACTGCCAAATGGTAACGCCTGGCCATTGCTATGCAATGGCGACCAGATGACGGTGTCAAGATTTATATCGGCAAGCCACAGATCACATAGGTCGCCCCCACCGCCATCTCAGGCAGTCATCAGCCACAGATCACATAGGTCGCCCCACCACCGTCTCAGGCAGTCATCAGCCACAGATCTCATGGGCCGCCCCCACAACCGTCTCAGGCAGTCATCAACCACAGATCTCATGGGTCGCCCTCACCACAAAGCATCCACAGATAAGCAGGTGAAGCAGATATATGGCTTGGAGCCAATGCCCGAGGAATGGCATATGAGAAATGTGCTCATAAAGGTATGCTCAATTTGGCTATGCAATGGGGACCAGATGACGGTGTCCAGATTTATATCGGCAAGACTAGTCCTTGCTGCATCCATAGATAAGCAGGTGAAGCAGATATATGGCTTGGAGCCAATGCCCCAGGAATGGCATGAGAAATGTGCTCATAAAGGTATGCTCAATTTGGCTATGCAAAGGGGACCAGATGACGGTGTCCAGATTTATATCGGCAAGACTAGTCCTTGCTGCATCCACAGATAAGCAGGTGAAGCAGATATATGGCTTGGAGCCAATGCCCCAGGAATGGCATATGAGAAATGTGCTCATAAAGGTATGCTCAATTTGGCTATGCAATGGGGACCAGATGACGGTGTCCAGATTTATATCGGCAAGACTAGTCCTTGCTGCATCCACAGATAAGCAGGTGAAGCAGATATATGGCTTGTAGCCAATGCCCCAGGAATGGCATATGAGAAATGTGCTCTTAAAGGTATGCTCAATTTGGCTATGCAATGGGGACCAGATGACGGTGTCCAGATTTATATCGGCAAGACTAGTCCTTGCTGCATCCACAGATAAGCAGGTGAAGCAGATATATGGCTTGGAGCCAATGCCCCAGGAATGGCATATGAGAAATGTGCTCATAAAGGTATGCTCAATTTGGCTATGCAAAGGGGACCAGATGACGGTGTCCAGATTTATATCGGCAAGACTAGTCCTTGCTGCATCCACAGATAAGCAGGTGAAGCAGATATATGGCTTGGAGCCAATGCCCCAGGAATGGCATATGATAAATGTGCTCATAAAGGTATGCTCAATTTGGCTATGCAATGGGGACCAGATGACGGTGTCCAGATTTATATCGGCAAGACTAGTCCTTGCTGCATCCACAGATAAGCAGGTGAAGCAGATATATGGCTTGGAGCCAATGCCCCAGGAATGGCATATGAGAAATGTGCTCATAAAGGTATGCTCAATTTGGCTATGCAATGGGGACCAGATGACGGTGTCCAGATTTATATCGGCAAGACTAGTCCTTGCTGCATCCACAGATAAGCAGGTGAAGCAGATATATGGCTTGGAGCCAATGCCCCAGGAATGGCATGAGAAATGTGCTCATAAAGGTATGTTCAATTTGGCAATAATATTGGGATTATTGTTATTCCCTGTTAGGCTGCTCCTAGCAGGGTAAAGGTCAAAGGACAGCAAACACAAACATTTATAATACATAAATGTAACCAGTGCAGTTCAATGGGGTTGTGAACATTTTAATTCAAATTACAATGGGACAGAGGGAAAGGTGCAAAATTCTGCGGGTATTTTCATTGAAATTACGCCATCGATATCATCTCATTGGTCTCCTCTTTAAAGTGTATTTCTTCCATCTAAATTAGGCCTACTTTTATTATTTTACGATGATTGCAATCAGGGATACACACACATTTAAATCGGTACGCACATATTGTAGTGATCGTAGAGAAATGACAAAGACAAAACACAAGTTGGAATTAGAGAACAGGGATTATTACCCACCCGAGCAGCAGCACCCTGGTGAGGTTAAAAAAAGTGATGTCACAACATGGCTTAATCGGATTGTTGGAATGGACTCAAAATGTCCAAATCATAACTTCAAATGTGTATTGCACCTGAAATTGAATTATAATTACTAAATATTTCAAAAAGCTGACCAGCAATACAAAGAGCTAGTCACAGGAAAACACCACCAACATGAGATACCGAAGCCAAAGGTGGTGACTGGCAAAAGTGCCATACATAGTAAGTTACAGGATTTCATTATCTCTGTTATACAGTGTTAGATTTCGATCGTGTTCTGAGCATGCGCAGATTGAAATTATGCTATCGATCTCATTTATCTCCTCTTTAAAAGCGTATTTCTTCCATTTAAATTAGGCCTACTCTTATTATTTTACGATGATTGCAATCAAGGATACACACACATTTAAATCGGTACGCACATATTGTAGTGATCGTAGAGAAATGACAAAGACAAAACACAAGTTGGAATTCGAGAACAGGGATTACTACCCACACGAGCAGCAGCACCCCCCGTTGAGGTTTAAAAAAAGTGGCGTCACAACATGGTCACAACATGGCCTAATCGGATTGGTGGAATGGACTCAAAATGTCCAAATCATAACTTCAACTGTGTATTGCACCTGAAATTGAATTATAATTACTCAATATTTCAGAAAACTGACTGGCAATACAGAGAGCTCATTACCGGAAAACACAACCAACACCAGATACCCAAGCCAAAGGTGGTGACTGGCAAAAGTGCCATACATAGTAAGTTACAGGATTTCATTATCTCTGATAATTGTAAAACTTAAAGTTGAATGCATTGTATACCGAATTGGCTAATTAATATTGGTATAGTCAGCTACCACCCTTTTTAAAAGAAGTACTTGTCAGGACAGCGATTATCTTTTTAAAAGAAATTCTTGTTGAATTGAATGACTAGGGTACATGCACTGTGTTATTGTACAAATAGATTCCAAAGTGATAGAGTTGATGACTTTCCACACCATTGTTCAAATTTGATCAAATAATCTACACAATAACACAGCAGCATATATACCCTTTATCAGACTTTGTTTATCATTTTTGTTTTGCCTCCAGAATGAACGCTTTATAAAGATACCTTCATGGATGTGACCCTCACATATTGAAATAGTTTTACAAAGCTTAAGAGTAATACAACATAAGCTCAGTATTAACTCCCCCACCCCACACCCCACCCCATCAGATGCTTATCTGACATTATTTTACCAAAGTTACTCCGTACATCATACTAAACTGTCTTTAACTATAAAATCATTCCTTTCAGTGGATCAAATGACAATTGAGGAACACAACACATTCATTCAAATATCAACAAAAGCTATGTTAACTTTCGAAGGCAAATTATTGATTGTGTGATTATATTGAGACAGCAATATTGTTTTATTAATGATAGATGAAAAATACAGACACGATCTGATATACAGTCAACAAATAATGAATATATATTTTTATAACTCCAAAACTATAGTGCCTATAATACAGGGTGAATCAAGAAAATGTGTGCAATGATTGAAGTGGTCATTTGACCTTTACGTGTGCATTGAACCATGACATTGTGGTTGTTTGTATGAATCATAGTTAATCTAATTTATGAAAGTAATCAACTGAATTTTTTGACCTATCAAGGACGGCAAGGACGGCAGTTTGATCTCTAGAGAGGATGCATGCATATGGGCTTTAGAACACTCCGATCCATCCATTTCAATATCAGACTACATGACAAAAGCTGACATTGTGAGCATGGTTGTGCGTCACCAAATTGGACGAACACTGCAAGATGGATCAGATTCAAGTATGCATGTTGTTCCAATATTCCATTTAATCAATTATTTGCATTGCGACATAAAATTGGGGTACGTCGTTCATATTATTATATGCAAATTAATATTAAATTCTTTAAAATAGTCAGTGACCTGATTTAATGGAATATTTTATTTTTTTATAGGTAAATCAGTGACTCAATCACGATCACGATCACCTTCTGCAAAAGAAACGCTTGATGCTGTCATAATTGAAATTTCCAAACACGAATATGAAGAGAGGAAGAAGATTTTTGAGGAGAAGCATGAAATGCACAAGAAAGAGCACCGTGTGAAGATGCAAATTTTAGAATTGGAAAGACAGACAACCGAGTTGAAGTTGGAATATGAGAAATTTAATGCCAGTACAATCAAACTGTCTTTTCAAAATAGAATCTAAACTTATTGTATTATGCAATTATGCAAACTTTTCATTAAGAGAATAAAATATAGTTCGTAGCTGCTTTGCTATTTATGGTGGTCTCATGTATAGGCTGCCCGCCCTTAATTACGGTATACCAGTCTCATAATATGTCATGGCTAAATTGAGTTAGAAAGATGGCAATATCAATGGAGGGTTGTATTGAAAGACCTATCAAAATGAGAACATATTTCAATCTATGCACACATTTTTATTTCACCTTATAAAAGTTATAGTATATATACAGGGTGTCCCAGAAATCATGCAACTGACTTTGACAGGGCTCTATAGTTTACCATTTAGTCTATGGAATTGAGTAGGTTTATACATTATGAAACCCTAGGATATTCTTATTTAAGCAGTGAAATGATAATTAAAATTGTTGAATCTATTTTCAAATTACACGCATGTAAAGAGAAGGTATGTTGAAAACCTGTGCAACTGATTTGATGGTAAATTATGGTTTCTACTGTTTTGTCCA
Organism: Ophiura sarsii; assembly: GCA_035610835.1. Taxonomy (NCBI): domain Eukaryota; kingdom Metazoa; phylum Echinodermata; class Ophiuroidea; order Amphilepidida; family Ophiuridae; genus Ophiura; species Ophiura sarsii. The sequence goes on from CM069444.1 coordinate 53,060,535, forward strand.
GTTCAAAAGTCCTCTTTTTTCACTAATAAAATTGGATTTATAAAGTTAAGTACAAGTAAATCTCTTTCAAAATAAGTTCCAGTTTTTCTGAGACACCCTGTATAGAAATTATATTGATGTGTAATAATGCAATCAAATATGTGAGGTAATCAAGCAACATGAGTCAACATTTGCAAATATTGTTAATAACCTTTTTTTCTTGAACAACAGCCCATTGACTGCATTCGTGTGGACGGTGCAAGTGATGAGGGGTCCTCGCATCTGGAAGTTCAATTCCATTGGACAGAACGACATTTGCAGGATGGGAAGATAATGACAGTAGTTTCCTCCAGACACAGCGGGGGTAGCTATTTAAATCGAGTGGAGCTAATGAATGGATGCATTGCGCAATCACATGCCAATGCATTCATTCCATCAACTCTCCCTGAAAGCAACTTCGAACGCTACTTTCATGCTTTATTTTGAGCTACAGTGGCTAAAAAGATGGGCGCTTATTAGGTGTTACTTTTTGGTTAGTCATTAGAAAAAAGAGGGGTGGGTGCTTTTAATGGCACTGTTTTATTATTATTAAGCACCGTTTTATTATTATTAATATTATTATTATTATTATAAGGGCATGGGCGCTTAATAGGGATAATACGGTAGACGTTTTAAGAAATTGAAACTTTTCTGAAATGGAAAAACGCTTAGCCATCCGTACAAAGCTTTTTCCTTTTCAATACCATGTTTACTTTCCAAAAAGTCAAATATCCCAAAAATGATGCAAATGAAATTTGCCAAAATCCAATACGAATAAGTGCCACTTTTTCTGAAAACATCATTTTGAGGAAATGTGACTGTTTTGGGAAAAGTAAACAAAAGTAATCTAATTTCAGCAGGGGTGGCTCACCTTTTTTGACCCCTTTAACGCTGTGAGAAATTTGAAAAACACACAGCTAAAACTTGCCAAAGGTGTAAAAAAATAAATCTCATCAGATGCCATTTACTCACATTATGAGAATGTCAATGTCAAAAATATCACATGTCACATTATGATATTTTTGTCATATTACACCAACAAATATGGTATAATTATAAATTAAAAATAGAAACAATTTGAGAACATTCTCTGTTTTGAAACTTATCATTTTAATGTGAAAATTGAACTCCATATGATTGTGATAAATACCCAATTTATCAAGGTTGCCAATTTCAGACACAAAAAATGTAGTTATCGATATACTATAACACCCTTCAATCTTTTGTTCCTTTCATTATAGTGACCAGTACAATGGCATCAGCATATGTTAATCAACAATACAGTGTCAAGTTGAGGGATTTTCAAATCTGTGCAATAACAAAGATAGCCAAAGGAAAATATGTATTTGTGGCAGTTCCAACTGGTATGTGAATCGGGGCAATATGCGATCCTTCATGGAGGGAGCCCTCAGTTTTTTTAGAAGTTGGTTTTTTGACATACATATTAAATGCTTATTTTTATACATACTATTATTAAAAACTACCACCTAAAATTATAGAGCTTAATTTGCAGTATTCCATAATTTCATGGATTTGATAGCGTTTTACGTTTCGATGAGATCACAATGAAATACTACCCGAATTCATCTGATGATGATCCCATCATGATATTGCACTTGTTATTCAATACAAAGGCATTTTGTGTTGTGTTTGCACATCAAAGGAAATTATAGGCCCTGGTGGAGAAATGATATTTCTAAACTTTAGGGTCCGTATGCACAAAAGAGTTAGACCGGGTCTAAAGTTAGACCTGGTCTAAGTGAAATTTATTCATGTCTCAAAATCTGTTTTCCTCTGCATTTTCATGAGATATTTTGTGCTATTTTTAAACTTTGCATCCGAATCTTTATCATTTGTTAGCTTATTTGAGAATGAAATGTAATTAAAGGTGTGCTTTCACCAAAACTAAAATCCACTTAGACCAGGTATAACTTTAGACCCGGTCTAACTCTTTTGTGCATACGGACCTTGTAGACTATCTACGCAGTGGAGCGTATTGTACGACTGGAGGATAAAGTCTAGGAAGGTACAGGAAACATCTCATGTCTTTGACATGATGGACTTGTACACACAATGGATTAATGTCCATGCAGTAGTTGGATGGAACACTAAAGAAAGGTTTGGATATTTTGATTTCTCTAGGAGTGTTTGGTTGTCCATTCCTCAACGAGGCAAATCTGCCACTAAAATTGATATCTCACGTGTCATAGGCACACGAGGTAATCTTAAACATGGGGCCCCTAATTAATTTTGATGAATCTGAGTCTGAGTAAGATCCATCATATAGTCAGACGACGGTGGACACGAACGGCCATTAATTTTGAATTTCTGTTGGTTTCAATGTAACAATGGATTTTGATTATATGACCCCAATAAATTCATCACACGTTGGAACTAAATTATTTTGTTAAGCGTTCGTCCCATTCACTTGATCACGTAACCTTGTTCGCATATTTTAACCTGAATATTCGTGAATACGCTTGTGTCCAGCGTTGTCTGCATATAGCGAAGCCGTCAACAGCCATGTGTCATTGGGGCTGATGAACTGCCAGAAAGCTTCCCCAGAGGTAAGCTTATTTCCAGTGAGTAAAAAATAATCACCAAATTTATTATTATAGTCTGTGAATTTAGGTATTTAACAGTTCTTGAAACAAAGAAGTTCAGGTTATTTGCAGGATAAATAACTTTCTATTAATTATACTTCTTTGTACTAGATTAAGATTTGACATCTCAAAATGTCTCATTGAAATTGGTTTTAAGTTTATATGAAAGTAATTGCGAGTCAAAAATGATTCAATAAAGCATAAAACGGACAAAAGGAACAAAAGCCAATACAAGACTTTGGAAATATTGCAACACGTTATATTCTGGAACAAGGGGCGATTACTAAAAGGAAAAGTAGTATACCAATACCGGATCGAAACAGCTATCAATGAGGATGGACCTGCATACGTAATCAGTAGCAAATCAAAACCTGTTTGTATCTCCCAGATAGAGGTGAACCAATTTGAAGACGGGCAGTTTTTTTTTGTTGTTTTTTTTGAAAGCCGATGGTCACAGAATTGGCTTATGGAAGAGTGCTACAGACTACAAAAAGTCAAATCCACATACAGCCAGCTGACATCTATTCCGACGACCCAGTAGTTGCTCTCCATGAGATACTTAGGAATCCCTACAGTCCAAAGGAAATCTTAAAGATTCTCCAGAAAGTTCCCAAATGTAGAATGAGTACTAATTCTGATGATACAGTGATTGTCAAGTCGATGTTTCACATCATCAAAGGCAAACTTGGTGACACAAAAGCAGCGTATACATGTGCAACATCGTACTTACATCAGCAAAATTCAGAGAGAAGAGAAATAATGGACAAATGCCACAAACTTCAAGATCTATATAACGGTGCGATTACTGAAATAAAGGCCCTCAAGACGAATCTCTAGCTACGGGTAGTGCATCATCCACGACAGTAAGGCAGCTCATTGAGCAGATCACATCTAAATCGGATAATTTGAAGAGAGTAGAAGATGAAAATACAAGATTGAAAGAGGAAATCAGTGACCTGAGGTAATTCCACGCAGAGCAGATAGAAGAACTGCAAAGTGAGTTGGATAAGTGTAAGGAAGAGAGAGCCAAACTTGTCATAGAAAAATCAGCATTGAATAGGAATTCTACTATGGTCAAGGATACAAATGAGCAGTTACAAAAGGAAAAAGCAATATCACAGTCCAATATCAATCCATTGCAGGGCAATAGACGCAACACCAATGATACACGGACACAACACAATATATCCTGACATAACTGTAAATGATGACCATGTAATAACCCAACTTCTCGAGACCATGGAATCTGACGATGACAGACGGACAGTTGACCTCCTGCAGAAACTCTATCGTACACTTGCTGACGTCATCCTTAGGCAGTGCGAAGACCAGTTGCCTGGGGGAAAATTCTGGAATCCATCACAAGAACTCAAACAGGATGCCCAGGCAATATACGCAACCAACATCAGCGGAGAGAGGGTCTTCGCACATGTAGATAGCTATACACACAGGAGTCCAAATACAACAATAGGGGGGATAGAAAGCAATGTGCTACTAAAAGTTTATGACACACTGGAATGGCTCAAGAAACAAGACATACACACACAGGAGATTCGGCTCTCTCTTGCTAACAAATGAATAAGAAATATGACAGATGTAAGGCGAAGGAGGTGACAAAGAGGGTGATTGAGAAGTTGAAGGCAAAGAGGCATGAGTTGGAGGTGAAGCAAGAGAAGAGCCGGAATAAAATTGAGCAGCAAATTGAGCAGTTGTACGACAGTGGTGGACTCTGGACTTCGACCGATGACATGACCAAACATAAATCAACATCAGAATCATGTAGAATTAAACAATATAAATGTCAAAGTTTTTTTCCTTTTCAATACCATGTTTACTTTCCAAAAAGTCAAATATCCCCCAAATTATGCAAATGAAATTTGCCAAAATCCAATATGAGTAAGTGCCACTTTTTCTGAAAACATCATTTTGAGGAAATGTGACTGTTTTGGGAAAAGTAAACAAAAGTAATCTAATTTCAGGTAATCTAATTTCAGTGGGGGGTGGCTCACCTTTTTTGACCCCTTTAACGCTGTGTGAAATTTGAAAAACACATAGCTAAAACTTGGCAAAGGTGTAAAAAATAAATCTCATCAGATGCCATTACTCACATTATGAGAATGTCAATGTCAAAAATATCATAAATGTCACATTATGATATTTTTGTCATATTACACCAACAAATATGGTATAATTATAAATTAAACATAGAAACAATTTGAGAACATTCTGTTTTGAAACTTACCATTTTAATGTGAAAATTAAACGCCATATGATTGTGATAAATACCCAATTCATCAAGGTTGCCAATTTCAGACACAAAAATGTAGTTATCGATATATACCTATAACACCCTTCAATCTTTTGTTCCTTTCATTATAGTGACCAGTACAATGGCATCAGCATATGTTAATCAACAATACAGTGTCAAGTTGAGGGATTTTCAAATCCGTGCAAATGTGATCCTTCATGGAGGGAGCCCTCAGTTTTTTTTAGAAGTTGGTTTTTTGACATACATATTAAATTAAATGCTTATTTTTATACATACTATTATTAAAAACTACCACCTAAAATTAGGCCAAACAAAGAAGGTCTGTCTCAGAAGTCCACCCGCATTGATATGTGAAATGAGCTACGGCGCGTAGGTCTATGCGCTGGGGGCTAAAAAACTTTTCTTTTTTCTTCTTTTTAAAAAAAAAAAAAGTTAAAAAAAGTTCTCTGGATATTAAAGCACAAAAAAATATCAAAAAATCAACAACAAAAAATCCAAAAAAATTGCATAGCTCATAGCCTATTTAATTTTTTTTTTTTTTAAATCGCACAGCACTTACCTTTTTTTGCACAATGTTTCTGAGACAGACTTTCTTCTTTGTCTGGCCTTATAGAGCTTAATTTGCAGTATTCCATAATTTCATGGATTTGATAGCGTTTTGAGTTTTGATGAGATCACAATGAAACACTACCCAAATTCATCTGATGATGATCCCATCATGATTGCACTTGTTATTCAATACAAAGGCATTTTGTGTTGTGTTTGCACATCAAAGAAAATTATAGGCCCTGGTGGAGAAATAATATTTCTAAACTTTAGAAGACACGCAGTGGAGCGTATTGTACGACTGGAGGATAAAGTCTAGGAACGTACAGGAAACATCTTGAGTCGGCGACATGATGGACTTGTACACACATTGGATTAATGTCCATTCAGCAGTTGGATGGGACACTAAAGAAAGGTCTGGATAGTTTGATTTCTCAAGGAGTGTTTTGTTGTCCATTCCTCAACGACGCAAATCTGCCACTAAAATTGATATCGCACACGTCATAGGCACACAAGGTAATCTTAAACCTGGGGCCCCTAATTAATTTTGATGAATCTGAGTCTGAGTGAGATCCATCATATAGCCAGACGAAGGTGGACACGAACAGCCGTTAAGAATAACTTAGGAAATCAAACGCGTATATGCCGAATTATGTAGTGCACTGTAATACATCTGTTTTAACAACATTGTTTTGTTTTATTTTTTATTATACAGGTTTCAAGTTCAAGAGGGTAAATTTGATTGATTGGCTTTTAATTCAATTTAATCTACTAGTAATTTATTCAAATTCAATTAAATCTAACTTATTCTAACTTATTCCAATTAAATTCATTTCAATTTAACTTATTTCAATTAAATTCATTTTAATTATATCACATCTAATTCAATTATTTAAATAAAATACATACAATCAATACCAATTTTAGTTTTATATTTAGATACTTTTACTTTTTACCGTTTATTTCAATTCCAATATTTATTTCATCATGAATTTCTGGGAAATTTCAGGCTATGTCCATCTCATGATGGGCATACCTTTATGGTATCAGATAACCAACGTGTACGTATATTATTATTTAGATTTGATTGAAGATTACGGAGTGGAAGAGGCCCGCATACAACGGGCTCTTGACTGCTCCGTAGACCCGTTATGTTTGTGTGTTTTTTGTACACACCCTGTCAATTTACAGGAATTAGATGATTAGATTATTAATGACCAAATTACATTTGCTTTTACTTTGTGGAATTAGATTTTGATGAGCATATACATTGTTTTGTTTTATTTTTCTTATTATACAGGTTTCAAGTTCAAGAGGGTAAATTTGATTGATTGGCTTTTAATTCAATTTAATCTAATTTATTCAAATTCAATTAAATCTAACTTATTCTAACTTATTCCAATTAAATTAATTTCAATTTAACTTATTTCAATTAAATTCATTTTAATTTAACTTATTTCAATTAAATTCTTTTTAATTATATCACATCTAATTCAATTATTTAAATAAAATACATACAATCAATACCACTTTTAGTTTTATATTTAGATACTTTTACTTTTTACCTTTCAGTTTAACAATTTACAATCATGAATTTCTGGGAGATTTCGAGCTATGTCCATCACCTGATGGGCATACCATTATGGTACCAAATTAGCAATGTAATGGTTTATTATTATTTGGATTTGATAGAGGAATATGGGGTGGCCGAGGCCTACATTCAAAGGGCTCTTGACTGCTCAGTCGATCCTTTTTGTTTGTGTTTTTTTTGTACACATCCCGTTGATTTAGAAGAATTAGATGATTAGATGATTAATGACCAAATTACATTTGCTTTTACTTTGTGGATTTAGATTTTGATGAGCATATATTTTAGGTGGTGTTTGTTTAATTCATTTCATTGTCATTTATTTTTAAATCAAAGACAAAAACAACATTTTTTTAATATATAAAAATCAATAAAAGAAATGAACCAAAAAATAATGTATTGATTGTATGTATTCTATGTGTGTGTATATATAAACTCATCACAAAAAGTATCGAGACACAGCAAAATTCAGAGAGAAGAGAAATAATGGACAAATGCCACAGACTGCAAGATCTATATAACGGTGCGATTACTGAAATAAAGGCCCTCAAGACGAAATCTACAGGTAGTGCATCATCCACGACAGTAAGGCAGCTCATTGAGCAAATCACATCTAAATCTGATAATTTGAAGAGAGTAGAAGATGAAAATCAGTGACCTGAAGTAATTCCATGCAGAGCAGATAGAACTGCGAAGTGAGTTAAGTGTAAGGAAGAGAGAGCCAAACTTGTCATAGAAAAATCAGCATTGAAAAGGAATTATACTATGGTCAAGGATACAAATGAGCCGTTAGAAAAGGAAAAAGAAGCAATATCACAGTCCAATATCAATCTCATTGCAGGGCAATAGACGCAACACCAATGATACACGGACACAACACAATATATCCTGACATAACTGTAAATGATGACCATGTAATGACCCAACTTCTCGAGACCATGGAACCTGACGATGACAGACGGACAGTTGACCTCCTGCAGAAACTCTATCGTACACTTGCTGACGTCATCCTTAGGCAGTGCGAAGACCAGTTGCCTGGGGGTAAATACTGGAATCCACGTCATCCTTAGGCAGTGCGAAGACCAGTTGCCTGGGGGTAAAATTCTGGAATCCATCACAAGAACTCAAACAGGAGGCCCAAGCAACATACGCAACCAACATCAGCGGAGAAAGGGTATTCGCACATGTAGATAGCTATACACACAGGTGTCCAAATACAACAATAAGAGTAATAGAGAGCGACGTAATGCCTAAGGTGAAAAAAACAATGAAATGGCTGATGGACCAAGAAGTACACACACAGGAGATCCCACTCTCTCTTGCCAAGAAGGACTCACACAAAATAATCAAAAATGATCGAATGAAGACCAAAGATGTGAAGGAGAGGGTAATTAAGAAATTAAAAGCAAAAAGGCAAGAGATGGGAGAAAGGCAAGAGTAGAGTCGGGACAAAATAGAACCAACAAATGCAGCTGGTGTACGACTGTGGCGGACTTCGACCGATGACATGACTAAACACAAATCAACATCAAAATCATGTAGAATTAAACAATATAAATGTCAAATTAATTTTTGGAAATTACTAAAGTGCAATGTAGAAAAAATATATAAGGTATCACTGAAAACAACAAAATTTTAAAGAAGTCCATGGCAGCTATTGTGTGGAAATTTATTGATCGAACATTAAACAGAGATTTCCAAAGAACAACAACAACACAAACAAAACACATAGCACAGAAAACACAGAAATTAAAAACATGCAAATTAGCAATTGAACTTCTTGACAAGAAAAACATAATATTTTGTGATGGATGGCGGACACATGGTTGGATTTTAGTTTAAAAAAATACATGTAGTATGAGCACACCATCTCAACTTCCAGATAGATACTTTATGGGAGCGGAAGTGGAAAATGATGATGATGACAATGCAAACTCACTCAGCCAAACATCTCAAAACATTTAAAGAATTACAAAATCAAATTACAATGGAACATGGATATGATGTAACCAGCAAATGTAAGCAAATTACATTAGAATTATCAAAGCTGGCATACAACCTATTTAAGGAAGAATTAATTAGTCAAGCACCAGCTTCCATCACAGGGTCACTTTCATATTCTCAAGATATACAGACTTGCCATATTGCTAATATATATTTGTGTGTGTGCCCATGTTCTCAATTCATTTTAAAAGGGCAACACCATCTATGCAAACACATACTTGCATGTATAAAATGCACATATATTGAGAGAAGCCCTGACAGAAACTGCACACATTGGAAAGGCAGACGTTCTTTCAATACACAAACCTCAACCTACAACTGTACCAGAACATGAGCAGCTGTTTACAGAATGCAAATTCTATAGTAAAGTAGAGTTAGAACATTTTGTCTTGAATATGTTAGATAATCATGATGTCAATTCTATTGATCCTAATTGATGTACTCTTTTACGTGATTCAAATTATGCTGTTGGAAAATGTTTTTTGCAGCAATGGGTTGAAGAGGGTGGGACAAAAGAGTATCCTGGAGGGTGTGTGCAATAAATGAATTTGAGGATTATAAGATTATGTATGATAATGATAGTAATGCGTATTTTATGGATATTTGTGCTTTTGTCACTGATATAGTACTTAGTAGGTAAGGATATAAAGGTACTTTGGGAGTGATTTACCAATTACATTTTGACGATGATTATGTTTGTGATGTGATGATTAATGATGTGACATTCTCATTTAATTTTTTTTTCATGTGCAATAAATAGTTATTTATAGTATATTTTGATGTGAATTTGATATCTTGGCAGCTATGACTGTGTGTCATAGGCTTGACAAGTGTTTAGCCATGAAATATTACGCTATGGCAAATAAATAGGCCAATGAAATAGTCATTGCTGCTGTAAACCTATTCGTAGGTTTCATTTTATTCACGATATCTATTTACATGATGTACCTCATAAATAAGGTCTTGGAAAGTGAATTTGTGCCATGTGGACTAGAGAAGAGAGAAAGGTGAAGAGAACACTGATTATTAAAACATTGTATTGTGAACTTTCTATTTATTTCATGTCTGTTGTATCCTGATTATTTACTAGGCCCTGGGCCTAGTTAGGCTAGTGTTACGGTTCGAAATAAACCACAACTACATTTGGTTAGAACAAGGGTAGGCCTAGCTAGACTCAAATTTCCTTAGTTACTATTCACACAAAGCCCCCTCAGGTTTTGTTACAATAGTCAATTAACATAGCAATATTTTGTGAGGACAGCTACCACCCTTTTTAAAAGAAGTACTTGTCAGGACAGCGTTTATCCTTTTTAAAGACATTCTGGTTGAATTGAATGGCTAGGTGTTTGTGTGACTGAAAAGGGTACATGCACTGTGATATTGTACAAAAATAAGTAGATTCCAAAATAATAAAGTTGATGACTTTCCCCACCAATGTTCAAATTTGATTAAATCATCTACACAATAGCATATATCATCATATTTATCAGAATTTGTTTATCATTTTTGTTTTGCCTCCAGAATGCACGCATTATAAAAGATACCTTCATGGATGTGAACATATTGAAATAGTTTTACAAGGTTTTAGAGTAATACAGTATTACCCCCCCCCCCCCCCCCCCCCATCAGATGCTTATGTGACATTATTTTACCAAAGTTACTCCGTACATCATACTACTGTCTTTAACTATAAAATCATTCTTTCAGTGGATCAAATGACAATTGAAGAACACGACACATTCATTCAAATGTCAACAAAAGCTATGTTAACTTTCGAAGGTAAGGCAAATTATTGATTATGTGATTATATTAAGACAGCAATATTGTTTTATTAATGATCGATGACAAATAAAGACACGATCTGATCAGTCAACAAATAATGAATAAATATTTGTATAACTCCAAAACTATAGTGCCTATACAGGGCGAATCATGAAGATGTGTGCAATGATTGAAGTGGTCATTTGACCTTTACAATGTGCATTGAACAATGACATTGTGGTTGTTTGTGTGAAGCGTAGTTAATCTAGTTGATCTTCCCCCAAATGAAAGTAATCAATTAATAAAATGTTTGATTAATCTGTTGTAAAATATGTTATGGTAACATGGTTCTAATTGACAAATCTATTTCAATCTCACTCACTTATATTATTACTTCATTTTAAATCACTTCACAGCTACCTTAATGGAAACACTAAAGACGCACCTATTCGCCATAGGAAAGGACACACGCCAGACTCAGTCAGTCTTGGCTGTGACCCGTATAGTTGCAGGGGCCGTATCTACACTGGGAAAACAACAGTAGTGTAAGGTGGCTATTGGAAGCCTCCAACATAGATATTGGAAGGTATGTGTAGTTTAAACATGCAAATCAATCATTGGAAATCAACATCAATTTTATCATAAGCATGATAAGAATTTGAATTTCAATATTATAGTTTAATCAGTTCCAAATTGGCGAGAAATATTAGGTATCCAAAGAAATTCACTGGTATACGCAGCATCTAATCATGTGTTTAGCAGTAGACAATGGCATGCGTGCTGGAGTCGCAAGTAATATGACTCTTACAGAGTTCCAGGACAGCAAACTGGAGAATGGAGTGCATGTGGTTACGGTAATGCTTTTTTTTTTGCCTTCTTAATTAATTAATCATTACCAGAAATTTTAAACAACAGACTGACTTTCATATAGCATTACTGATTTCAGATCATTATTTGAACTCAATGTGACACCTATGTAGCCAATCAAAATGCGAAAACATTTAAAGATATTCAAATGAAATATGTTTACTTTTATTAGTTCTCCCATTTTGACTATATAAATATTATACAATTTGTTTATTTCTTTTTGTTTGACCATTTAAACAGAAAAAATGCACAAAAAGCTCCATTGGTGTCCAGTGAAGTTCATTGGTACACGCAGCACCTCATCATGTGTTTAGCGATAGACAATGGCATGCGTACCGGAGTGGCAAGAAACATGACTGTCAAAGAGTTCCAGGACAGCAAACTTACGGTAAGTTTGAGAGTACTTAAGTTTATATTAGACTTTTCAATTTTAACAAATAAGCATTCAAAGTTGGGATATTTGGTGTTGTCATATAAACATGTAAACAGCCAGGCAGGCAAGTTTATATTAGACTTTTCAATTTTAACAAATAAGCATTCAAATTTGGGATATTTGGTGTTGTCATATAAACATGTAAACAGCCAGGCAGGCATACATGTAGACATGAACTCAATATTGACCAGTAGACTTTTGAAAAATTTCTTTTATTTTAATGGTAATTGTTGCACCCAACATTCTATTACTGACAATTAAAGTAGAAATAAAGTAGATATTTCAGATTTGTCCTTGCAATTTAGGTCACATGAAGCCACTCTGTATCAGCTATATGTTGCATGCATAACTGTTTGTTTGGAGTTTGTGCAGAGGAATATCATCCATACTTGCATACTACATGTATTTGGGTACCTTTAAATGCAAACATCAGGATTTATCAAAACAAGCATATTGTCATCAGTACAATATCTTCACTATAACATGTCTAGAAAGAAACGGCTTATGTCATTCAAATCTGATGATCAGTGGGTTTGGACTTCCACATTTTTTAATGGCAGGGATTTCCATACTAAAAAAAATCAAGATATCTGCTTATAATGCATTCACATTTTCTTTTTTCCAATAAAGGTTTCGGATTATAAGACATGGGAGAAATACATAGCCCAGGCCAGCATAACCGACACACTTTTAAAGAAGATGTGGCTATATAGACTTCATATCAGGCTTGGGTTGGACAAAGACAGAACACAGAGGGTTTTTTTCTGAATAGGGAAGGGGGGGGGGGGGGGGGGGGCTGATCTGCCCAGGGGAATCACTTAGCCTACACTGGAAGGCAGTGACAGGAAAGGAGAGACGTATTAACAACACATTAATACGTCATACACAATGCGAAACAGTAAGTTGTGATATTGGCACAAGATAATTAATACCTTGATGGATGCCTCTGTTGCACATAGTATTCAATTAACATACTGTATTTAAGCCAAGAAAGGTTTGTTTCAGAAACCCACATTTATAAGTATTTTATTTTGTAATGATTATTTATATAAATTGGTAACAAGAGAAATGAATTGGATTGACTGACTGAAAATTTAAATTTGTTGTGTAAGCCATTTTTGTTATGCTTCTATTGTATGTGTGTGTGTTAAAAAGTAACAAATATAATGTATTATACCCTCCAGAACTGGAAAACAGGCTAAAATGACAAATAAACATTTTGTATAGCTTTTGATTGATTTTGAGAAAAAAGTATTAGCTGTTTTGGAATAACACTCAAAATATAATCATATTTGGAAATGTTCAATCTTGAAGTTTTAATGCTAATTATCGTCTGTATTGTACTAATAGTATTCTGAAGAAATGTGACGCAACACAAACTATTCTTATTTGGAAGGAGGCGAGGCCGAGGGGGCAAATTCACAGAAAAAAAGAAGGAAGACTTTTGGCAACGGTCAGTTCTCTTCTCTGTTATTAATCAATAATAACTCAATACATAACTTTGGATAAATCCTTGCAGTTATAGTACAGCTTCAATTGCATGGTGTAATCTGAATCCAATTTTTGCCTAAATCATTTTTACAACAAAACCAATAGTGACTACAATCTTTTGATGTTGCAAAAGTTTCATGTCCAGGAATGGGTTGATGACTTCCCGACAGAGCAGGTAAACTTGTGTGTTGTTTTGGCTTTTGATTAGTTTGTCAAACATGCAAATTCACTGATTTTATAGATAGTTTTAGCTTAAAGAATGAACCCCCAAATACGAGGTCAACTCTCTCTGGCCTGGATATATATTTGCTCAGATTTGATTGGAGCGTCGACCAACATGGTCGCTAAATGTGTCAAATATGGAATAAAGAAAAGTTTGATCATTGAGTTGTGTTAATAAAGAAAGCGAGTGCTAAGATACCTCATGATAGAGGATTTTGTTGACTTACACCCCTCCCTTTGCAGGCAGCCGAACAAAGAGCTCAACACATACTGTCTATTTTTGAACAGAATGGCATGTCCTGTTCTGATTTGCCCCAATTAGATCCCGCATTGCTTGAGCCATACCATCACGATTATGACAGAGCATGACAGTGGAAGAAGAGCAAGCACAAAACCAAATTGAGATGCTCAATGATGAACAAAGAAAGAGCCTCTGGATGGTCCTGGCCCGGTGGGGGGGGGGGGGGGGGGGGGGGCACTCAACTTTCTTTGGGTGAGATGTGCTGCCCAGGGTCTCAAAAAAGGGGGGCTACAGAACTAAAGTGAGTGGATTTTATGACGAAAAATAGGGTCTTAGGAGCTGATTTTTTTCAAAAAAGTAGGTCTTGAGAACTGGCCTATAGTTCAATTTTGATTAGCAAGAACGCAAATTCTCGATTTTGGGGGAAATTTTAGATGTAAAATTTGGATCGCAAAATTTCGTGATTTTTTAATTATCAATGTCTTAAGAACTGATGCAGGCTCCAAAAAAAGGGGGGGGGGTCATAAGAGCTAGCAGCAGAGGGTGAAAAGGGGGGTCTTCAGCGGGGCACATACCTATACCCTTTTCCAATGTCAGTGCCACCCCCCCCCCCCCTCCCCCCCCCCCCCCCCCCCTCCCCGGGTCCAGGTAGGTGGCAGTGGAAAAACATAATACCCTGATCTCCTACTTTCGAAGCCAGGGGGAAATTGTAGCTGGCATAGGAGGCACTCTTCTTAAAGGTGGACGGACATGTCACAACCTGCCATGTCACAACCTGCCATGTCACAAACTACCAGTGCCAATTGTAAACACTAGTGTGTGTAGTGTGTGTAATGTGAAACCCACAACTCCTCATGCCGCTTATTTGAGATCTGTGTCATTATAAACACAACACCAAAAGTAAGTCCCCCCCTAAACAATTCGTTATAACATCGTAAGATAAAACATTTTATTAATAAAACTTAATTAGAAATAATCCTATGACTGTTTCCTAAGTGATGTTTGAAAATGAAAGATTTCCATTACTTCATGGCTGAATGAGCTCAAATGGAAGACAAAAACTGCCCTTCTCAAAAGTCACAAAAGTTTATGAATTGCTTCTCACTAATGGAAAAGTACCCGTGGCTGAGCAAAATTTACTGTAATGTTTAATCAATTCATGATCATTCAGCCATGTAAATCCCATTCTTGGCTCAGATATTAGCATAGTGAGTTGTGACTTTTGAAAAGGGCAGTTTTTGTCTTATTTTTGAGCTTATTCAGCCATGAAGTCATGGACATCTTTCATTTTCAAACACTACTTAGGAAACAGTCATAGGATTATTTCTAACTAAGTTTTATTGGTAAAATGTTTTATCTTACGATGTTATGACGAATTGTTTAGGGGGGGGACTTACTTTTGGTGTTGTGTTTATATCATCGACGAAGCATCAATGGTAATGGTCCATGCACTCAATGCAATTGACAAAATGCTCCGGGACATAAGGCCAACAACAACAAAAAAGTTGACTTGCTCTTTCAGGGTCAAAGTCAGGGTCGGACGACAGATTTTTTTATTTTTTTATTATTTTAAATTGATTTAAAAAAAAAAATTAAAAAAATGATTTGATTTGATTTTTTTTATTATTTTTAAACAAGCAGATACTACTCAAAAACACGTTTTCATCTTTCTTTATTGTTAATGTTATGTGCTTCTTTCATTTTTTCCCCCCTTCATTTTTTCTGAAAAATTAAAAAAATTAAAAATAAAAAAAAATAGCGACCCTAGATTTCCAAAAATTCGGGTCGGTCGGAAAGGGCAAGTCAGCTCTTTTTTTTTTTGGGGGGGGGGGGGGGGGGGGGCTAACCACGATTGAGGTTCCTTTTGATGGCAAGATTGTTCTCCTCAAGAGGAGACTTCTGTCAAGTGCTATCAAAAGTCCCAAGAAAGCCCGAGCAGTTATCATTGAAAACTGCCTCAAGAGCTCCCCACTCTGATCCATCTTCAAATTGACCAAAAACATGCGTGTCTTGATCAACAAGATTTGCAGTGGTTGCTTACTTTAGGTAATGGTTATGAGCTTCAATGTGACGTTGCGATGGTAGATGTCATAGAAGGAATTATAGAAGTGCCAGTACAGTGCAACATTATGCAAGACAACAAAGTGGATGCGGTATTCCAGGATTTCAATGATTCCCAAGCCATGGAAACACTGTAATTCTGAACCCCACTAATGAGAGAGCCCTGCAAATGAATGCTGCTGTATTACAAAAATTGCCTGGTCTTTTCAAAGGAATATCTAAGCTTTAATCGTTAAGGATGGAGTGATTGAGGAATTTGAAAGAACTAGAGATGATGGACGTAGAGAAAGTTACAAGGAGGCGGGTGATTACACAGACTTATAAGGTCGTAGAGGTTGATAAAGATGTTTAATTGATATACTATTTACCTCATCGTTAAGGATGGAGTGATTGAGGAGTTTAAAAGAGTTAGAGATGATGGACGTAGAGAAAGTTATAAGGAGGCGGTTGATAACAAGGACTTATAAGGTCGTAGAGGTTGATAAAGATGTTTGATTGATATACTATTTACCTCATCGTTAAGGATGGAGTGATTCAGGAGTTTAAAAGAGTTAGAGATGATGGACGTAGAGAAAGTTATAAGGAGGCGGTTGATAACAAGGACTTATAAGGTCGTAGAGGTTGATGAAGATGTTTGATTGATATACTATTTACCTCATCGTTAAGGATGGAGTGATTCAGGAGTTTAAAAGAGTTAGAGATGATGGACGTAGAGAAAGTTACAAGGAGACGATTGATTAAAAGATGTTACAAGGTCGTAGAGGTTGATGAAGATGTTTAATTGATACTATTCACCTCATCGTTAAGGAAGAAGTGATAATATGAGTTAGAGATGATGGACAAGTAGAACAAGTTACAAGGAGGCGGGTGATTACACAGACTTATAAGGTCGTAAAGGTTGATAAAGATGTTTAATTGATATACTATTCACCTCATCGTTAAGGATGGAGTGATTCAGGAGTTTGAAAGATTTAGAGATGATGGACGTAGAGAAAGTTACAAGGAGACGATTGATTAAAAGATGTTACAAGGTCGTAGAGGTTGATGAAGATGTTTAATTGATACTATTCACCTCATCGTTAAGGAAGAAGTGATTGAGGAGTTTGAAAGAGTTAGAGATGATGGACAAGTAGAACAAGTTACAAGGAGGCGGGTGATTACACAGACTTATAAGGTCGTAAAGGTTGATAAAGATGTTTAATTGATATACTATTCACCTCATTGTTAAGGATGGAGTGATTCAGGAGTTTGAAAGAGTTAGAGATGATGGACGTAGAGAAAGTTACAAGGAGGCGGTTGATAACAAGGACTTATAAGGTCGTAGAGGTTGATAAAGATGTTTAATTGATATACTATTCACCTCATTGTTAAGGATGGAGTGATTCAGGAGTTTGAAAGAGTTAGAGATGATGGACGTAGAGAAAGTTACAAGGAGGCGGTTGATAACAAGGACTTATAAGGTCGTAGAGGTTGATAAAGATGCTTGATTGAAATACTATTTGAAAATTATTTTCTATTGGGGTGCCATAAAATGTTGCTATAAAATAAATGTGGTGTTAGACATTTTACGGAATCGACAGGGATGGAGACATTTTTGAATGTGCCATTACATAAAGCAAATCGGCTACAACGTTGACAGCTACTGTCACACAAGGGAACTATTACATTATTATGGGCAAATTCAGCATTACCAGGACAAACGTATTTATAAACATTCCAAACACATATCTGAATTTGACATTGTTTTTGTATTTCTTTTACATCCAGACGAAAATTGAGTGAAGCAAGCATGTTCCAGAGACAGAAACCGCCTGCGTAGGAAGAAATTAATAGTAGTATGATGCACGGTTTCAATTATATTAGGAAGGCAGAATTATTACACTTTTCAAAAAAAATTGTGACAAGATCAATTTACTGGATCCATTGAATTAAGTAGGGTGTCATTTTGTTTAAAATATTACATTCAAGTTAACATTAATTAGAGTGTATGCCATATTCATGCCTATCTTTATACTCATTGCAATTGCAATACCTCTTTTATGCTTAGTCCCGACCCTGAGTTCGGATATAAATTATAATTATTATATTTTCAATTTTGTTCGTAAATATTCTTAGGCCATCTAAAATTGATTCAGAGATTACCGTTGCCCGTGTCTAAAAGTCAGCCGTGTGATATATTTAATATTCAAAAAATATTTAATTATTGAAAGAAGAACAAAAATCAATAAACCTATAATTCAGAAAATTATCATTTAATATGGAACGAGAAGTGTTTGAATTGCATTCACCACTTAAGTGTCATTATATCCATCATACATAAATAAAACATCTTTCTTATACCAGGCACAGGCTAAGCATATAGACAACATTTATAATGTTATTCGACTAGCTTGTTTGTAGCATCCAAAAAAGTTAAAAAACCCACCAGTATTTGGTTCCATTCAAAGAACATGAATGGACTGCATGATTTTAGAGCTAATAAATAATAGACCTAGTTACCTTGGTGACAACATTATGATTTTTTTCTTCTTTCTTGGCAGATTAGATTTTCTACTGATAAGTGATGGATTGTATGAAGACTTTCGCCATTCCATTGTGGATGATTTCTTCATTTATTGTTGTTCTTATTATTTTTGTTTTATTTTTTATTTTGATGGGGGCTGGCCATGCATATATTTAGGTAAGATATGGGACATTCCCACTTTAATGTCAAAGTATTGTATAACTTCTCATACGTATAAGTTAATTTGCAAGCATGAGTAGGCATTTTAGAGCTAATAAATAATAGACCTAGTTACCTTGGTGACAACATTATGATTTTTTTCTTCTTTCTTGGCAGATTAGATTTTCTACTGATAAGTGATGGATTGTATGAAGACTTTCGCCATTCCATTGTGGATGATTTCTTCATTTATTGTTGTTCTTATTATTTTTGTTTTATTTTTTATTTTGATGGGGGCTGGCCATGCATATATTTAGGTAAGATATGGGACATTCCCACTTTAATGTCAAAGTATTGTATAACTTCTCATACGTATAAGTTAATTTGCAAGCATGAGTAGGCATTTTAGAGCTAATAAATAATAGACCTAGTTACCTTGGTGACAACATTATGATTTTTTTCTTCTTTCTTGGCAGATTAGATTTTCTACTGATAAGTGATGGATTGTATGAAGACTTTCGCCATTCCATTGTGGATGATTTCTTCATTTATTGTTGTTCTTATTATTTTTGTTTTATTTTTTATTTTGATGGGGGCTGGCCATGCATATATTTAGGTAAGATATGGGACATTCCCACTTTAATGTCAAAGTATTGTATAACTTCTCATACGTATAAGTTAATTTGCAAGCATGAGTAGGCATTTTAGAGCTAATAAATAATAGACCTAGTTACCTTGGTGACAACATTATGATTTTTTTTCTTCTTTCTTAGCAGATTAGATTTTCTACTGATAAGTAATGGATTGTATGAAGACTTTCGCCATTCCATTGTGGATGATTTCTTCATTTATTGTTGTTCTTATTATTTTTGTTTTATTTTTTATTTTGATGGGGGCTGGCCATGCATATATTTAGGTAAGATATGGGACATTCCCACTTTAATGTCAAAGTATTGTATAACTTCTCATACGTATAAGTTAATTTGCAAGCATGAGTAGGCATTTTAGAGCTAATAAATAATAGACCTAGTTACCTTGGTGACAACATTATGATTTTTTCTTCTTTCTTGGCAGATTAGATTTTCTACTGATAAGTGATGGATTGTATGAAGACTTTCGCCATTCCATTGTGGATGATTTCTTCATTTATTGTTGTTCTTATTATTTTTGTTTTATTTTTTATTTTGATGGGGGCTGGCCATGCATATATTTAGGTAAGATATGGGACATTCCCACTTTAATGTCAAAGTATTGTATAACTTCTCATATGTATAAGTTAATTTGCAAGCATGAGTAGGCATTTTAGAGCTAATAAATAATAGACCTAGTTACCTTGGTGACAACATTATGATTTTTTTCTTCTTTCTTGGCAGATTAGATTTTCTACTGATAAGTGATGGATTGTATGAAGACTTTCGCCATTCCATTGTGGATGATTTCTTCATTTATTGTTGTTCTTATTATTTTTGTTTTATTTTGATGGGGGCTGGCCATGCATATATATAGGTAAGATATGGGACATTCCCACTTTAATGTCAAAGTATTGTATAACTTCTCATACGTATAAGTTAATTTGCAAGCATGAGTAGGCATTTTAGAGCTAATAAATAATAGACCTAGTTACCTTGGTGACAACATTATGATTTTTTTCTTCTTTCTTGGCAGATTAGATTTTCTACTGATAAGTGATGGATTGTATGAAGACTTTCGCCATTCCATTGTGGATGATTTCTTCATTTATTGTTGTTCTTATTATTTTTGTTTTATTTTGATGGGGGCTGGCCATGCATATATTTAGGTAAGATATGGGACATTCCCACTTTAATGTCAAAGTATTGTATAACTTCTCATACGTATAAGTTAATTTGCAAGCATGAGTAGGCATTTTAGAGCTAATAAATAATAGACCTAGTTACCTTGGTGACAACATTATGATTTTTTTCTTCTTTCTTGGCAGATTAGATTTTCTACTGATAAGTGATGGATTGTATGAAGACTTTCGCCATTCCATTGTGGATGATTTCTTCATTTATTGTTGTTCTTATTATTTTTGTTTTATTTTTTATTTTGATGGGGGCTGGCCATGCATATATTTAGGTAAGATATGGGACATTCCCACTTTAATGTCAAAGTATTGTATAACTTCTCATACATATAAGTTAATTTGCAAGCATGAGTAGGTTGTGAATCCACGGGTAGTTTCATACCCGGGTACCCGAAAATAGCCACTAAAATATATATATATTATATATTTTTTCCAAGTAACGAAAAAAGAATTACAAACATTGATCGAATATCTCATTAGTATTCAAAATAGGGATGCAAATATGAGTAGACTCCTTTATAAAAAAAGAAACAAAATGCAAAGCCAAGGCAGTAGTATAATATTAATAGGTGGTGATAGGACATAATTAAAAGCATTTGAATTGTATTCGTACCTTGGATAATAGTTATAACAAAGTAACAAACGCCGACAATATTAAATCAGGTGACTTTACCCCAAAATATTACAATATTAATATTAAATAGTCACCTCGTCCTGCTTTTCAAAAACGCAACAGTAAACTCACATTTAATTGCAAGGGGCCTAAAGTCAGCAATTGTATTATACGGATCTCCATGGCAGAGCCAGGACTAGAAGAAGACCTGGGGGAGGTGCACATCCAACAGGTATCATACTGAATAGCAGCAAAGGTGCCAAGTCCAATCATGTCGTGTTTGATAGATATCTCGATAATTCTATCAAGTCCCAAACTCGTCAGAAGAGAAGTGATAGGATGGGGAAGACACACAACAGGGTTTGTTGAAAGACAATTTGATTACACCAAATGATGCCCCAAGACCAACAAATATGCCCAATGGCCAATACCATTGATGTAAAATCAACTCCGCTGGAATAATTTTTCCTTGTTATGGGACGATGATTTATGGAACTTACTTGTGACTGAGACAAATAATCTGGCCCTTCATGTCCTTGCAACTATAAGCCAACTAACAATGCAGCCAAGGCAATTCAGAAGAAATCAGTTACATTTGAGGAGATGAAGGCTTTTTTCGGACTTCGTGGTACAATGGAAATGTTGTTATATAAGGACAAATACAAACAATACTGGAGAACTTCAGATAATAAATTGATGCCTACTCCAGTATTTCCAACAGTGATGGCTCAAGACAGGTTTCTGTTTATTTGGACATTACTCCACTGTGTAAATAAGGATGGCACACAACTTGACAAAACTGAAGACTTAATGCCGTCCAATCTTAAGTCGTATTATGGAAACATTTGAGCATTATTATGTCCCCGATTGTGAGTTTTCTAGCCTATAAAAATTAAATTGTCTGGCCTGTCTCTCCATTTTCATGATTTTGGCAATTTGCAGTTGTTCGATTATTTAGGTCAATTTGCCTTGTTTTGGGAAAGATTTCAAAATAACCCAGCCCGGTGCTGTGACGTAAAATGGCATCAGATGATGTTGGTCAGATTCGTTCACTACATATTTCAATTTGAAGTGAGCATTGTTATATATTTATTCCATGAAATGAACCGTTTAATTGTATCAAAATTAACATAATCTTAAATTCTATATTTTATTGTTTCGTTTCACTACATTTTCCTTATTTTACAGTATTTGTTTATTTTTAAATTATTTTTAATGATTTAAATCCCAGTATTGGTCACCAATCAGAGCGTTTGTTTTGATTAATTAACGTCAAGTTTAAAAAATGCTCTCCCACCAACAAAAACAATAAGCACCTTCAGCGAATATTCGAGTCAGTAGTTGAGACTTGGTGGTGATTGGCTGTTAAAGAACCAGAATTCAACAAACCCGTCTTACCGTTGTCACCTTATTGAACCCATAAGTGAAGGCTGCAACATTTCATGATTTGTGGACTGGTGGTGGTATTGGTAAGATTTGAAATCGTTTCTCTACCCATTTGAAATCTTTTCTCTCCCCATCCGACACTCGTCAATCAAAGAACCTGAAGTTGTGACTGGACTGGTTGTATTGTTAATATTTGTCTTCACTTTGAGATCGTTTACACTTCAAATCAAATATGTCATAACCATCGGGTGCATTTTACGCGAATTGTAATATAGATAGAATTCTCTCTGCACATGAAAGTGGCCGAAGCTGAATTTGACATGCCATTTTGATATTGAAAGCCCCAACATGGATAATTCTTTTTCTTAAAACACATTAAAGATTTCTGAACATTATTATCACCATTTCATGAACACTTTTTATATTTGTCATGACTTAAGAAATCAAGTTTTCCCAAGCTTCCCGCCACCCTATCTTATTTCCCACAACTTGAGTGCCCTGTCTGGGGCTCAAGTTTTTTGTGTCTTCTCCCCCCCCCACCGGTTTTCACAGATCGCATCACATTTGAGAACAACAAGACACATGCAATTATTATTTCAACCTAGATTTCAAACATGATGCCATCGCCTCAGAATTAGGCCAAAATACCCATATTTTAGATATGTATGGTTTTTTTAAAGCTAAATTTAGGCCATTAAATCAATTTATTCTACACTGTCTGAATGAATATTCTAGTTTTCCCACGCTTGATAAAGTTGTTTTGATAGTTTGACCTATCAGGTCGCGAGTTAGTCACGTGTCAGTACACACGACACGGAAAGCTTAGCGACGGTGTTTCATTTTATTAAATTGAGATTGCTCCTGCTAATAACTAGTTTAGGAATATGAAATGTTACCCAATCGATAACCTAGGAAATTTAATGATAGTATGACATGTATTTATGCTTTTCAAGTCAGTATTCTACAGAGGGTAGCAAGCTGTTTCTTCCTGTCAACACTGATTTATTCATGATTGCGCACGCAGTATTGAGGGAGCACTACACTAAGGCCTAAAAAAAAAGTTTGATTGGCGTAACCCGACCGACCCTATTTTAACCCCCGACCCTAACATTTTTTTCCCCCCATTTTTTTCTTCATTTTTTCTTTTAAATTAAAAAAAAAAAAAAAAATTGTGTGTGAGAAAAAGAAATAGACAGTGAAAATGTGTATTTGTGCCATTTGTTTATGTCTGTTATGGTATATGTGTGCTGGTATATACAATTTCATAGACGTTTTACAGATTTAAATAAATTTTAAAAAAATCAAAAAAATCCGACCTACCTACCCTATTTTTTTCTCTCTATGTTACGTCAATCAAACCTCTTTTTTTTTTAGGCCTAAATTCTTCAAAACTGCAGTATATATATCAGAAATGCGCTAAAAATGGCGCTTGTTTGCTGGTTTGAGTTGGGTGTTGAAACAAGGATGGTTACCATCGGTATCATCTGCGGTTTCCTGGATACTGGGAGGTG
Organism: Ophiura sarsii; assembly: GCA_035610835.1. Lineage (NCBI taxonomy): Eukaryota > Metazoa > Echinodermata > Ophiuroidea > Amphilepidida > Ophiuridae > Ophiura > Ophiura sarsii. The sequence goes on from CM069444.1 coordinate 53,084,636, forward strand.
AACACCACGCTTTGAAGAGCCGTGTACATTTTAGAGAATCGCAGACTCGACCTGATGAGGAATGTGGATGCCAGGGAAGTTTCTCATAGATGTGGCGAGAAGACATGCGTAGAAGGCGATCACTTAGTGTTAGAGTCTTCGACAGACAATTTTGAAAGAAGAAAAAAAGAAGAAAAAAGGGCCTCCTTCCTTTTTTCAAAAAACCGGGACGAGAAACTTTTAAAAATGTATTTGGCCTATAACATGTCTCACAGAATCAGACCAAATTGCCATGATGTCATCAGGTAAAACATATCACACAGAATCAACCCAAATTGCCATGATGTCATCGGGTAAAATATGACCTTTTCCGTAGTCGGATGCAAATAGGCTACACAGTATTTCAATTAATTTTTGATAATTGGCAAACAGGGAATTTACCCCACCCTTTTATTTTATCCCCTCTCTTATACAACTATACCCTTTTATATCAGAAATGTTCTGACCCCCACCCTTTGTCATTTTATTTCTGGAGACCGATTATAATGCGTGTCGTACGGACTATGTGTACTGAATCTATTGCCATTGTCCAATTTATCAGGATCCAATGGCGATATTTAAGCAGATGGTGGGCGACAATGAGATGGAGGATGGCGATGAGGAGATGGGGTTCGGCGACGAGGAGATAGAGGATGGCGAGGAGATGGAGGAGGAGAGGGAAGATGGCGAGGAGATGGGGTTTGGCGATGGAGGATGGCGAGGAGACAGAGAATGGCGATGGGGTTTAGCAACGAGGAGATGGGGTTTGGCGACTAGGAGATAGAGGATGGGGAGGATGGCAGGAGGAGATGGGGTTTGGCGATGGAGGATGGCGAGGAGACGGAGAATGGCGATGAGGGGATGGGGTTTAGCGAGGAGGAGATGGGGTTTGGCGACGAGGAGATAGAGGATGGCGAGGAGATGGAGGATGGGGAGGAGGAGAGGGAAGATGGCGAGGAGGAGATGGGGTTTGTCGAGGAGGAGATGGGGTTTGTCGAGGAGATGATGGGGTTTGTCGTGGAGATGGATGGCGAGGAGATGGAGGATGGCGAGGAGACGGAGAATGGCGATGAGGGGATGGGGTTTAGCGACGAGGAGGTGGAGGATGGAGACAAGGATTTTTTTTCTTCTTTCTTGGCAGATTAGATTTTCTGATGGATTGCATGCAGACCTACGCTATCCCAACGTGGATAATTGCGTCTTTTATTTTTGTTCTTATCATTTTTGTTTTGTTTTTTTATCCGATGGAAGATGGCGAGGAGATGGAGAATGGCGATGAGGGGATGGGGTGTAGCGAGGAGGAGATGGAGTTTGGCGACGAGGAGATAGAGGATGGCGACGAGGATTTTTTTCTTCTTTCTTGGCAGATTAGATTTTCTGATGGATTGCATGCAGACCTACGCTATCCCAACGTGGATAATTGCGTCTTTTATTTTTGTTCTTATCAATTTTGTTTTGTTTTTTTATCCGATGGAGGATGGCGAGGAGACGGCGAATGGCGATGAGGGGATGGGGTTTAGCGAGGAGGAGATGGAGAATGGCGATGAGGAGATGGAGGATGGCGATGAGGAGATGGGGTTCGGCGACGAGTAGATAGAGGATGGCAAGGAGATGGAGGATGGGGAGGAGAGGGAAGATGGCGAGGAGATGGGGTTTGGCGATGGAGGATGGCGAGGAGACGGAGAATGGCGATGAGGGGATGGGGTTTAGCGACGAGGAGATGGGGTTTGGCGAAGTAGAGATAGAGGATGGCAACTAGGAGATAGAGGATGGGGAGGATGGCAGGAGGAGATGGGGTTTGGCGATGGAGGATGGCGAGGAGACGGAGAATGGCGATGAGGGGATGGGGTTTAGCGCCGAGGAGATGGGGTTTGGCGAAGTAGAGATAGAGGATGGCAACTAGGAGATAGAGGATGGGGAGGATGGCAGGAGGAGATGGGGTTTGGCGATGGAGGATGGCGAGGAGACGGAGAATGGCGATGAGGGGATGGGGTTTAGCGAGGAGATGGGGTTTAGCGAGGAGGAGATGGGGTTTGGCGACGAGGAGATGGGGTTCGGCGACGAGATGGAGGATGAGGAGGAGGAGAGGGAGGATGGCGAGGAGGAGATGGGGTTTGTCGAGGAGGCGATGGGGTTTGGCGAGGAGATGGATGGCGAGGAGATGGAGGATGGCGAGGAGACGGAGAATGGCAATGAGGGGATGGGGTTTAGCGACGAGGAGGTGGAGGATGGAGACGAGGATTTTTTTCTTCTTTCTTGGCAGATTAGATTTTCTGATGGATTGCATGCAGACCTACGCAATCCCAACGTGGATAATTGCGTCTTTTATTTTTGTTCTTATCATTTTTGTTTTGTTTTTTATTGTGATGGGGTTTTGGCCACGCACATATTTAGGTAAGATAGGGGAGTATTGTATAACTTCTCATACGTATATATTATATATTTTTTCCAAGTAACGAAAAAAGAATTACAAACATTGATCGAATATCTCATTAATATTCAAAATAGGGATGCAAATATGAGTCGACTCCTTCATAAAAAAAGAAACAAAATGCAAAGCCAAGGCAGTATAGGTGGTGGTAGGACATAATTAACAGCATTTGAATTGTATTCGTACCTTGGATAATAGTTATAACAAAGTAACAAACGCCGACAATATTAAATCAGGTGACTTTACCCCAAAATATTACAATATTAATATTAAATAGTCACCTCGTCCTGCTTTTCAAAAACGCAACAGTAAACTCACATTTAATTGCAAGGGGCCTTATATATACTCAAAAAATTAATTAATTTTAATTTTCAATGGCTTTTGAGATGAATTTACCAATTTTTAGCATTTGACCACTATATTTTTTAGCTTTTGCCATTTTTGCCACCAATTTTTAGCATTGGTCACTACATTTCTTAGTATTTGCCATTTTTGTCACTTTAAGTGGCAAAAAGGTGTTTTTGCCGGACAGTTTAAACCATGGTTTAAAACTGCCTGCGGCAAAAATCTGCGTACCCTGATTTAAATCATATTTAAACAAGACGGTTCTCGAACAGCACGTCTCACCTGCTCAGCAACAGCTTCTGGTAACCAATTACCGGTGGTAACAAATGTATTCTCTCACAAGTTAATCATTTTTATGTGTGAACCCCTGTGTGGGTACAGAACAGAACAGTTAAGGCATCACATACTGGGAAAGAGGTCAATTTCATCTATGACCACTGAAATAATTAAATGTTAGATAAGGATCCAGGGTATTGAAAGCCATTACAGCATTAATCAAATGAAACACTGTGATAACAAGCAGGGTCTAGTATAAATATCATCATGCTATTTTGGTCCCTGGATCGAGTCAGGGTTTTGATTGATCAGTGCATTGTGTTAAATTTAACTGGAGGTCTTTTGAATTTCATGTATATGCAAATGAGCCACTAATTATGCATATTTTTTCCCCTAAATTTAATCAGCTGACAAGACGCCCACTATCTACTTTCCTGAACGTTTGGTAGCTGTAAACCTTACGTGTAAACCAGAGTTCCGCATGTTTTTGCAAAAAAATAGCAAATGACATTATTCATTCCCATATTTGGGCCCAAATTGACATCAGATCATGAACAGTACAACCTCTTTAGTTTGCACTAACGCACACATTCGTAACTGTTACCATTCATAAGAGGCAGCGTTCACAAAAAAAATCTAAGCTGCACACGGCATACACCCCACCACCGGACAGACAGAAATAGTGAGTACATAGTCTCATCCTGATTATATCAGGCGAGACAAAAAGTGTAGCTTAAAATAGCAATCTGGTAATTTACTCAAATTATCAGGAAATGCTTAACATGCAACTTCTACCATGATCGTTCAAATATCATTCCATTTTCTTGTATCCAACAGAGGGAGGAAGGGATGCCTGCTATGCAATGGCAGTCAGGCCTATGTAACACCATATCTGCCCATTGTTGAGATTTTGTTCAGTATAGCGCACTCCATCAATCCGTCCCCGGAAGTTACAGCGTAAACTGTCAATCATTCGTTGTGAATGAATATTCATCCATGACTATTCCTGACTCACACAATGTGATCGTCGCGATCCAGCGTCCTTCCCAAGCTGATCTGATTACAATATTCATAAAATGCAAATAACGCCACGCCCCTCCTCTGTCACTGTCAGACGAAGCCATCCACAATTTAAAATTCATATTTTGTTCCACGTACAAATTAATTTCAAATAACCAATTCTGAATGTTTCGTGTCATATAAGAACTAAATTCCGCTATCAAAGCAAATAAGTTTTACTCTAAATCCCAATCAGCTTTTTTTGACCATTGATGTACTATTTCTGTGCCACAAATCATGTTTTGAGCCGCCTCTAAAACCGTCCCCGTCAATTTAAGCATAGTAAACGGGGGACTTTGCCTTCGAGATACTTGTCCCATAGTTATGCACTTATCAATTGCATCCCTGGCCCCGGGCGACCCGGGGATAGCGGGGATTACGGCCAGGACGTACAAATTGCCCATGTGACGTCCTGGCTACAAACATGTACGGTCCCCGCAGGGCCAGGCACCATTTTTTGTACGTCCCCGCTGCCGGGACAAAGTGTACAGTCCCGGCTCCAGAACAAAGTATTCACCCGGCTACACTGCAACCATAACGACATGGTCCCCGCCATGCCCCCATGGGCCGGGCTTGAAATTGATAAGTGCATTATATAGTCTCTGTGGCAGTGCAATTACAACCCGCTTGGAATCAGCACCTAAAAAGGTGCATAACCTGGATGACGTCTTTCTAATGAAGAAAGAACTTCAAAGACAAAAGCTAGTGCGAGTACAATCCATCACTTAAAGGGACACTAAGAGATGTGTTGGAGGCAGCGCCCTCAATTATGACAAAAACTGAGATTAGTTTATTTTTATAATTGTATTACATGTATGAACTTACACCTATAAGGATTAAGAAAAATCAGCTCTCTTTGTACCAGAAAACGTCGATTCAAAAAATGCTGGTCCCGCGGGACCAGCATTTTACGTCCGACAGTATCCCCGTGCAGTACGCGTGATACATAACGCGAACCATATTTACATAGAGGTCGTTTTTCAATAAATAGCGATGATATTGTTTTAATCTAGTTTTGCTGTGTTTTTTGTTAGTAGAAACAACACTAATGGCGATTTTTTATGTTCATCTTGAATTCTGAAGTAAATTTTTAAACATTTAAACTTTTCAACACCACTTAATGTCCCTTTAAGTGAACTGAAGCTGGGTTGTTGAATACTGTAACGGGCCGAGGGTGACAGATGTAATGTCAATGGTAGCGCATGGCCGTTAAGTGGAGATCGAACAACAGATGGTTAAACGGAATATTTTCCCTAAGTGTCAAATACCAAAGATTACACCACTAATTATAAATTGAAGCAAAAATACCTAAGTCCACACTAGCTATAGACACATGGAGAAATATGTTATCGGGTAAAAAATGTCACACAGAATCAAACCAAATTGCCATGATGTAATCGGGTAAAACATGTCACACAGAATCGGACCAAATTGCCATGATGTAATCGGGTAAAACATGTCACACAGAATCAGACCAAATTGCCATGATGTAATCGGGTAAAACATGTCGCACAGAATCAGACCAAATTGCCATGATGTTATCGGGTAAAACATGTCACACAGAATCGGACCAAATTGCCATGATGTTATCGGGTAAAACATGTCACACAGAATCAGACCAAATCGCCATGATGTTATCGGCTAAAACATGTCACACAGAATCGGACCAAATTGCCATGATGTAATCGGGTAAAACATGTCACACAGAATCAGACCAAATTGCCATGATGTCATCGGGTAAAACATGTCACACAGAATCGGACCAAATTGCCATGATGTTATCGGGCAAAACATGTCAGTCAATAGTTAGGTCACGCAAGCCCTATATGAAAGCTATGAAGATTGTTTAACGTGGTCAGTAGTCACAAACATGCACAAACACAATAGTCGAACGACCTTGCTATTGTAAAAACTCCCTACACAGAGGACTGCAGTGCAAATCTGTATGATGTTCGCCATGTAATGTCTATGGCGCCTAATGGCGGATTTCATTCCGTGGTATGAAGCTATGAAGTTTCCGTGGTCTTCGCTATCTCCAAGCAGATAGAGCAATACGTACACGGAATTTTTTGTAGACGAGGGTTCATTTCATGATTTGGTGAGGTTTAGAATGAGTTAGGATTCCTGTAATTTCGAAGACCACAGATTTTCAAAACGTGAATTTTCCAACATTTTACGACATAAATTTGGTCACAAAACGTGTTTAATACTATACATTTACCGTTCTGCAGATGTTATTGACCCTCCTCTAAAATTCTACCTGGTTTTTAGCACGTTTCTCAGTTTTTGAGATGCCCAAATACATATGGATCTTAGGTGTTCACCTAAGCAGCCCATACTGACCGCCAAACCACAAGCGCATTTGTACTGTGCTTTTGGTATATGCCGATTACGCCCAAATTCGCTTAAAAAATCATATCTCAAGTTCTATCCAACTTTTTAAAAATGTAGAAACTGATTGATAATGCTGACATATTTCTTTCAAACAACATATACATATTACTTTTTTTTTTAAATATTCTGGGCCGTTCTACAATTTATTTATATCCTAGTTTGGCATGTTTTTGGGTCATTTTATGCTGCTATATTTAAGAAATTTGCGTTTTTTCTTGATGGTTGTAGTCATTTGGGCGCCATTTCAGAACCGACTATGATAATCAAAATGTAGAAACGGAATCACCTAAAGGAAGTGTTCTGTGAAGTAATCTCTTAAAATCAATCCGATTGGATAATATTTGGCACCGTACCCTTTAAGGTCCAATCAGCGACCGCGAAAAGTAATTTTTCAGTGTTGCATTGCTGGTCACGGTGGTCTGTGTGAGCAGTATGGGCAACAAAAGAACCAGTGTTTACCTTCCATTGTGCAACTCTCAATTGGCTATCGATTGGTCAACATCGGTGAGCCATAGCAGAGATACAGCAATGTATACTGTGTATTACTGCTTATGTTAGGAGAACAAAATAACCATACTAAGATTCATATGGACCATTTTCCGAAGCTATATCTAGCAAATATTGCAGTCACTGATACTCCATTGTTTTCTTGCGTATAACTAAATATGACATGCAGCGTGACCTCCCTACTGACTGATGTCACATAGAAACAGACCAATTTGCCATGATGTTATCGGGTAAAACATGTCACACAGAATCAGACCAAATTGCCATGATGTTATCGGGTAAAACATGTCACACAGAATCAGACCAAATTGCCATGATGTAATAGGGTAAAACATGTCACACAAAAACAGACCAAATTGCCATGATGTTATCGGGGAAAACATGTCACACAGAATCAAACCAAATTGCCCTGATGTCATCGGGTAAAACATGTCACACAGAATCGGACCAAATTGCCCTGATGTCATCGGGTAAAACATGTCACACAGAATCAAACCAAATTGCCATGATGTTATCGGGTAAAACATGTCACACAGAATCGGACCAAATTGCCATGATGTTATCGGGTAAAACATGTCACACAGGAACAGATCAATGTGCCATGATGTTATCGGGTAAAACATGTCACACAGAAACATACCAAATTGCAATAATGTCATCGATAAACATGTCCACAGAATCGGACCAAATTGCCATGATTTTAGTTCAAATATTGAAATATGGTAACAAAACGCGTACGTAATACGGGTACTTTGATGGATTTTTTGGGAAAGGAAATAAGAAAAACAATGAGGAGACTTATGTGAATGATGAACCGAGTACTAGCAGTGATAAAACCAACGAAGATGAGAGTAATGATGATTGAAAGTAAGCCTAAGGCTAAGAATCCAAATTTGTCGGATTGAAAAAGCAGGAAATGCTGGCGCCAAATCTTTTTTACTTGGACGTGGGAGCCAAATTTGGGCTCCTATTTTTTTAAACTTAGGAGCCAGTGGCTCCACACTTAGATTTTGCACCGTACAGGGTTGGTAGTGGGAAAGTGACGATTTACCCAAGATCAGGGGGAGGCCAACAACAAATCTTCCAGCGCCAAATAATCAACAGTCCCCTCTTCAAACTGGTCTCCCGGACTTGATTTTCGATCCAAGTCCATTTTTACGGGACCTGGAAGAGGATCCAGAGTGTGAGCCAACAGCCCTTGTGATCAGTTTGATAATACAAGTCGAGTAGTAGCGTTCAACATGATGGTCATCTTCAAGTCTTGACAACATGACTAAGGCTGTGACTTATACCCGGGAACCCGCCCGCTATTCCGGGTACCAAATTGGGTACCCGAATACCCAAAATGTAACGTGTGTATTTTCGGGTACCCGCCCGAAAAACGGGTCGGTACCCAGGTACGAAACTACCCGTGCATTCACAGCCTTAAACATGACAGGGTCTTAATCATGTTAATCTTCGTCGCACGTCTCCTTTCATCACATGGATACCCCATGTTCTCAGGCTGCACAATCCAAAATCTAACTGTAGTAAATGTGCATCCTCGGTAGGCCTAAACAGGGCCAAAAACAGGAAACTGTAATGGTTTTGACTTTAGCGTTTTGACTTCAATTTAGTTTATTCGCCATTGCTAAACTTGCTTTGGTCCAAGGGAAAGATCTAACCATGTTCACTTTCAAACAGTAACAGATGAGGAACCACTTTATTAAGTGCCAACTTAAAAAGGCTACATTGGATTGAACTTTTATTTTTATTGTCAAAAATGTGGCAGCAAATGCCATCAATATGGAAATGATCAGACGTTTCGGGTCCCCTGACCATGGACAAGGTCAACAACTTTGATTGGGGGCTGTGATGGAAGAGGCCCAGAAACGTATGCCATTGGTGATGGTTACAATCACCGGCTGCTTTCCCAAAAGGGCACAAAGGCATACACCTCACACTGAAAACAAAAACTTGTTTTTAGGGGTGTTGAACGAGAATTTCTTAGTTAGGCATTTAGTTGAACCGAGTTGAACTAGTAATGATGTTACTTCTAGCAGAGTGTGCGTGGTCGAACTAATTTTTCAACGAATGAAATGAAGAATAGTAGCAACGCCTTTAGTTGGACACGCCCTACCAATTATATTGTGCTGCTGAACTAATGTCTGAAAATTAGTTGGACTACGAAAGGCAGACCTACGATTGTTTTCGGCCGTACCAGATGCCGGACGAGAGTGCCGCACTAAAGAAGTTGCCGCACGTGCGTGGTGGTCAATTTGGTCATAGACGCGACGGCGGCGATCCATTCATTTCACTTGCAGCTGCACGTTTTTGAGATAAAGATGTCGCAAAAGTGAGTAAAATCCAAGATTGTATTTAAAACAAAAACACATCGTTATAAACTCGTAGACGTAGACGTAGTGATGTAGGTTAAAGTTGGGAGTTTATTGCAGCCATGGCGTAATTTAAATTATCGTCTATGTGATGAGTAAAGTAAGCTTATATAAAAGTTATTCATCAAAATTCATCATTGTTAAAGTTGAATGAAATAAAGATCTTCCGGTTTTGGAAATTGTAGCAAATTTTCAATACTGTACTTAATCTGTTTTGTTGTTGTTTCTTCTTGCAGATCAAAGCCATGCAGCAAGCAGATCAAAGCCATGCAGCAAGCCCTACATAGCCATAACAGTATATTTCATGTGTAGACCATATAAAACTGCTAGAAACGCTAATACAAGCATCTAGTTGAGCATAGTTGAGCAACTAGTTCAGCTAGCTGCAACTAGTTAAACTAGTAGAAAAGCTTGTAGGGCTGCCACTATTAGGAAAAGTTAGTTGAAGGAGACACCATTTTAACTAGATTTTTTTTTAGTAGGGCACCCCAGAATATTAGTAGGACGCTCCAAAATTCTAGTTTGGCATGGCCGAACTAGTTGCTCAACTAACAAAATATTAGTTTGGCGAATTGGTTCCGCCTGCCGTACTAATATATAGTTCAGCCAAGCTCTACTAGTATATGTTAGTAGATACAGACATCGTTTCAACTAACTTTTCTCTAGTAGGGAATGCTAGTTTTTGTTTTCAGTGCATACATCGACACAATGGCAACACTATTACCTGTTTTGAAGATAAAACAACAACACAAATCCATTAAAACAGAGGATAACAAGCATAGTGATTTTGTCGCATATTAAATGTAACATCTAATGTGAATTGTCTCATATTCAACTCAATGGTCAAATTTATTTTCTCTTTACAGACCAAATGGTCAGGAATCAAAACTCAAATATGTGACGCAATCCAACAAGACAAATATGGCGCCGCAATCAGACTGATATACCAATCCAAACCGGGAAACAGAGCCCTACTAAACTTCATTCGACAAAAATGAAGCAGCGAATGTCATCACTATGTAAATGAACAGACGTTCCTCACAGGTCCCCTGACCATGGACAAGGTCAACAACTTTGATTGTGAGCTGTGATGGAAGAGGCTCAGGCTCATATCGTCAGCCTGCTTCGATAATTGCCTAACTCACTTTTCAGCAAAATTGAGTTTTTTGCATAAATCATGACTTCATTACATTATGCACATGCTGTTATAATATCTAAGTCATTGACCAATCAAAAGTGTTGATAAATGAAGAGATTTGTTGCAAAAGGGCCACCAGACCACTCCAACATGTTACTCATTTTGCATTATTGAATTTGCATTGACAAATCCATGGAATTAATCAAATTATTGAATGGCTGTGATCATCTGTTTCTATGACTTGGATTAGTGCATCCATGCACGCCAATCGAGGCCATCAACAATACATGTCACATTCCACATAATGAAAAACCATACATCAATAATGCAAAATGAGTAACAGGTACAAAGGTAACAGGTTTCCTACTTTTGTTGTTTTCTAAGAACTAAAAAAAATGAGTTAGGCAATTATCGAAGCAGGCTGACGATATGCCATTGGTGATGGCTGCAATCACCGGCTGCTTCCCAAAGTGGACAGAAAGGCACCACTTTGATTTGTAAGTCAATATTATTTTCACCATTGTCTACTTGTGTTCATGTTTCATGCAATCAGTGTTAATTAAAAACACACTTTACAAACCTTTTTTTAACTTGCAGAAAAGACGTGAAAATAGTCGCCCCTGATACCGTCCATGATGGGGCATACCTCTACAATATATTTAATGGATGAATTTGTGCATTCAATTGGTGGTCATCAGTAAAGTGCTTTGAACTAATCTTTGATTGTTCTCATGCTTTTAGGTTCTGAATTCCCTATCAAGAGTTGGCATGTCAATCAGCAGCAAGTGCACAAGGGAATCCGTGGACAAGTGCACAGACGATGTCAACAGGGAAATTCTTGAAATGAAGAAGGATGTTGAAAGATGTTGAAGTAATAATTTTGATGTTCTGATTTGTGTGTTTCTTTTGTTACATGCAGGTGGAAGCTTGCAGTGAGGCAATTAACATGGCAGATGATCCCAGGATTAAACTGCGAGTTATCCTGAGTGAGACTGGTGTGAGCATTACTGGAGTCCAGCATCGAGCAGGTACAACAAGCTTCTCTCTCCAGCAAACACAGCACTGCTTGGAAAATTGTGGACGACATCAGTGGAAGAAAGGATAGCAAGCGATCTATGCTCTCAGGAACGCCAGATGACAGGAAAGGTTCATGGTTGAAGCATTTCTCTACTCTTCTTGGGAAACCACCAACAGTACCAGACAGAGACTTCACCATCTCCAAGGTGGTTGATGATACACTACCAATCTCAACCTCAGAGTTTACGTTAGCTGATCTGGAAGAAGCGCTTTCACAGTCAAAACCAGGAGGTGCCTTAGAACTGGACAGCATTCCACTTGAGCTCTGGAAGTCGGACACCTTTAAACCCCACCTTCTTCATCTGTGCAACAATCTTCTGCTACACCAAGAGAAACCTAAGCAATGGTCAACAGGTGGAATCATTCCCATCCCAAAGAAAGGGGACCTATCAAAACCAACCAACTACAGGGGCATCACCCTTACCAGTATTGCAGCCAAGCTCTTCAACAGGATGGTATTAAACAGGATAAGACCATTTGTTGACCCCTTGCTGCGTTGGAACCAGAATGGCTTCAGACAGCATAGATCAACCGTCTCTCAAATACTGGCTCTGAGAGGTATCATTGAAGGCATGAAGACAAAGAATCTTCCTCTGGCAGTAGTATTCATAGATTACTCAAAAGCTTTCGATTCGATCCATCGTGAACGGATGTTCCAAATCCTACATGCGTATGGTATTCCAGGAGTCATCATTGATGCAATCAAGGCTATCTACACAGATTCATCTGCCTTAGTGATATCTGCAGACGGTGATACCGAACCTTTCGAGATTCTGGCTGGAGTTCTACAAGGAGACACCCTTGCTCCATTCCTCTTCATAGTGGTAGTAGATTACATCATGCGGCATGCCTTGAAGGACATCAACCAATCCACCGGGATCGTTCTTGAGAGAAGGAAGAGTAGACGTCATCCAGAGCTACGCCTTCATGATTTGGACTTCGCTGATGACATAGCACTCTTGTCTTCATCCATTGAGTCAGCTGAAATTCTGCTACAGCATATCGAAGAAGCTTCAAACTGTGTTGGCCTGCACCTTAATGTTGGAAAAACCAAGACTCTGCTAGTCGGCATCCCATCCTCCACAAATGTCACAACTCTGAGTGGTGCCAAACTTGACAACATCAAGGAGTTTAAGTACCTAGGATCGTCAATGCCAGACTCTTTCCATGACTTCAAGTGCCGGAAAGCTCAAGCCTGGGTTGCATGCAACAAGCTGGAGAAGATATGGAAATCTAAACTTGATAGGCCAACTAAAATCAAGTTTTTCTGAGCTTGCGTGGAAAGTATTCTACTATATGGTTCAGAGACATGGACAGTTACAAAGACTTTTGAGGACAGAATAAATGGATGCTACACACAGTTGCTGAGGAGAGTCCTTAACATCAGTTGGAGAGACCACAAAACTAATGAAGAGGTGTATGGTGAAATTCCTCCGCTGGCTAACTCAGTAAGGAAGCGACGGCTCCAGTTTGCTGGACACTGCCTACGAGCATCCGATCAACCTGTCTCCCGAGTGCTTTTCTGGACTCCAAGTGAAGGCCATTCATCCCGTGGCAGGAGATCCACCACCTATCCTGACAGCATCTCAAAGGACCTTGATCTTGAACCCAATGAAGTTCAACAGCTTATGTTGGATAAACTTGCTTGGAGGAAATTTGTAACTGCTGCTTCCAATATTCCGTCCAAGGACGACCGATGATGATGATGATGGTGTGAGAAAGTACAATGCACCTCTAAATACACCTTATACCTGTGTATCGTCTCTGTCAATGTGGACAGGATTGGTTTCTTAAGCTTTTCAAAGTTCATAGGTTTTCTTGCATCATTGACAGGGTTTGCTTTGAATCTGCAATGGTCTCCACATGATCCTCTTCCCCTTGGCTTCTTACTTTCTGCATGATCATGCTCATGTAATGATTCTTGGGAATCAGTTGAATTACTAGCACTCCTAATGGTCTTAATTGTTCCTGAGTCCTGATGTATCTGTAAGGGTGAAGTAATCGTCCAACTCCTCATCTAGATACATAACCTCAAAGTCATGCATAGCTAATGTTCAACTCAGTTTGCAAAGAATTTTTAATTTTTGTTGTTGACACATGGACACACACGCACCCCAGACAGACTGACAACACACACGAAGAATGCTGCCATAAGGTCTCTTCCTACGGACGACCTGAAGAGACCTAAAAACCTGATATCTTTTTATGCATGATTAATATTTTATCCTTGAATCCTTCTTTGATCACGATTGACTCCTCCTGCACAACAGAAGCATTACATGTGACTCCTCCTGCAAAACAGCAAGCCTAATTCCAGAGAAACCACCTGCACACACAAATCAATTTGAAAATTAGTTTCTATTGGGGTGCCTTAATAAAAGAATTATTTTGCCTGTCTAACATAATTCTGAGATGCTCTTGCACCAGGATTTCCAGTGCGTTTTTCATGGGTTTACAGACGGCCTTTGTTAGGATTTTTCTCGGACCAATCCTAAGTTGGGATTTGCCATCAAATAAATGTGGTGTTAGATATATGGGTCATTCCATTTAATAGGGTACCAATTTGTGACATGCACATTTTGGGCCTAAATTCAGAAATTATCTTTATTGCTTAAAACTAGTTATCTACTTGCTAAATTTAGTGATTAAATTCAAAATAGTGACATGTTAAACCATTGACAGGACAAAAAGAGCACATAAACACTAAGAATATCCTGATTTTATTGAAAATTGTTTGTTTCACGTGTAAATATTTTAAAGGGGACACCAAAATGCTTGTTATGCTGTAGGTCCCTATCAAACATTTGTTGTGCCATTTTTCTTTTCAATTTATGTAACCTAGTCACTTTCTCACCTAGAAACTCAAATGATTCATCGATCATATGCTTCATCTTACTTTTATTCCCAAGAAACAATGTTTCGCGTGTAAACGACGTAAAGGGGACACCAAACATACTTTCTACATTATTCAAATTATGAAAGAAATTAGTCAATCTTTTATTCAGTACTCATTACATACCCCACTCCAGCTATAAATTGATGTTGAATTGAGAACCAATTGAGTTCAGGAAAAACTTTTAAAGTAATCACAAAGTTTCACAACGTAAATATTTGGGGGGACACCAAAGAGGTCGGTCAATATGTAATATGACCCATTGTATGTGTTTTTTAACATTAAATTTATTCTTATCATGTTCTCTTTAAAAGGGATGCCATGGGCTAATCAATATTCAAAGCTTGTTATAAACAATAAGTTTTTATGGGTTATACACTCAATTGAATCTTGGCATGTTTCGCGTGTAAAGGGGGACACCAAAGTTTACGCGCGAAACATATTTTTTGTGAACTCGTTATGTTATAATTTTTGTTGTTGTTGTTGTGAAATGTTAGTTTAATATGGAATATCTATCTTTTATTAACATTAAAATTTAGAAAAAACAAGAGAATCTTGCAAGAGAAAGTAAAAACACCCATAATTAAACTATGTTTTTCCATGTACCAAATATTTGGTTAAAAAGTTGCAAAATTTGCCCATTTTTGCTCAAAATATGGACCATGCAAGGTCAGAAAATATTTTTTGTTTGTTAATGTCAGTAGATAACAATAATAGCAAACAATTAAAACCATAAAAATGGACATATGTACTATGGAAATATAAAAAATATCCCATGAAACCAAAGACCACTAGATTTGCCCATTGGTACCCATATAAATGGAATAACCCATATACATTTCACAGAATCGACTATGATGGCGACATTTTCTAATGTGCCATAACATAAAGCAAATCGGCTACTACAACAGCATCTACATTGGCAGCTACCGTCACACAAGGGAACGTCTACATTATAATGGGCACATTCAGCGTTACCAGAACAAACATAAAACCGCCTGCATAGGAAGAAATTTGAAGTGGTATAACAGCTGGGGAGGTAGCCGTTCGCGAAAGGCGCCAAGGCCTCTTGACGTTTAGTTTTATACAGTTTTGTAAATAAGTATATAATAATATACAGTTTTAATATTTTGCTCTGCTCTGATTATCAACTTGAAGTGGTAAAACTGCTGGAAAAAGATAGCCGTTCGCGAAAGCCGCCACAGCCTCTTGACGTTTAGTTTTATATAGTTCTGTAAATAAGTATATAATAATATACAGTTTAATATTTTGCTCTGTTCTGATTATCAACTTGAAGTGGTAAAACAGCTGGGGAGATAGCCGTTCCCGAAAGCCGCCACGGCCTCTTGACGTTTAGTTTTATACAGTTTTGTAAATAAGTATATAATAATACAGTTTTAATATTTTGCTCTGTTCTGATATCAACTTCAGTTCAACTCCAAACTTTGATAATGGCATTAATCATGAACTATGATAATTTCACATGGAAAAACTGGAGAGAGATAGCCGTACGTTCGCAAAAGGCACCAAGGCATCTTGACTTTTTGTTGTATACAGTTTTGTAAATAAGTATATAATAATATACAGTTTTAATATTTTGCTCTTTTCTGATTATCAACTTGAAGTGGTAAACAACTGGAGAGAGATAGCCGTTCGCGAAAGCCGCCAAGGCCTCTTGACGTTAAGTTTCATACAGTTTTGTAAATAAGTATATGAAGAGGTTTTTTTGCAAAAGGGCCTTTATCCACTTTGGCTCTTATTGAGAAACAGTCAAAAAACTGTTTCTAAATATTCAAGTTGAGCAATTGAAAAACTGAATGGATTATGAAAGAGGTACACTACATACTAATTGAAATTGTAATAAATTTAAAATGTGCTAGTTTTCAATCTTTTTAAAATCATGTTTAAATTTTGTGAAAATTTGGATGTAGGCCCTTTTGCAACAAAGCTCCATCTGTTTGTACATTAAGAAAAAATACCACACCAAAAAAAATCATTTATTTTAATCATTTAAAAAAAATAAGTTTGATATAGAAATGCATAGGTCACAATCAAATGTTTCAAGGAAATAAAGTCATTTTTTTCAAAAAGACCTACATCTCATTGTTAACAGCCATTGAAGTTGTTGTTTTGTTGCAAAAGGGCCTGTATCCCGATTTAATTCTGGATACAGGCCCTTTTGCAACAAAACAACAATTTCAATGGCTGTTTACAGTGAGATGTAGGTCTTTTTGAAAAAAATGACTTTGTTTCCTTGAAACATATGACTTTTCCCTATACATTTCTATATCAAACTCATTTTTGAAAAAAAATGCACCATAGCCCTTTTGCAACAAAGCTCTTCATATAATAATATACAGTTTGGGGGGGGGGGGGGGAGGGCGTCTCTCGCTCATTAGAGCTACTATCTATGCCCAAATGGCCCAGGAGAATATGAAGCGGAAGACAACCGTTATTCGGAGCCCCGACAAGAGTGTGGCAACGCCATTTCTGAGTGTGTTCAAGATTCCTCTAGGAAAGAGAAGCACCTTGCCCCATCAAGACTCTAAGGATCGCAAGAGGGTGAAGTCGGTCGTGGTGACGCCAGGAGTCAACCGGACCCCTTCCAGGCCATCTGGCTCTACATCTAAGTCAAGCAAAGATAAGCAAAGAGTTCACTCTACCAAGTCTACCAAGGCAGACCAGAAGAAACCACAGCGTCCGGTCGTGGTTATATCTGACGACGAAAGTCCCTCACTCCAGAGGGCGTCACCAACTTTAGAGTTGGTGGATGTCTCTGTGGGTGCGGGCAAACAACGGAAGACCTTTGCCTGTCTGCGATGCCCAATAACGTGCGCATCGCTATCCAACAAGACTCACAAGACTCAGCAGTTAGCACGTGCCGAAATTGGTGGCGCAGAACAGAAGCTCGCCAAGGAAAAGCTGGACTACGACGACGGAGGGATGATGACGGCAGAGACGGAAGAGGATGCCAGTCCAGCTCTACCCATAGGGAGTGCCATTACAGCGCCCAAGGAGACTACGACGCCCTCCTCTCTTGTGGCCGTGGGTCAGATTATTGTTCACTTTTGCTGCACGACGCCCACTGCTGGACTCGCATACAGGGTGGAATCTACGGTACAGGGTGAGCAAGTAGTAACCCAGACCTGCCGGCCCGACCTTGAGCGCCATGGGGAGTGGATCCGCACTCAAATCATACACAGGACCATCAGGGAAGTGTGGCGAGCCACTATCAGATGTGGTCGGATGTCATAAGGTACATTATAAAACAAAGTAGGCCTAGACTGGAGCCCACAATCATAATTATCATAATAATCATAATTATTGCTTCAAATTGGGTATCATTGTTTGTAAAGATGTCAAGGATACTAGTCTATGTATGTAGCTACGAGTTAAAAGCAGAAAACCTTCAAAGATAGTGATATCTGCAAACCATCAGTCAGAAGATTTATCAGAGGCAACTTTCATACTTATTACGGATAATCCAGTACATATGACTTCTTTGTGATTACTGTAAACTTTAAATGGTTACAACTTGATTGCCTAAATGCTTACTAAATTATGAAATGACCAATTATTGTCATAACCTCATGATTACGCATGTGCTATCCTGGCAATATGCATGATATCCTTGCAAATTAAATTTAACGAAATAGTAGGTTCATAACATTCAAAAATCTGTTTTGAATTACTTCTAAATTGATTCAGCAGAAAATTAGTCAATTTTTCTAGCAAATTACATTTTAACTTTAATTTTAAAATGTATTATTATTGATTATTTTGTTTATAATCCAACTTATTTATTTACTATCATCAGTCAGGTTTTATCAAGAATGAAGAAGCTGTGGGAGGAAAATAAAAAATGTCTTCTGACAAGTGCATTTATTGCAGAGAAATGCAATGTAGCGCAACCACTGGCTTCCAAAATCATTATTTGAATAGCAAACAGGGCCCTATGCAAATATTCAAAAATATTAAGGAGGGTAATGATGAGGACGACATGATAAATGATGAGGACGATGTGATAAATGATGAGGATTACGTGACTGATGGCATAGAAGATGAGGAAGGAAGTATGGGGTGGGGAATAAGTATATTTAACCTACCGTCAGAATTGATGACTTCCTCGTTACAGGCTATGAGGGGGGAAGCATTCGAGAATGCCCTCAAATATGTTGATCAAAGAGCATTACTTAGGACATGTTATTTCAGAGCAGGGAGTAGCCACTGACCCACAGAAATTACAAGCAGTAAAAGAATGGCCGACGCCTAAAAATGTCACTGAGTTGCACAGCTTCCTAGGTACTTGCTCTTACTATCATAAATTCATCAAGGGTTTTAGTCACCTTTACACGTGTTAACTGAGAAAAATCGCACGTATGTGTGGAATGATCAGACCGAAAAGGCTTTTCAGACACTTAAAGCTGCGCTAATATCCAGTCCAATACTTTCTTACCCAAACGAGACCGAGATGTTCATTATAGATTGTGATGCCTGTAACAGGTTTAGGTGCAGTCCTGTCACAGAAACAGGAAGACTTTAAATAAACCTGAAAGACAGTATTGTGTAACTAGGAAAGAATTACTTGCAATAGTCGCTTCGGTGAAACACTTTCGTCACTATCTCGTAGGCAAGACATTTCTAATCAGGACAAATCATGGGGCACTGCGTTGGCTGATGGAACACCCTGAAGCACTTGTAGCACGTTGGATTGAATCTTTGAGCGAATACAGATTCAAAATTGAGCATAGACCTGGCCGTTACCACGGTAACGCTGATGGGCTATCGCGTAGGCCCTGTGACGGTACTGAATGTAAACAATGTGACAAAATTGGGCAAAGTGCAAATGAAAAATCTGTCCATGTACCTGCTAGACTAGCAGTGAGGATATAGATAAAGACATGAATAGAATAGATGACAAGGAAATAGGCCTAGATAGTATACATGCGGAATAGACGTACATAACGCACATAAAAAACATGATGACTCTTGGATTCAAGGCTATAGTGGAGAAGAATTGCGCAATGCACAACTGGTAGACCCGATTACTGGGGCGATGATAGGCTGGCGAATGGGCCCAGATCCTTTAGTTGAGGAAGTGAAATCCCGGGGGGGAGGGGGGATAGTCAACCGATATAAAGCCATCGGAGAGGACTTGGTAATGATAGAGGGTGTATTGTATAAGATGTCAGACAGTGATCACTGGAATAGGAAACCATTACTAGTGTTACCTTCCGAGATGCGTAATGGCGCCTTATGGCATCTCCATGATGCGAGAGTTGGAGGTCATTTTGGAATAAAGAAAACTCTGGCACGTGTTAGGGAACGCTTTTATTGGGTCGGGTATTGTCAAGATGTAACCGATTGGGTCAATAAATGTCCGAGTTGTCTACAGAAAAAGAAACCGACAAAGACCTCACAAGCACCCATGAGAATATATAATGTCACAGCCCCCATGGAAAGGATATCAATGGATATTTTTGGCTCCTTACCGGTAAACGAGCAAGGGAACCGGTATGTGTTGTGTATAGGGGATCATTTCACTAAATGGATAGCAGCTATCCTGTTACCAGATCAGGCAGCGAAGACTGTGATTGACGCGTTAGTCACCCACGTGATTAGTATATTTGGAATACCGCGCGAAATCCACACGGATTAAGGCGCGAATTTTGAATCCAAGATGTTACACGGGTTGTGTGATTTGTTATCAATTAAGAAGACCAGGACCACCAGTTTTAGGCCACAGAGTGATGGGTTCATTGAAATTTGGAATAAGAGCCTCGCCAAGATGCTACTTATTTATTCACGACATGATCAGAAAGATTGGGATATCCATATTCCATACATTATGCTTGCATATAGATCCTCTGTACAGAGTAGCACTGGGCACACCCCTAATGAACTAATGATGGGTAGAAACGTTTGCATGCCAATTGATATGATCTATGGTTCATCTCCGAAGCCGGAGACGGCAAGGTGGGATTATGATGAATATGTGACCAAGATTCAAGATATATTGGGTAAAGTGCATGAGGAAGCACGTACCAATAATCAGTTGGCGAGTCATAAGCAGAAACAAAATTATGACCGTAAATCCAAAATCATAGAGTTCAGAGTGGGAGACCTAGTAGCTTATCATAGACCATGCAAACTGGTGGGACCGAGTCTCAAGTTGACAAAGTTCTGGGAATTTCCCTATGTAATTACAGAACGAGTCAACGAGGTGCTATACCGTATAAGGCGCGAAGGGGGGACAAGACGTAGAGGGCGTAATCGCAACCAAATAGTAGTGCATTGCGATAAATTAAGGATGTACGAAGATAGACCAGAGTTGGGACCTCCCGTATTTCGGCCAGTTGAGTTGCCTGCCAAAGTGTTGCCCAGTCTTGAGCCAGTAACCTTCCAATCTACACACAGTGGTAGGAAGGTCAAGCGGCCACAATGGTATGGCATTCCCCATAATAATTATTAGTCTGTGAATAGATAGGCCTACAAAAGCCTATTATAATGAACCCTCTTGAGTCCCTATCATAAATGATACATGTTATACCCCAATTTTTGTTTTTGCGAAAATAGCGGCAGACTTTTTATTTTGTGTATTTTTGTGTGTGTAAGTCGTGTGACTAGAAAAAGACCAGATAAGACAGTCCAATATCTGCGTTCTGCTAATTTTATAACAAAATGTTATAAAAACGGTGAAATACACACGCAACCCCCCTTTTTTTATATTAATGATTTCCCTTTATTATTCCTTCATAGGGTTTATACTATGGATAACCGAGAAACTCCTATCGATTGGTTCGGGCAGTTTGCAGCCCACGGGTTTGGTTGTTTTAAACCCAACTGTACCGAAGTGTTTAGCACAAAAGCACTGCTTGTAAGACACGTCACCCGGACGCACCGGAAGATCTATAAATGCCACCACTGCCCGAATGAAAACTACAGACTAGGAAGACTTAGGAAGCATCAGGCGACCTGTGTATTCAATCCTAGAAATGTGGCGGTCGCCATAGAGGCCAGACTGCCCATGGAGTTGGAAGTCCCAGTAGCAGCAATCCAACCTGGCGAGGTTTTGATCCCAGCCGGACTGGAGGCGGTCCCCCGAGACCCATGGGTCGACGACGATTCAATCTCCCTCACGGCCGGAGATGAGGAGCTGCTGAAATTGGTCGGCGAGGACGAACCCACCGAGGTCCCATCCGGCACCCTCCCAGCCCCTCTCATAATTCCGGTGAATCCCCCAGCTCCTCAGGAGAGTCCAGCCACATTCCCATCCCCGATGGCATTACAAGCGTTGCGCGAGTACTGCGGCAACGCAGAGATGGCACCAATGGAGGAGTTGTGGGAACAACCTTCTAGAGCTCTGCCAGGCGTGACCTACCGTCGGCGCTCTGTCTACAACAAGGACGGTGAGCGAGTGGTAGATGAGGAATACACCCGCCAGGACTCTGGAGCCCGTGAGACGGCACTGTAAAGTAGGGTATTGTATTTTAGAATGATTAGGGGAGTCTTATATTTTTTATTGTTTATTATAAATCATATGTATAGAGAAACCAAGTATCACTAAAGCCTATCTTGATAGTGCAAGGAACTTGTGTATCCTAAATTAAATGTATAGAGAAACCAAGTATCACTAAAGCCTATCTTGATAGTGCAAGGAACTTGTGTATCCTAAATTAAATGTATAGAGAAACCAAGTATCACTAAAGCCTATCTTGATAGTGCAAGGAACTTGTGTATCCTAAATTAAATGTATAGAGAAACCAAGTATCACTAAAGCCTATCTTGATAGTGCAAGGAACTTGTGTATCCTAAATTAAATGTATAGAGAAACCAAGTATCACTAAAGCCTATCTTGATAGTGCAAGGAACTTGTGTATCCTAAATTAAATGTATAGAGAAACCGAGTATCACTAAAGCCTATCTTGATAGTGCAAGGAACTTGTGTATCCTAAATTATATGTATAGAGAAACCAAGTATCACTAAAGCCTATCTTGATAGTGCAAGGAACTTGTGTATCCTAAATTAAATGTATAGAGAAACCAAGTATCCACTAAAGCCTATCTCGATAGTGCAAGGAACTTGTGTATCCTAAGCTGTTTGAAAATACAGAGTATCATTTAAGCCTGCTTCGGTAGCGCAGAGATCTCGAGTGTTTGTTTTATGTTTGTTTGTGTGAATCAATAATAAGGTTTATAGAGGCCTACCAAGTTCATCCATGCCTACACTTGTAGTGCCGAGATCTTGACGCCCTTTCCTTGGTCTGTAATGTCTGGTCAGAGTGGGGGAAGATTTACCTAAAATTGTAACCTTCCACACAATATTTTATATTTCATTTTGTTTGATATGATCATATTATGACTCCTCTAATCAATACTTATATTGCATTTTGTAAATATCATGTATTTTGTAGCCCAGGCCTGTCACCCGCAAAATTGTAGTGATAGGTTTGGCGAAAGATATTTTTTTGGGAACATTCTGTCAACGATAACAGGCCCCTAGGTTGTTTTTGATTGTTGCGCATGTGTGTAGACAGGTCTAGACTTTTCATAGACACACAACATGCACTATTGATTTCGCTCTTAAAATAGAGACTTGCCTGCTTGTCATTGAAGTCGCTGTCTCAATCCCGGTGTTCTCTCTTCGTATTGCAGAGGGGTAACACATGATCGTTCCAGGATCTTCAAATACTCCCTATTTACGGTGTTTCGCGGACAATTTTGCTAATTTGACCCCCTTTTTCGCACAAAAACGCGGACATTTTGTCTGAAAATAACCCCCCTTTTTTCAATATTTCAAGGACACTTTCTAAATATCCTCCCTTTTTGCGCAAAAACGCGGACACATCTGGTTCAAAATACCCCTTTTTCCTATTCCCAGGACAATTTGATATGACACAAAGCTCTTTCTATTTGTTTTTCTTCCTCGCGGACATAGCCTCTCAAAACACACCCCTAATTTGTTGAAATCGCGGACATAGCTTCCAAAACGACCCCTTATTATTGGAAATCGCGGACATAGTTTCAAAAACACCCCTAATTTTGGGATATCGCGGACATAAATGTCCGTGGACATGATACGGAAAACCCCCCTTTTCCGCGATTTTTGGAACGATCATGCGTACCCAAAGTCAATGTTGACTGAAACCACCGGGGTCTCAATCCTTTACTGGCTGGGTAGAGGCAGTGCAGCAGTTTTGTTTTAACCTGTGAGATAGTTTTGACACCATTTTGAGAGATATTTATAGGATAATTTGGCAGAGGATGTGCAAACATCCCACTTTTGGCATAATTGATTGAACTGAGCCCTGTCTGGGTCAGTATTTCTATTATTCAAAATTTCATGTTTACTCTTATTTGGGTGAATACAACCCAAAGTTTGCACAGAATCATGGCTAGTGTTTATATAATTAATTAATGATTATTTGGAGGGTGTTGACTCTTTACGTATATTCAGGATGTAATTTGATTGACAGAATGTTCCTAACATTTTTATATGGTTGGTATTTTAGCGTAGCAAACACCGTGAGAAATATTAATTTATTACGAGTCATGTGATATAAACTTGGCTGACCTTTGATTGGAGGTCAATCATCATAATTTCGTCAGGCAGGGTACCGTAAACTTTTGCTCATAATTCTTTTTTAGATAGTCTGCCCGTTTGATTTGGGTGATTTTGAGGTAGAAGTCATTTTGCGACTTGAGGTTTCGGGGGGGGGGGGGGGGGGGGGGGGTACACTCGTTACTAACGACGCAGTCACTCTATTGGTTGGTTGAAAGATTAGGGCGTACATAATGACTGTCATGCGGTGCTTATGTTATGACACACTCATGTATACCTTGTCAAAGGGTCGCATTGATCAGCTGAGCGTGGGAAATATTGTACCATGTAGTAATAAGCATGGACACGTTCATATACTCGTTTTGTTTACACTTTAATATAAAGACAGAATTTATCGGAATTAAAGTGCTATAATGCACATTGCTGTATGAAATCATATAATATTATTTATGGAGAGGGACTGAAATTGGGGGGGGGGGGGGGGGACCGACTCTGGCTCTTATGAAATAAATGTATACAGGACTAACTGTTATAGTCCTTTGTAGGATAGATGATTGTATAAATACAAATGGCAGATAACACAGGGTAGGCTACTCTCCAAGAGAGAAGCTAGACGTGTTCCAATCCTATTACAATTATTACTATGTATGCATATTGATAATACATGAACTTGCTATATTGATGATCTGTAGGTTGTGGAATGAATCATTAGAGGTTCTACTTTTTTATAGAGCCAGCCTTTTTTGGAGGGCGCTCCTATATCGCAACCATACCAACCATAAATTTGTGTGTGCGCTGTCCGGTTTCTTTCTGCTTCAATGAGTGACTTACTTTAATATAAGGTCTAAAGCCAATGGTGCGTACATTATACCATATGAGTTCGGTTGGTGTAGAGTGTTGTTGAGTCGTCACCTTTGGGTGAATTCACTTCTCTATAAAATATCATAGAGAAAGGGAATTCTAACCTTCGGACCCTATGCAGGGGTTGTTTGAAGGTGCCCAAGGCAGTAGACACCTCCATGATTGTTAACTCAACACACTTTTCTGTGACTTCCTCATTAATATAAAGTATGCATAGTTAGCCTCTCTTTGGGGAAGAATCTGAATTGCCGGGTTCAATCTAGGACATAACGATCCTATTGAATAGGCTTAGATAAAATAGATTGACTAACATAAAGACTCTATCATCCTTACGTAGGAGGAGTCTGGGAGGTTGCGGTGAAAATTAGGTCAACTTATACTTATGCCTAGGTCACTGTCCATACTTTTACTTAGAATAAGACCCCCCCCCCCCCTCACGACATTACAGTATGAATACGAATGTGACTCGACAGCCGAGTCTTTAGTGCAATTTATAAGGTTTTCCCTCTGTATGAATACGAATGTGTGTATAATCAGGGCACTCTTCACTGTAAAGAATTTCTAACAATATTCATACTCGAACCATTTTCCCTTTGTATGAATGAATATGAATGTGACTCGACAGCTGACTCTTTAGTGCAAAGATTTTCTGACAATGTTAACATTTATATAATAAAGTGATTTTTTGCCTCTCTATTAAAACTTGTACCGCAGGGATACCGCGATCCTCATTTCATTTAATATAGGATTTATCTTTCACGTCCGGCACCCCGTGCCCGGAAGTTAATTTACGTCATAAATTAAATTTGGTTAGGAATTCAGAGTATGTAGAACTTTCAGCCAATCGGAAGGCATTTTTGGAACCAATCAATTATCCCCGTTTTATTAGCCAATCAGCGTTAGGAATTCCCCTGGGGATTCCTAACAAATTTTGCGTGAAGGTCAAGACCAAATCCAAGTTCAAGATCACTTGCTTGCCAGACCTCAAACCAAACAGTTGAGAGCTCATCTAACCTTGTTTCATTTAGGCTTTTTGATTCACTTTTACCAAACCAGTTAGCAGAAAAGGTGAGCAGCATGATGTAGTTGTTGCTAATTTTAGCCGCGGCTTTGCCATGGCATCAGCCAACCTTTATTTGGCTTTTAGGCTTTTAAAACATAACAGGGCAGTTCCGTAATTAGGTAACCCAAATTTTACCAAATGGTCAAAAATTGAAAATCGTCTAAATAACTTAATTTATGTATCATATCAAAGGTAATATAGTGCAGTTTCGTGATTTAATGTTAAATTTGACCTAACATTGCATTTTTGTCCGATGAAGCAAAAGTGACGGTAAAGGCAAAAATTCAGAATTTCATATAGCTAGAATCACCATTTATTGTTAGGTTTTTTTTAAATAAAATAAACAATGATCCGCTCCCCATTTACATTCATTTGAAAGGTAATTTGCCAACATATTTAAATATAGAATGAACAAATTATCAGAATTTAATGTTTTTTTACTGGACATGATTTTAAATTTACCTCTTCCGTCAATGTACGTCCGCGACGGTAAATAACTTTTTTTTTATTTTAACAGAAAACTAAGCATTTCTAAATATTAATACTTCATATCTTCTGTGTACAACATGGATACAATATAACTACTACTTAGTATTTAACTATGACTTATAGTTTTAAAGTTAGATAGTTTTGAAAAAACAGCATACTGTACGTCCGCAACACATGTACGTCCGCAACAAATCTCTAGAGATTAGAGACAATATTAACTTCCCATTCAAATTATTTATAAAACAACTAAAATGTTTTATGAGCAATGTCCACTTCCAGTTCATACCCAACAAGCAAAAAAAAGACATTAAATAGAAATTAAACTAGATCTTGCTCCGGTCTAAGACCAGGCTACCTTGATTTTTTTATGAGAAAATGATCCCTAGTGACCTCTTCTTGACCTTTGACATGGTCAATATGATTAACTTATTTTCATGGCTCATCAATCCAAACAAGATGCAACAAATTTGGTTCAAATCAGAGCATGTCTTAACTTTTACCTCTGTAAAGTTCAATGACCCCTAGTGACCCCGTATGACATGTCACTTTTAATCGCTGAAGACCCTATATGAACATGGACCCACGGAATCTTTTGACCAATTATGAAGGTCATGAGTCATTTCCTCTGAGACAAGATGCATTTTAAGTGATCGAATTGAAAATTTACATTTTGACCCATAGTGACCCCAAATGATTTTTAATTTTAAAAACCAATCTTTTGTACATGCGTACGGTCAAAAGGAATATGTGGACCAATTTTGACGATCCTTGGTCATTTCACTAATTTGGAAATGCGTTTTAAGTGAAAATCACCTTTTGACCCCTAGTGACCCCTTTTTGACCTTTGACCTGGTTAATATGATTGACTTATTTTCTTGCCTCATCAAACCAAACAAGATGCAACAAACCCGGTCCAAATCGGAGCATGTCTTAACTTTTACCCCTGTAAAGTTCAATGACCCCTAGTGACCCCGTATGACATGTCACTTTTAATCGCTGAACACCCTATATGTGCATGGACCCACGGAATTATTTGACCAATTGTGAAGGTCATGAGTCATTTCCTCTGAGACAAGATGCATTTTAAGCGATCGAATTGAAAATTTACATTTTGACCCCTAGTGACCCTTTCTTGACCTTTGACCTGGTCAATATGATTGACTTATATTCTTGGCTCATCAAACCAAACAAGATGCAACAAACCCGGTTCAAATCGGAGCATGTCTTAACTTTTACCCCTGTAAAGTTCAATGACCCCCTAGTGACCCCATATGACATGTCACTTTTAATCGCTGAACACCCTATATGTGCATGGACCCAAGAAATCTTTTGACCAATTTTGAAGGTCATGAGTCATTTCCTCTGAGACAAGATGCATTTTAAGTGATCGAATTGAAAATTTACATTTTGACCCCTAGTGACCCCAAATGATTTTTAATTTTAAAAACCGTTCTTTTGTATATGCGTACGGTCATAAGGAATATGTGGACCAATTTTGATGATCCTAGGTCATTTCACTAAATTGTAAATGAGTTTTAAGTGAAAATCACATTTTGACCCCTAGTGACCCCTGTGTGACCTTTGACCCCAAACGGTGGACACCCTATATGAAGGTTAGGTGGGGGGTTCTACTGACCAAGTCTGGTGATTGTAGCATGTAAGATGTAGGAGGAGATGCATTTTGTAGACTGTGTGTAAGGCCCGGTTTGAGGAAAGAAAGAAAGAAAGAAAGAAACACGACAGATAGAATACCTCGATTTTTGAAAAAATCAAGGTAAAAAGAGAACAGCTCAGAAATGAAATTAAAGCAATCTGCACATTTAATGGCCTGAAGGCAAACCAGATGAAGTTTACTACTTTCAGAACCATATCATGAAGAAAATTGGGTTACCCATTCCTGCAGGTACAGGTCATAGGGGTACATTTTCCTTTGAGCAGAACATACTTAACATGCTTAATGAGCCATAATTGAATTTTTAACTGAACAGCCAATTGAATATCATCGATTGAACAGCCTAATTGCATGTTCTATTACACTTGCCTGTTTATCAGAGGACTTTTTTTAATTGTTGTATTTTATGGGTTAATACCTAACTGTGAGTAATACACAAAATGTGATTCTTTTTTCAGTAATTGGTAACATAGTACAACATGTTGGTGACAGATGAATTTAACAGAATTTCATGTTTAAATTGTAAGAAACTATCTGAACACTTGCCTGCTTAACCAACCCATGCCATGATCCCTTAAATGAATTGCTGAATTGCAAAGTGTGCTGGAGCTGTGATTAAAATCATAATGAAATAATGTTAAAACAATTTTCAACTCTTTCAAAATGATCTACTTTAAAAATGTTATGCAAATTATAGATTGAATATGTATAAAATTGTTATATAATTGTTTAGTTTTTAATTTGAACTGAACACCTGTATTTCTTCTGAATAAATTTGATGACAAATGTGGAGAGGGACCAGGAAAGACTGATAAAGAAGGAGGATGGCAGGAAAGACCTGATTTATACAAGGTGACCTTTATCTTGTTGTACGACATGAGGCGGACGGGTCATGTGTCCGTAAGGACACTAAAATGTTTTAAATATACGTCAATGAGATATATTCATTGTTGTAAACCTATTCATAGGTTTCATTTTATTCATACGATACATATACAGGGTGAATCCAAAAAAATGTGCACGATTTGAAGCGGCCATTTGACCTTGATGCGTGCATTGAACCATGGTATTTATGATGTTTGTATAAAGCATTGTTAATCTAGTTTATCCTCCCAAAGTATGAAAGCAATCGACTTAAAAATATGCAAACTGTGGCAAGTTTCGTAAACTGACCGCGTTTTTCGCCATTCCAATGGGATTTACACACAGTAAAATTGGTTTTGCTAAAATGGTCATATTATTATCACATTAATTGTCAAAATGTTCCTGTAAAATCATTCTTTCACTCTGGGATAAGTAATTATTAGTCTGATACTGAGTTGTCAAATGAAATGGCAAATCTGAATACAAGCATCACCTGTTACAGACCAAGAAGGCAAGAAGTCTTCAAGAAGTGGAGGCACGTGTCAGAGCCGAAGTGACAGGCTACATACACCGCAACAGGGGAATGTTTAAATGAGCTGTTCGCAACATGTATAGGATAGGGCACAAACATGTCTTCAGCAAAATGGTGGCCATGTCGAAGGAAGGCTTCATTAACAAAACTTAATTATCAGCAAACAACTAAATGATTTCTATTTTGAATTGCAAGGAAACTAACATTTTATTGTGTGCCTTAAAAAAACAAATTTAGCAGAAGACCGTAACTCATACCGTGTCAACCTAAAGGCAAATGTGAATGACTTTTCAGTGCAATTAGGCCTAAAAAAATTAATTGTTGTATTGCCCACAGCGCCCGGTCCGAAATTTTCAAAAATAGGACCGGGTTGTTTTTTTTTTTTTTTTTTTTTTTTTTTTTTTTAAATACATTTCTTCAATATTTTACCTGTTTTCTGTGCGAAAAATCTCTATCCAAGTAAGTTTTTGTTACAAAGCTACACCAAACTCTTTCATGAACCACAAGAACACCGAATAAACTGGGAATATACTCCGAAAAAAAATCATCCGTTCACCATGACATCCCTCGCCGAGTCAACCATCAGAAACACAACAAAAATATAGCTCGAAGCATCTTGGCCCGATTCACGTTTTTGGACCCCGGTTTTTTAATATTTACGAAATGAATCGTATTGGATCCACGAAGGACCATCGAAATCTAAGTGTCGTCTTGCGGCAAAAATATAATACAGTGCACTTGATGTTGTACATATTTAGCATTTTATATTTAAATAATAAAACAAAGAAAACACGAGAAGAAAATAAATATGAGTTTACAAATATTTATTCAGGCATTTAAAAGTAAATACGATACAAAAATAGTATAAAACGTATCTTTTTTGCATTTTCTTACGTAGTTACATTTAGTAAAAAACAGCATCAGCTATACGGTACGGAATGTTTGTAGAATGACGGGCTGTGTAAACCACGGGCTGTCGATACGCGATATGCGACGGTGTTTTGATTTCTTTTAGTTTTGGCTCGCTTGGAAAATGGATTCTTTCGCAGTTTGTATATTGACTCCCTGAGTTTATTTCTGATTTAAAACCTTAGCTTCATTCTTTTAAACTGCTGAAAGCTTAATTTTTTGGAAAAATGGGCCTATAAGTAACCTTTTAAATGGAATCTGTATGAGATATTAAAAAAAAATAAAAAATAAAAAAATAAAAAAAACCTACCTACCGACCTGTCTAAAAAATTTCACTTGAGGGCAACACAACAATTAATTTTTTTAGGCCTTATCAAGAAACAAAGTGTCTTCAGAACATTTCATTTGTGCAATATTTTTAGTTTGTAAAGTATTATTTATTTCTACAATGTTTTACCACCTTTGGCTCATTTAATATACCAGGAACCTGTAATAAATTACAGGCACACCAATGCCAAGAAATAGTAACATTTAGACACTTTTAATCAAATTTAAATCTAAAAAAATAATTAAATCTAAAAAAAAAAATTTAAAAAAAATGTGACCCTAATTTTAGGGTCTCTTTTTTTTTTGCCTTACCAAAATATTAGATTCGGATTTAAAAAAAAAATCCCTTCATTAGTGTCTTTACATCATCACCAAGTGATTTGGCCATTTTTTAGTCAAAATTATTTTTGTAAGCTTTGTTCAAAACAAATTGGTTCAAAACAAATTGGGTCAAAAAAGGGCTTTTTTTTGTTGCTTAATTTAAAAAATAAATAAAGTGCCAACAATTTTTAAGCCCCCCCCCCCCCCCCAAAAAAAAAAAGTGCTTCCTAAATAATTTTTGTGACATTTTGAAATTTTGAATCAAAAAATGATTTTTTTTGTTAGTGATTTTTGGGCAAATATGTAGAAATCACTATTTTGGGGGAAATGTATTACCAAAAATGGATTCTTCGACTCATTTCATTTGAAAAAGTGTATACTTTTATGCATTATTAGTTTAAAAGTTACAGTGCTTGATAAATTTCATATATTTAGGGTTGACACCTCCCTTAAAGGGACAATACCCGATTGATGCTTTTTAAAATGAAATTCACTCGAGGCATTTTCATGGAATGCTTTCAATATTTCAATGTTTTTCTCATTATTTGTCAAAAATATGATGTTCTGAAGTGTTGAAAACTGATCTAAAGAAGAAGAAAAAATCTAATTTGTCCAAAATATGATGCTCTGTAGTGTTGAGAACTGATCTAAGGTAAATCTGTTTAAAATTAAAGGGACATTACCCAATTTTATGGTCCGTAAACCTGAAATATGGTCAAAATTCTAGGAATATAGCTTTAATGTTGATTTTATTCTTTGATTGAATGATATACCAGAAAATCTTAAACATTTTTTCACTCAATGTTTACATTTATATGGCTTTTCCTTTGTATATGTATGAATACGAATGTGTGTAATCAGGGCACTCTTCACTGTAAAGATTTTCTAACAATATTCATACTCTGAACCATTTTTCCTTTATATGAATACAAATGTGACTCGACAGCTGACTCTTTAGTGCAAAGATTTTCTGACAATGTTCACATTTATAAGGTTTTCCCTCTGTATGAATACGAATGTGTGTAATCAGGGCACTCTTCACTGTTAAGAATTTCTAACAATATTCATACTCGAACCATTTTTCCTTTGTATGAATACGAATGTGACGCGACAGGGGACTCTTTAGTGCAAAGATTTTCTGACAATGTTCACATTTATAAGGTTTTCCCTCTGTATGAATACGAATGTGTGTAATCAGGGCACTCTTCCCTGTAAAGAATTTCTAACAATATTCGTACTCGGAACCATTTTTCCTTTGTATGAATACGAATGTGACTCGACAGGGGACTCTTAGTGCAAAGATTTTCTGACAATGTTCACATTTATAAGGTTTTCCCTCTGTATGAATACGAATGTGTGTAATCAGGGCACTCTTCACTGTTAAGAATTTCTAACAATATTCATACTCGAACCATTTTTCCTTTGTATGAATACGAATGTGACTCGACAGGGGACTCTTTAGTGCAAAGATTTTCTGACAATGTTCACATTTATAAGGTTTTCCCTCTGTATGAATACGAATGTGTGCAATCAGGGCACTCTTCCCTGTAAAGAATTTCTAACAATATTCATACTCGGAACCATTTTTCCTTTGTATGAATACGAATGTGACTCGACAGCCGACTCTTTAGTGCAAAGATTTTCTGACAATGTTCACATTTATAAGGTTTTCCCTCTGTATGAATACGAATGTGTGTAATCAGGGCACTCTTCCCTGTAAAGAATTTCTAACAATATTCGTACTCGGAACCATTTTTCCTTTGTATGAATACGAATGTGACTCGACAGGGGACTCTTAGTGCAAAGATTTTCTGACAATGTTCACATTTATAAGGTTTTCCCTCTGTATGAATACGAATGTGTGTAATCAGGGCACTCTTCACTGTGAAGAATTTCTAACAATATTCATACTCGAACCATTTTTCCTTTGTATGAATACGAATGTGACTCGACAGGGGACTCTTTAGTGCAAAGATTTTCTGACAATGTTCACATTTATAAGGTTTTCCCTCTGTATGAATACGAATGTGTGTAATCAGGGCACTCTTCCCTGTAAAGAATTTCTAACAATATTCATACTCGGAACCATTTTTCCTTTGTATGAATACGAATGTGACTCGACAGCCGACTCTTTAGGGCAAAGATTTTCTGACAATGTTCACATTTATAAGGTTTTCCCTCTGTATGAATACGAATGTGTGTAATCAGGGCACTCTTCACTGTTAAGAATTTCTAACAATATTCATACTCGAACCATTTTTCCTTTGTATGAATACGAATGTGACTCGACAGGGGACTCTTTAGTGCAAAGATTTTCTGACAATGTTCACATTTATAAGGTTTTCCCTCTGTATGAATACGAATGTGTGTAAACAGGGCACTCTTCCCTGTAAAGAATTTCTAACAATATTCATACTCGAACCATTTTTCCTTTGTATGAATGCGAATGTGACTCGACAGGGGACTCTTTAGTGCAAAGATTTTCTGACAATGTTCACATTTATAAGGTTTTCCCTCTGTATGAATACGAATGTGTGTAATCAGGGCACTCTTCACTGTTAAGAATTTCTAACAATATTGATACTCGAACCATTTTTCCTTTGTATGAATATGAATGTGACTCAACAGCTGACTCTTTAGTGCAAAGATTTTCTGACAATGTTCACATTTATAAGGTTTTCCCTCTGTATGAATACGAATGTGTGTAATCAGGGCACTCTTCACTATTAAGAATTTCTAACAATATTCATACTCGAACCATTTTTCCTTTGTATGAATACGAATGGGACTCGACAGCTGACTCTTTAGTGCAAAGATTTTCTGACAATGTTCACATTTATAAAGGTTTTCCCTCTGTATGAATACAAATGTGTGTAATTAGGGCACTCTTCACTGTAAAGAATTTCTAACAATATTCATACTCGGAACCATTTTTCCTTTGTATGAATACGAATGGGACTCGACAGCTGACTCTTTAGTGCAAAGATTTTCTGACAATGTTCACATTTATAAGGTTTTCCCTCTGTATGAATACGAATGTGTGTAATTAGGGCACTCTTCACTGTAAAGAATTTCTAACAATATTCATACTCGGAACCATTTTTCCTTTGTATGAATACGAATGGGACTCGACAGCTGATTCTTTAGTGCAAAGATTTTCTGACAATGTTCACATTTATAAGGTTTTCCCTCTGTATGAATACGAATGTGTGTAATCAGGGCACTCTTCACTATTAAGAATTTCTAACAATATTCATACTCGAACCATTTTTCCTTTGTATGAATACGAAATGTGACTCGACAGCCGACTCTTTAGGGCAAAGATTTTCTGACAATGTTCACATTTATAAGGTTTTCCCTCTGTATGAATACGAATGTGTGTAATCAGGGCACTCTTCACTGTTAAGAATTTCTAACAATATTCATACTCTAACCATTTTTCCTTTGTATGAATATGAATGTGACTCGACAGGAGACTCTTTAGTGCAAAGATTTTCTGACAATGTTTACATTTATAAGGTTTTCCCTCTGTATGAATACGAATGTGTGTAATCAGGGCACTCTTCCCTGTAAAGAATTTCTAACAATATTCGTACTCGGAACCATTTTTCCTTTGTATGAATACGAATGTGACTCGACAGGGGACTCTTAGTGCAAAGATTTTCTGACAATGTTCACATTTATAAGGTTTTCCCTCTGTATGAATACGAATGTGTGAATCAGGGCACTCTTCATTGTTAAGAATTTCTAACAATATTTATACTCGAACCATTTTTCCTTTGTATGAATACAAATGTGACTCGACAGCTGACTCTTTAGTGCAACGATTTTCTGACAATGTTCACATTTATAAGGTTTTCCCTCTGAGCTGTAGGAATACGAATGTGTGTAATCAGGCCACTCTTCACTGTTAAGGGGGGGGGGGGGGGGGGGGTGACGAGGCCTTGTTGACATGTCAGGTAGCATCCAGGGTGCAAATCCAGGATTTTTTAAGGGGGCAAGGCACATCACGTGACAGGTTTCCATACAAACGAAGACTATTGCAGTTTAAAAGATGGCGAGGAGAAAATCGATATCAACATTTGGGGGTGATAATGTGTCATCATTCTTTGGAGAAAGTCAAAGTGCAAATCTGGAAGTTGAGCTCTTAAACACATTGACATATTGTGGCAGAGTATGTCCAAGACAATGTAAGAAAGAAGGAGGAGATAGAGAAACAGGTGATAACAAATGTGGAGACAGGGACCAGGAAAGACTGATAAAAAAGGAGGAGGGCAGGAAAGACCTGATTTATACAAGGTGACCTTAATCTTGTTGTACGACATGAGGCGGACGGGTCATGGCTCCGAAAGGACACTAAGATGTTTTAAATATACGTCAATGAGATTCATTGTTATAAACCTATTCATAGGTCTCATTTTATTCATACGATACATATACAGGGTAAATCCAAAAAAATGTGCACGATTTGAAGCGGCCATTTGACCTTGATGCGTGCATTGAACCATGGAATTTATGATGTTTGTATAAAGCGTTGTTAATCTAGTTTATCCTCCCAAAGTATGAAAGTAATCGACTTAAAAATAAGCAAACTGTGGCAAGTTTCGTAAACTGACCGCATTTTTTGCCATTCCAATGGGATTTACACACAGTAAAAATTTGTTTTGCTAAAATGGTCCTATTATTATCACATTAATTGTCAAAATGTTCCTGTAAAATCATTCTTTCACTCTGGGATAAGTAATTAATAGTCTGATACTGAGTTGTCAAATGAAATGGCAAATCTGAATCAAGCATCACCTGTTACAGACCAAGAAGGCAAGAAGTCTTCAAGAAGTGGAGGCACGTGTCAGAGCCGAAGTGACAGGCTACACCGCAACAGGGGAATGTTTAGACGAGCTGTTCGCAACATGTATAGGACAGGGCACACACATGTCTTCAGCAAAATGGTGGCCATGTCGAAGGAAGGCTTCATTAACAAAACTTAATTATCAGCAAACTAAACTAAATGATTTCTCTTTTGAATTGCAAGGAAACTAACATTTTATTGTGTGCCTTAAAAAAACAAATTGAGCAAAAAACAAATTTAGCAGAAGACCGTAACTCATACCGTGTCAACCTAAAGGCAAATGTGAATGACTTTTCAGTGCAATTATCAAGAAACAAAGTGTCTTCAAAACATTTCATTTGTGCAATATTTTTAGTTTGTGAAGTATTATTTATTTCTACAATGTTTTACCACCTTTGGCTCATTTAATATACTAGGAACCTGTAATAAATTACAGGCACACCAATGCCTTTCTTGTGTAGACTCTCACTCCATATCATTAACAACGCTTCATACAGACAACAAGAATTCCATGGTTCAATGCACGCATCAAGGTCAATTGGCGGTTTCAAATTGTGCATAATTTGTTTTGATTCACCCTGTACATCGTAATTTGGTCTTTGAACATAAAGAAGAAGGGAGAAGAGAACACCACATTGTGAACATTCCAGATCTTTCATGTCTCGATTATTTACTAGGCCCTGGGCCTAGTTAGAGGGCCTAGTTAGGCTAGTGTAGTGTTACTGTTCATATCTAAACCACGTCTATATTTGGTTAGAACAAGTGTAGGCCTAGCTACTACAATGATCAATAATCTAGACTCAGTTTCCTTAGTTAATATTTACACAAAGCCCCCCTCAGGTTTTGTTGCAGTATACAGGGCGTCACCAAAAGGGTGCCGATGTCATCACTGAAACTTTACCATCCTCTATGATATGTGTGTGACCCATCACATCAAAATGTTGGTGGCATGCCTCCAATCCTAATAATTAATGCAAGTTTATTTAATAAGCACATTCTAAGCTTTAACCCTTACAGCCCCAGATCCCATGAAATCCCATTTCCCAGCATCCTGGTTCCACCTGGCGCTGAGGTTTTTGTCTGAAATAATGGCTGTAAGCTATATAGCTGGGCGAATACACTCGCCCAGCACAGCTTCCCCCGTGGCGCAGTTGGTAGAGTGTCCGCCCGCCAACCGAGAGGTCGTGGGTTCAAACCCCGGGGCGTGGCACCTCTTGTTGTGTGTGCTTTTTTCGCTTGAAAATTTTTTTGTTGGAAAATCCACCGGGTGGGTTAGGGTTATAGTAATTCATTTTTGAAGGAAATTGCAATTTACAAGCACAAGATATGGTCATGGAGTCTGTTATTATGGGAAACGTATGTTTTAGCATACCAATTTGTTCAACCTTTAAATATCTGTTTTTGTGTATATCTTAGGAGAAAAACAGAATGAGAAGCCCATTCCACTCATATTCTGATGGAGGCCTAGATCACAACAATACCTTTGCGAGCAATCAACTGGCTCTAATTGGGCTGATTGATTTAGATATATGTTAGTGGCGATGCATACAGCGCCTCATCAAAGCTGGCGTAATATGGTAGAAAGAGTCATGTCTTGGATCAACGTTCTGTGTCACTGACATAATGCGGCTATTATACAGCATCAATACGCCAAGCATTGGACAAGGGAAGAAGTTCCCACTTCATCCTGAACAGGGAAGGAGGGGAAATTCGCCCAAGTGACTCGTTGAGTAGTCACTGGGTGAAGGGCACAGGGAAAGCAAGAAAATCAACATGACGTTGATACGTCACACACAGTGCCACACAAGTGCAAAACCGTTTTAGTTTCTTTTTAATTGTGTAAATATGGGCAAAAAATAAAAGACTTATTTACAAACAATAACACTGCAAAAGAGTGCATTGCAGACATTATTCTGAAAACATTCTTGTCGCACAGGTTCAAGATGACCAGTCCAGCCTCATTACAATGGTAACATACTGGCGCACGGGGAGATGGTGGAATCGTAGTCAGGCCTTCCAACATCGCCATCATACGTGCCATCTTGTCTTCCAGCTTTCCTACCCGTTCTGGTTCCGCTGTGGCGAAGGATGACTCTGTACTCCTGAAGAAGTGCTTAGATCTGGTTCGAGCTACGAGTCAAAAGCAGAAAACCTTCAAAGAAAAGATATCCCGGAGTTGACATGGGTATCTTGATGGGATGAAAAAGATCGTCATATCTGCAAACCATCAGATAGAAGATGGAAAAGATGGCAAGGAGAGAATCAACATCAAGATTTTGTGTCATAATTCAACATTATTCTCTGGAGAAGAACATCCAAGTGCAAAATGTGAAAGTTTAGCACTTTAACACATTAACATCAAGTGTTGTTAGCCTTTCAAGTCACACAATTGTCTATGCTGGGACATCATGTGATGGGTTTCCCTACGAATGAAGATTAGTACAGTTAAAAGATGGCGAGGAGAAAATCGATATTAAGATTTGGGGTGATAATGCGGGGCCAAAGAGTCAAAGTGCAAAATGTGAAAGTTCAGCACTTTAACACATTTACATCAAGAGTTGTTAGCCTTTCAGACACGTACCGACTATACATGATTGTGGCAATTCTAAGGGGATAGCTCTTTGTTCCAAAATTGATTTACTCTGGTCAAAGACCAACCTTTCTTCTTGTCTTATCATAAGATATACTGATAAATGTTTCTATTTCAGGATATGTTCAACACATACATACTATCAACATATCCAATTGCATACACGAATTGAGTACACATTCAAAACAGATGTAATACATGAAGAGCTGTTTTGCAAAACGGCCTAAATCCACTTCTGCCTTTTTACTCATTTTGCATTATTAAATGAATGGCTATTCATTATGTGGAATGTTGCTTGTATTGTTGGTGCCTCTATTGGCGTGCATGGATGCACTAATCCAAGTCATAGAAACAGTAATGAACACAGCCATACAATAATTTGATTAATTCCATGGACTTGTCAATACAAATTCACTAATGCAAAATGAGTAACATGTCGTGGTGGTCTGGTGGCCCTTTTGCAACAAAGCTCTTCACATATAAATGTTAGTCCATATCGTAATCATAATTATTGCTTCAAAAAAGATGTCAAGGATACTAATGTATTTAGCTACCAGTCAAAAAGAGAAAACGTTCAAAGGTAAGATATCCTGGAGTTGCCATGAGTATCTTTACGGGATGAAAAAGATAGTGATATCTGCAAACCATCAGATAGAAGATTAATCAAAGGCAACTTTCATACTCATCAAAGGCCATAAAACCAAAACAATAAATACATCAGCATCAATGCAAACACGGCACATCACGTGACAGGTTTCCATACAAACAAAGACTATTGCAGTTTAAAAGATGGCGAGGAGAAAATCGATCAACATTTGGGGTGATAATTCGGCATCATTCTTTGGAGAAAGTCAAAATGCAAAATATGGAAGTTCAGCACTTGATAAACACATTAACATATTGTGGCAGAGTATGTCTAAGACAATGTAAGAAAGAAGGAGGAGGTAGAGAAACAGGTGATAGCAAATGTGGAGAGGGGCCAGGAAAGACTGATAAAGAAGGAGAAGGGCAGGAAAGACCTGATTTATACAAGGTGACCTTAATCTTTAAAAAAAAGTGCTTCCTAGATAATTTTTGTGACATTTTGAAATTTTGAATCAAAAACTGATTTTTTGTTAGTGATTTTTGGGAAAATATGTAGAAATCACTATTTGGGGGGAAATGTATTACCAAAAATGGATTCTTCGACTCATTTCATTTGAAAAATTGTATACTTTTATGCATTATTAGTTTAAAAGTTACAGTGCTTGATAAATTTCATATATTTAGGGTTGACACCTCCCTTAACCCTTACAGCCCCGGATCCCATGAAATCCCATTTCCCAGCCTGTCGGTTCCACCTAGCGCTGAGGCTTTTCACCGAAATAATGGCCCCGGGCTATATAGCTGGGCGAATACACTCGCCCAGCACATCTTCCCCCGTTGGGCAGTTGGTAGAGTGTTCGCCCGCCAACCGAGAGGTCGTGGGTTCAAACCCTGGGGCGTGGCACCTCTGGTTGTGTGTGCTTTTTTCGCTTGAAAATTGTTTTGTTGGAAAATCCACCGGGTGGGTTAGGGTTAAACTATATAAGAATGAAAACTTTATTTTAATTAATTTAAACATAGTTCTAAAATGATAATAATGAAAGAAAAGGCTGTCCGCATGTCGCCTGTCTCATCCAAGTAAAAAACCATTAGATAAATGAATAAAAAAAAGATAATAATTAAATTTAAAAAGAAAAGGCGCGTAGTTCGTCTTTGTAATGGAACCGATGTGGCGCAGTTGGTAGAGTGTTCGCCCGCCAACCGAGAGGTCGTGGGTTCAAACCCCGGGGCGTGGCATCTCTGGCTGTGTGTGCTTTTTTCGCTTGAAAAAAATGTTGTTGGAAAATCCACCGGGTGGGTTAGGGTTAAAGGGATAATACCCGATTGATGCTTTTTAAAATGAAATTCACTCCGAGGCATTTTCATGGAATGCTTTCAATATTTCAATGTTTTTCTCATTATTTGTCAAAAATATGATGTTCTGAAGTGTTGAAAACTGATCTAAAGAAGAAGAAAAAATCTCATTTGTCCCAAATATGATGCTCTGTAGTGTTGAGAACTGATCCAGGGTAAATCTGTTTAAAATTAAAGGGGCATTACCCAATTTTATGGTCCGTAAACCTGAAATATGGTCAGAATTCTAGGAATATAGCTTTAATGTTGATTTTATTCTTTGATTGAATGATATACCAGAAAATCTTAAACATTTTTTCACTCAATGTTTACATTTATATGGCTTTTCCTTTGTATATGTATGAATACGAATGTGTGTTATCAGGGCACTCTTCACTGTAAAGATTTTCTAACAATATTCATACTCGGAACCATTTTTCCTTTATATGAATACGAATGTGACTCGACAGCTGACTCTTTAGTGCAAAGATTTTCTGACAATGTTCACATTTATAAGGATTTCCCTCTGTATGAATACGAATGTGTGTAATCAGGGCACTCTTCACTGTGAAGAATTTCTAACAATATTCATACTCTGAACCATTTTTCCTTTGTATGAATACGAATGTGACTCGACAGCCGACTCTTTAGGGCAAAGATTTTCTGACAATGTTCACATTTATAAGGTTTTCCCTCTGTATGAATACGAATGTGTGTAATCAGGGCACTCTTCCCTGTAAAGAATTTCTAACAATATTCATACTCGGAACCATTTTTCCTTTGATATGAATGTGACTCGACAGTCGACTCTTTAGGGCAAAGATTTTCTGACAATGTTCACATTTATAAGGTTTTCCCTCTGTATGAATACGAATGTGTGTAATCAGGGCACTCTTCACTGTTAAGAATTTCTAACAATATTCATACTCGAACCATTTTTCCTTTGTATGAATACGAATGTGACTCGACAGGGGACTCTTTAGTGCAAAGATTTTCTGACAATGTTCACATTTATAAGGTTTTCCCTCTGTATGAATACGAATGTGTGTAATCAGGGCACTCTTCCCTGTAAAGAATTTCTAACAATATTCATACTCGGAACCATTTTTCCTTTGTATGAATACGAATGTGACTCGACAGCCGACTCTTTAGGGCAAAGATTTTCTGACAATGTTCACATTTATAAGGTTTTCCCTCTGTATGAATACGAATGTGTGTAATCAGGGCACTCTTCACTGTTAAGAATTTCTAATAATATTCATACTCGAACCATTTTTCCTTTGTATTAATACAAATGTGACTCGACAGCTGACTCTTTAGTGCAAAGATTTCCTGACAATGTTCACATTTATAAAGGTTTTCCCTCTGTATGAATACGAATGTGTGTAATTAGGGCACTCTTCACTGTAAAGAATTTCTAACAATATTCATACTCGGAACCATTTTTCCTTTGTATGAATACGAATGTGACTCGACAGCTGACTCTTTAGTGCAAAGATTTTCTGACAATGTTCACATTTATAAGGTTTTCCCTCTGTATGAATACGAATGTGTGTAATCAGGGCACTCTTCACTATTAAGAATTTCTAACAATATTCACACTCGAACCATTTTTCCTTTGTATGAATACGAATGTGACTC
The DNA here is from genome assembly GCA_035610835.1 of Ophiura sarsii. Lineage (NCBI taxonomy): Eukaryota > Metazoa > Echinodermata > Ophiuroidea > Amphilepidida > Ophiuridae > Ophiura > Ophiura sarsii. The sequence continues at coordinate 53,126,746 of CM069444.1, forward strand.
GTCAGCTGACTCTTTAGTGCAAAGATTTTCTGACAATGTCCACATTTATAAGGTTTTCCCTCTGTATGAATACGAATGTGTGTAATCAGGGCACTCTTCACTGTAAAGAATTTCTAACAATATTCATACTCGAACCATTTTTCCTTTGTATGAATACGAATGTGACTCGACAGCTGACTCTTTAGTGCAAAGATTTTCTGACAATGTTCACATTTATAAGGTTTTTCCTCTGTATGAATACGAATGTGTGTAATCAGGGCACTCTTCACTATTAAGAATTTCTAACAATATTCATACTCGAACCATTTTTCCTTTGTATGAATACGAATGTGACTCGACAGCTGACTCTTTAGTGCAAAGATTTTCTGACAATGTTCAAGGTTTTCCCTCTGTATGAATACGAATGTGTGTAATCAGGGCACTCTTCACTGTTAAGAATTTCTAATAATATTCATACTCGAACCATTTTTCCTTTGTATGAATACGAATGTGACTCGACAGCTGACTCGATCTTTAGTGTAAAGATTTTCTGACAATGTTCACATTTATAAGGTTTTCCCTCTGTATGAATACGAATGTGTGTAATCAGGGCACTCTTCCCTGTAAAGAATTTCTAACAATATTCATACTCGGAACCATTTTTCCTTTGTATGAATATACGAATGTGACTCGACAGTCGACTCTTTAGGGCAAAGATTTTCTGACAATGTTCACATTTATAAGGTTTTCCCTCTGTATGAATACGAATGTGTGTAATCAGGGCACTCTTCACTGTTAAGAATTTCTAACAATATTCATACTCGAACCATTTTTCCTTTGTATGAATACGAATGTGACTCGACAGGGGACTCTTTAGTGCAAAGATTTTCTGACAATGTTCACATTTATAAGGTTTTCCCTCTGTATGAATACGAATGTGTGTAATCAGGGCACTCTTCCCTGTAAAGAATTTCTAACAATATTCATACTCGGAACCATTTTTGCCTTTGTATGAATACGAATGTGACTCGACAGCCGACTCTTTAGGGCAAAGATTTTCTGACAATGTTCACATTTATAAGGTTTTCCCTCTGTATGAATACGAATGTGTGTAATCAGGGCACTCTTCACTGTTAAGAATTTCTAACAATATTCATACTCGAACCATTTTTCCTTTGTATTAATACAAATGTGACTCGACAGCTGACTCTTTAGTGCAAAGATTTCCTGACAATGTTCACATTTATAAAGGTTTTCCCTCTGTATGAATACGAATGTGTGTAATTAGGGCACTCTTCACTGTAAAGAATTTCTAACAATATTCATACTCGGAACCATTTTTCCTTGTATGAATACGAATGTGACTCGACAGCTGACTCTTTAGTGCAAAGATTTTCTGACAATGTTCACATTTATAAGGTTTTCCCTCTATGAATACGAATGTGTGTAATCAGGGCACTCTTCACTATTAAGAATTTCTAACAATATTCACACTCGAACCATTTTTCCATTGTATGAATACGAATGTGACTCGTCAGCTGACTCTTTAGTGCAAAGATTTTCTGACAATGTCCACATTTATAAGGTTTTCCCTCTGTATGAATACGAATGTGTGTAATCAGGGCACTCTTCACTGTAAAGAATTTCTAACAATATTCATACTCGAACCATTTTTCCTTTGTATGAATACGAATGTGACTCGACAGCTGACTCTTTAGTGCAAAGATTTTCTGACAATGTTCACATTTATAAGGTTTTTCCTCTGTATGAATACGAATGTGTGTAATCAGGGCACTCTTCACTATTAAGAATTTCTAACAATATTCATACTCGAACCATTTTTCCTTTGTATGAATACGAATGTGACTCGACAGCTGACTCTTTAGTGCAAAGATTTTCTGACAATGTTCAAGGTTTTCCCTGTGTATGAATACGAATGTGTGTAATCAGGGCACTCTTCACTGTTAAGAATTTCTAATAATATTCATACTCGAACCATTTTTCCTTTGTATGAATACGAATGTGACTCGACAGCTGACTCGATCTTTAGTGTAAAGATTTTCTGACAATGTTCACATTTATAAGGTTTTCCCTCTGTATGAATACGAATGTGTGTAATCAGGGCACTCTTCCCTGTAAAGAATTTCTAACAATATTCATACTCGGAACCATTTTTCCTTTGTATGAATATACGAATGTGACTCGACAGTCGACTCTTTAGGGCAAAGATTTTCTGACAATGTTCACATTTATAAGGTTTTCCCTCTGTATGAATACGAATGTGTGTAATCAGGGCACTCTTCACTGTTAAGAATTTCTAACAATATTCATACTCGAACCATTTTTCCTTTGTATGAATACGAATGTGACTCGACAGGGGACTCTTTAGTGCAAAGATTTTCTGACAATGTTCACATTTATAAGGTTTTCCCTCTGTATGAATACGAATGTGTGTAATCAGGGCACTCTTCCCTGTAAAGAATTTCTAACAATATTCATACTCGGAACCATTTTTGCCTTTGTATGAATACGAATGTGACTCGACAGCCGACTCTTTAGGGCAAAGATTTTCTGACAATGTTCACATTTATAAGGTTTTCCCTCTGTATGAATACGAATGTGTGTAATCAGGGCACTCTTCACTGTTAAGAATTTCTAACAATATTCATACTCGAACCATTTTTCCTTTGTATTAATACAAATGTGACTCGACAGCTGACTCTTTAGTGCAAAGATTTCCTGACAATGTTCACATTTATAAAGGTTTTCCCTCTGTATGAATACGAATGTGTGTAATTAGGGCACTCTTCACTGTAAAGAATTTCTAACAATATTCATACTCGGAACCATTTTTCCTTTGTATGAATACGAATGTGACTCGACAGCCGACTCTTTAGTGCAAAGATTTTCTGACAATGTTCACATTTATAAGGTTTTCCCTCTGTATGAATACGAATGTGTGTAATCAGGGCACTCTTCACTATTAAGAATTTCTAACAATATTCACACTCGAACCATTTTTCCTTTGTATGAATACGAATGTGACTCGTCAGCTGACTCTTTAGTGCAAAGATTTTCTGACAATGTCCACATTTATAAGGTTTTCCCTCTGTATGAATACGAATGTGTGTAATCAGGGCACTCTTCACTGTAAAGAATTTCTAACAATATTCATACTCGAACCATTTTTCCTTTGTATGAATACGAATGTGACTCGACAGCTGACTCTTTAGTGCAAAGATTTTCTGACAATGTTCACATTTATAAGGTTTTTCCTCTGTATGAATACGAATGTGTGTAATCAGGGCACTCTTCACTATTAAGAATTTCTAACAATATTCATACTCGAACCATTTTTCCTTTGTATGAATACGAATGTGACTCGACAGCTGACTCTTTAGTGCAAAGATTTTCTGACAATGTTCAAGGTTTTCCCTCTGTATGAATACGAATGTGTGTAATCAGGGCACTCTTCCCTGTAAAGAATTTCTAACAATATTCATACTCGGAACCATTTTTGCCTTTGTATGAATACGAATGTGACTCGACAGCCGACTCTTTAGGGCAAAGATTTTCTGACAATGTTCACATTTATAAGGTTTTCCCTCTGTATGAATACGAATGTGTGTAATCAGGGCACTCTTCACTGTTAAGAATTTCTAACAATATTCATACTCGAACCATTTTTCCTTTGTATTAATACAAATGTGACTCGACAGCTGACTCTTTAGTGCAAAGATTTCCTGACAATGTTCACATTTATAAAGGTTTTCCCTCTGTATGAATACGAATGTGTGTAATTAGGGCACTCTTCACTGTAAAGAATTTCTAACAATATTCATACTCGGAACCATTTTTCCTTTGTATGAATACGAATGTGACTCGACAGCTGATTCTTTAGTGCAAAGATTTTCTGACAATGTTCACATTTATAAGGTTTTCCCTCTATGAATACGAATGTGTGTAATCAGGGCACTCTTCACTATTAAGAATTTCTAACAATATTCACACTCGAACCATTTTTCCATTGTATGAATACGAATGTGACTCGTCAGCTGACTCTTTAGTGCAAAGATTTTCTGACAATGTCCACATTTATAAGGTTTTCCCTCTGTATGAATACGAATGTGTGTAATCAGGGCACTCTTCACTGTAAAGAATTTCTAACAATATTCATACTCGAACCATTTTTCCTTTGTATGAATACGAATGTGACTCGACAGCTGACTCTTTAGTGCAAAGATTTTCTGACAATGTTCACATTTATAAGGTTTTTCCTCTGTATGAATACGAATGTGTGTAATCAGGGCACTCTTCACTATTAAGAATTTCTAACAATATTCATACTCGAACCATTTTTCCTTTGTATGAATACGAATGTGACTCGACAGCTGACTCTTTAGTGCAAAGATTTTCTGACAATGTTCAAGGTTTTCCCTGTGTATGAATACGAATGTGTGTAATCAGGGCACTCTTCACTGTTAAGAATTTCTAATAATATTCATACTCGAACCATTTTTCCTTTGTATGAATACGAATGTGACTCGACAGCTGACTCGATCTTTAGTGTAAAGATTTTCTGACAATGTTCACATTTATAAGGTTTTCCCTCTGTATGAATACGAATGTGTGTAATCAGGGCACTCTTCCCTGTAAAGAATTTCTAACAATATTCATACTCGGAACCATTTTTCCTTTGTATGAATATACGAATGTGACTCGACAGTCGACTCTTTAGGGCAAAGATTTTCTGACAATGTTCACATTTATAAGGTTTTCCCTCTGTATGAATACGAATGTGTGTAATCAGGGCACTCTTCACTGTTAAGAATTTCTAACAATATTCATACTCGAACCATTTTTCCTTTGTATGAATACGAATGTGACTCGACAGGGGACTCTTTAGTGCAAAGATTTTCTGACAATGTTCACATTTATAAGGTTTTCCCTCTGTATGAATACGAATGTGTGTAATCAGGGCACTCTTCCCTGTAAAGAATTTCTAACAATATTCATACTCGGAACCATTTTTGCCTTTGTATGAATACGAATGTGACTCGACAGCCGACTCTTTAGGGCAAAGATTTTCTGACAATGTTCACATTTATAAGGTTTTCCCTCTGTATGAATACGAATGTGTGTAATCAGGGCACTCTTCACTGTTAAGAATTTCTAACAATATTCATACTCGAACCATTTTTCCTTTGTATTAATACAAATGTGACTCGACAGCTGACTCTTTAGTGCAAAGATTTCCTGACAATGTTCACATTTATAAAGGTTTTCCCTCTGTATGAATACGAATGTGTGTAATTAGGGCACTCTTCACTGTAAAGAATTTCTAACAATATTCATACTCGGAACCATTTTTCCTTTGTATGAATACGAATGTGACTCGACAGCTGACTCTTTAGTGCAAAGATTTTCTGACAATGTTCACATTTATAAGGTTTTCCCTCTGTATGAATACGAATGTGTGTAATCAGGGCACTCTTCACTATTAAGAATTTCTAACAATATTCACACTCGAACCATTTTTCCTTTGTATGAATACGAATGTGACTCGTCAGCTGACTCTTTAGTGCAAAGATTTTCTGACAATGTCCACATTTATAAGGTTTTCCCTCTGTATGAATACGAATGTGTGTAATCAGGGCACTCTTCACTGTAAAGAATTTCTAACAATATTCATACTCGAACCATTTTTCCTTTGTATGAATACGAATGTGACTCGACAGCTGACTCTTTAGTGCAAAGATTTTCTGACAATGTTCACATTTATAAGGTTTTTCCTCTGTATGAATACGAATGTGTGTAATCAGGGCACTCTTCACTATTAAGAATTTCTAACAATATTCATACTCGAACCATTTTTCCTTTGTATGAATACGAATGTGACTCGACAGCTGACTCTTTAGTGCAAAGATTTTCTGACAATGTTCAAGGTTTTCCCTCTGTATGAATACGAATGTGTGTAATCAGGGCACTCTTCACTGTTAAGAATTTCTAATAATATTCATACTCGAACCATTTTTCCTTTGTATGAATACGAATGTGACTCGACAGCTGACTCGATCTTTAGTGTAAAGATTTTCTGACAATGTTCACATTTATAAGGTTTCCCCTCTGTATGAATACGAATGTGTGTAATCAGGGCACTCTTCCCTGTAAAGAATTTCTAACAATATTCATACTCGGAACCATTTTTCCTTTGTATGAATATACGAATGTGACTCGACAGTCGACTCTTTAGGGCAAAGATTTTCTGACAATGTTCACATTTATAAGGTTTTCCCTCTGTATGAATACGAATGTGTGTAATCAGGGCACTCTTCACTGTTAAGAATTTCTAACAATATTCATACTCGAACCATTTTTCCTTTGTATGAATACGAATGTGACTCGACAGGGGACTCTTTAGTGCAAAGATTTTCTGACAATGTTCACATTTATAAGGTTTTCCCTCTGTATGAATACGAATGTGTGTAATCAGGGCACTCTTCCCTGTAAAGAATTTCTAACAATATTCATACTCGGAACCATTTTTGCCTTTGTATGAATACGAATGTGACTCGACAGCCGACTCTTTAGGGCAAAGATTTTCTGACAATGTTCACATTTATAAGGTTTTCCCTCTGTATGAATACGAATGTGTGTAATCAGGGCACTCTTCACTGTTAAGAATTTCTAACAATATTCATACTCGAACCATTTTTCCTTTGTATTAATACAAATGTGACTCGACAGCTGACTCTTTAGTGCAAAGATTTCCTGACAATGTTCACATTTATAAAGGTTTTCCCTCTGTATGAATACGAATGTGTGTAATTAGGGCACTCTTTACTGTAAAGAATTTCTAACAATATTCATACTCGGAACCATTTTTCCTTTGTATGAATACGAATGTGACTCGACAGCTGACTCTTTAGTGCAAAGATTTTCTGACAATGTTCACATTTATAAGGTTTTCCCTCTGTATGAATACGAATGTGTGTAATCAGGGCACTCTTCACTATTAAGAATTTCTAACAATATTCATACTCGAACCATTTTTCCTTTGTATGAATACGAATGTGACTCGACAGCTGACTCTTTAGTGCAAAGATTTTCTGACAATGTTCAAGGTTTTCCCTCTGTATGAATACGAATGTGTGTAATCAGGGCACTCTTCCCTGTAAAGAATTTCTAACAATATTCATACTCGGAACCATTTTTGCCTTTGTATGAATACGAATGTGACTCGACAGCCGACTCTTTAGGGCAAAGATTTTCTGACAATGTTCACATTTATAAGGTTTTCCCTCTGTATGAATACGAATGTGTGTAATCAGGGCACTCTTCACTGTTAAGAATTTCTAACAATATTCATACTCGAACCATTTTTCCTTTGTATTAATACAAATGTGACTCGACAGCTGACTCTTTAGTGCAAAGATTTCCTGACAATGTTCACATTTATAAAGGTTTTCCCTCTGTATGAATACGAATGTGTGTAATTAGGGCACTCTTCACTGTAAAGAATTTCTAACAATATTCATACTCGGAACCATTTTTCCTTTGTATGAATACGAATGTGACTCGACAGCTGACTCTTTAGTGCAAAGATTTTCTGACAATGTTCACATTTATAAGGTTTTCCCTCTATGAATACGAATGTGTGTAATCAGGGCACTCTTCACTATTAAGAATTTCTAACAATATTCACACTCGAACCATTTTTCCATTGTATGAATACGAATGTGACTCGTCAGCTGACTCTTTAGTGCAAAGATTTTCTGACAATGTCCACATTTATAAGGTTTTCCCTCTGTATGAATACGAATGTGTGTAATCAGGGCACTCTTCACTGTAAAGAATTTCTAACAATATTCATACTCGAACCATTTTTCCTTTGTATGAATACGAATGTGACTCGACAGCTGACTCTTTAGTGCAAAGATTTTCTGACAATGTTCACATTTATAAGGTTTTTCCTCTGTATGAATACGAATGTGTGTAATCAGGGCACTCTTCACTATTAAGAATTTCTAACAATATTCATACTCGAACCATTTTTCCTTTGTATGAATACGAATGTGACTCGACAGCTGACTCTTTAGTGCAAAGATTTTCTGACAATGTTCAAGGTTTTCCCTGTGTATGAATACGAATGTGTGTAATCAGGGCACTCTTCACTGTTAAGAATTTCTAATAATATTCATACTCGAACCATTTTTCCTTTGTATGAATACGAATGTGACTCGACAGCTGACTCGATCTTTAGTGTAAAGATTTTCTGACAATGTTCACATTTATAAGGTTTTCCCTCTGTATGAATACGAATGTGTGTAATCAGGGCACTCTTCCCTGTAAAGAATTTCTAACAATATTCATACTCGGAACCATTTTTCCTTTGTATGAATATACGAATGTGACTCGACAGTCGACTCTTTAGGGCAAAGATTTTCTGACAATGTTCACATTTATAAGGTTTTCCCTCTGTATGAATACGAATGTGTGTAATCAGGGCACTCTTCACTGTTAAGAATTTCTAACAATATTCATACTCGAACCATTTTTCCTTTGTATGAATACGAATGTGACTCGACAGGGGACTCTTTAGTGCAAAGATTTTCTGACAATGTTCACATTTATAAGGTTTTCCCTCTGTATGAATACGAATGTGTGTAATCAGGGCACTCTTCCCTGTAAAGAATTTCTAACAATATTCATACTCGGAACCATTTTTGCCTTTGTATGAATACGAATGTGACTCGACAGCCGACTCTTTAGGGCAAAGATTTTCTGACAATGTTCACATTTATAAGGTTTTCCCTCTGTATGAATACGAATGTGTGTAATCAGGGCACTCTTCACTGTTAAGAATTTCTAACAATATTCATACTCGAACCATTTTTCCTTTGTATTAATACAAATGTGACTCGACAGCTGACTCTTTAGTGCAAAGATTTCCTGACAATGTTCACATTTATAAAGGTTTTCCCTCTGTATGAATACGAATGTGTGTAATTAGGGCACTCTTCACTGTAAAGAATTTCTAACAACATTCATACTCGGAACCATTTTTCCTTTGTATGAATACGAATGTGACTCGACAGCTGACTCTTTAGTGCAAAGATTTTCTGACAATGTTCACATTTATAAGGTTTTCCCTCTGTATGAATACGAATGTGTGTAATCAGGGCACTCTTCACTATTAAGAATTTCTAACAATATTCACACTCGAACCATTTTTCCTTTGTATGAATACGAATGTGACTCGTCAGCTGACTCTTTAGTGCAAAGATTTTCTGACAATGTCCACATTTATAAGGTTTTCCCTCTGTATGAATACGAATGTGTGTAATCAGGGCACTCTTCACTGTAAAGAATTTCTAACAATATTCATACTCGAACCATTTTTCCTTTGTATGAATACGAATGTGACTCGACAGCTGACTCTTTAGTGCAAAGATTTTCTGACAATGTTCACATTTATAAGGTTTTTCCTCTGTATGAATACGAATGTGTGTAATCAGGGCACTCTTCACTATTAAGAATTTCTAACAATATTCATACTCGAACCATTTTTCCTTTGTATGAATACGAATGTGACTCGACAGCTGACTCTTTAGTGCAAAGATTTTCTGACAATGTTCAAGGTTTTCCCTCTGTATGAATACGAATGTGTGTAATCAGGGCACTCTTCACTGTTAAGAATTTCTAATAATATTCATACTCGAACCATTTTTCCTTTGTATGAATACGAATGTGACTCGACAGCTGACTCGATCTTTAGTGTAAAGATTTTCTGACAATGTTCACATTTATAAGGTTTTCCCTCTGTATGAATACGAATGTGTGTAATCAGGGCACTCTTCCCTGTAAAGAATTTCTAACAATATTCATACTCGGAACCATTTTTCCTTTGTATGAATATACGAATGTGACTCGACAGTCGACTCTTTAGGGCAAAGATTTTCTGACAATGTTCACATTTATAAGGTTTTCCCTCTGTATGAATACGAATGTGTGTAATCAGGGCACTCTTCACTGTTAAGAATTTCTAACAATATTCATACTCGAACCATTTTTCCTTTGTATGAATACGAATGTGACTCGACAGGGGACTCTTTAGTGCAAAGATTTTCTGACAATGTTCACATTTATAAGGTTTTCCCTCTGTATGAATACGAATGTGTGTAATCAGGGCACTCTTCCCTGTAAAGAATTTCTAACAATATTCATACTCGGAACCATTTTTGCCTTTGTATGAATACGAATGTGACTCGACAGCCGACTCTTTAGGGCAAAGATTTTCTGACAATGTTCACATTATAAGGTTTTCCCTCTGTATGAATACGAATGTGTGTAATCAGGGCACTCTTCACTGTTAAGAATTTCTAACAATATTCATACTCGAACCATTTTTCCTTTGTATTAATACAAATGTGACTCGACAGCTGACTCTTTAGTGCAAAGATTTCCTGACAATGTTCACATTTATAAAGGTTTTCCCTCTGTATGAATACGAATGTGTGTAATTAGGGCACTCTTCACTGTAAAGAATTTCTAACAATATTCATACTCGGAACCATTTTTCCTTTGTATGAATACGAATGTGACTCGACAGCTGACTCTTTAGTGCAAAGATTTTCTGACAATGTTCACATTTATAAGGTTTTCCCTCTATGAATACGAATGTGTGTAATCAGGGCACTCTTCACTATTAAGAATTTCTAACAATATTCACACTCGAACCATTTTTCCATTGTATGAATACGAATGTGACTCGTCAGCTGACTCTTTAGTGCAAAGATTTTCTGACAATGTTCAAGGTTTTCCCTCTGTATGAATACGAATGTGTGTAATCAGGGCACTCTTCACTGTTAAGAATTTCTAACAATATTCATACTCGAACCATTTTTCCTTTGTATGAATACGAATGTGACTCGACAGCTGACTCGATCTTTAGTGTAAAGATTTTCTGACAATGTTCACATTTATAAGGTTTTCCCTCTGTATGAATACAAATGTGTGTAATCAGGCCACTCTTCACTGTTAAGGGGGGGGGGGGGGGGAGTGACGATCGAGGCCTTGTTGACATGTCAGGTAGCATCCAGGGTGCAAATCCAGGATTTTTTAAGGGGGCAAGGCACATCACGTGACAGGTTTCCATACAAACAAAGACTATTGCAGTTTTAAAGATGGCGAGGAGAAAATCGATATCAACATTTGGGGGTGAGAATGTGGCATCATTCTTTGGAGAAAGTCAAAATGCAAAATATGGAAGTTCAGCACTTGATAAACACATTAACATATTGTGGCAGAGTATGTCTAAGACAATGTAAGAAAGAAGGAGGAGGTAGAGAAACAGGTGATGGCAAATGTGGAGAGGGGCCAGGAAAGACTGATAAAGAAGGAGAAGGGCAGGAAAGACCTGATTTATACAAGGTGACCTTAATCTTGTTGTACGACATGAGGCGGGTGGGTCATGTGTCCGCAAGGACACTAAAATGTTTTAAATATACGTCAATGAGATATATTAATTGTTGTAAACCTATTCATAGGTTTCATTTTATTCATACGATACATATACAGGGTGAATCCAAAAAAAAGTGCACGATTTGAAGCGGCCATTTGACCTTGATGCATGCATTGAACCATGGAATTTATGATGTTTTTATAAAGCGTTGTTAATCTAGTTTATCCTCCCAAAGTATGAAAGCAATCGACTTAAAAAATAAGCAAACTGTGGCAAGTTTCGTAAACTAGCCACGTTCTTTGCCATTCCAATGGGATTTACACACAGTAAAATTTGTTTTGCTAAAATGGTCATATTATTATCACATTAATTGTCAAAATGTTCCTGTAAAATCATTCTTTCACTCTGGGATAAGTAATTAATAGTCTGATACCGAGTTGTCAAATGAAATGGCAAATCTGAATACATGCAAGCATCACCTGTTACAGACTAAGAAGGCAAGAAGTATTCAAGAAGTGGAGGCACGTGTCAGAGCCGAAGTGACAGACTACACCGCAACAGGGGAATGTTTAGACGAGCTGTTCGCAACATGTATAGGACAGGGCACACACATGTCTTCAGCAAAATGGTGGCCATGTCGAAGGAAGGCTTCATTAACAAAACTTAATTATCAGCAAACTAAATGATTTCTCTTTTGAATTGCAAGGAAACTAACATTTTATTGTGTGCCTTAAAAAAACAAATTTAGCAGAAGACCGTAACTCATACCGTGTCAACCTAAAGGCAAATGAGAATGACTTTTCAGTGCAATTATCAAGAAACAAAGCGTCTTCAGAACATTTCATTTGTGCAATATTTTTAGTTTGTGAAGTATTATTTATTTCTACAATGATTTACCACCTTTGGCTCATTTAATATACCAGGAACCTGTAATAAATTACAGGCACACCAATGCCTTTCTTGTATAGACTCTCACTCCATATCATTAACAAAGCTTCATACAGACAACAAGAATTCCATGGTTCAATGCACGCATCAAGGTCAATTGGCGGTTTCAAATCATGCACAATTTTTTTTGATTCACCCTGTACATCATAATTTGGTCTTTGAACATAAAATTGTTGAAGAAGGGAGAAGAGAACACTGATTACACATTGTGAACATTCCAGATCTTTCATGTCTCGATTATTTACTAGGCCCTGGGCCTAGTTAGGCTAGTGTTACTGTTCGTATTTAAACCACGTCTATATTTGGTTAGAACAAGTGTAGGCCTAGCTACTACAATGATCAATAATCTAGACTCAGTTTCATTAGTTAATATTTACACAAAGCCCCCCCCCCCTCAGGTTTTGTTGCAGTATACAGGGCATCACCACAAGGTGTAGATGTCATCACTGAAGGTTTACCATCCTCTATGATGTGTGTGTGACCCATCACATTAAAATGTTGGTGGCATGCCTCCAATCCTAATAATTAATGCAAGTTTATTTAATAAGCACATTCTAAGCTTTAAAGTAATTCATTCATTTTATAAGGAAATTGTAATTTACAAGCACAAAATATGGGCATAAAGTCTTTAATTATGGGAAACGTATGTTTTTAGCATAAACACTATTTCTTTTGTTCCGGTTGCTTAGATTGAAGAGCAAAGTTGATACCAATTTGTTCAACCTTAAAATATTTGTTTTTGTGTATATCTTAGGAGAAAACATGGAATGAGAAGCCCATTCTACTCATCTATTCAGATTGAGGCCCAGATCACAACAATACATTTGCAAGCAATCAACTGGCTCTAATTGGGCTGATTGTAAAGATATGTTAGTGGCGATGCGTACAGCGCCTCATCAAAGCTGGCGTTATATGGTAGAACGAGTCATGTCTTGGATCAATGTTCTGTATCACTGACATAAAGTGGCTATTATACAGCATCAATACGCCAAGCATTGGACAAGGGAAGAAGTTCCCACTTCATCCTGAACAGGGAAGGAGGGGAAATTCGTCCAAGTGACTCGTTGAGTAGTCACTGGGTGAAGGGCACAGGGAAAGCAAGAAAATCAACATGACCCTGACGTTGATACGTCACACACAGTGCCACACAAGTACAAAACCGTTTTAGTTTCTTTTTAATTGTGTAAATATGGGCAAAAAATGAAAGACTTAGTTTTTTTTTGCGTGACCAAACAAACAATACACTGCAAAAGAGTGCATTGCAGACATAATTCTGAAAAAATTCTTGTCGCACAGGTTCAAGACGACCAGTCCTGCCTAATTGCAATGGTAACATACTGGCGCACGGGGAGATGGCGGAATCGTAGTCAGGCCTTCCAACATCGCCATAATACGTGCCATCTTGTCTTCCATCTTTCCTACCCGGTCTGGCTCCGCTGTGGCGAAGGATGACTCTGAACTCCTGGAGAAGTTCTTAGATCTAGTTAGCCCTCTCCGCCCGCATGAAACAGTCCGTCTCCACAGCTGCGCTTGTCGCTTCCTCATGCGTCTTCGGTTTTGCTCTGAACATGGCTGCTCTCAGTTCACCATCATCTACTGCTTCCTTAAACTGCTCCAATGCCAATTGCTCCTGCGCGCCCACTGGCATATCTGGGTACGCCAGTGCCACCAGGCGTCTCATACCATGTCCCAACTCCAGTAATGTCTTTTCCGGCCGTCTCCTCCTTCCCCTGAACTCAATCAGGTAATTGTCCGTACTCTTGCACGGTCCCAACCGGCGGCTCAGCTTTTCCTTTAGTTCTTCATACGAACAATTTGAATTTGAATCCCAATCAGGGCCCCAAAGCAAGAATACCATCCCCCAAGCAGGTTACCAATCATGCACTGGCGGTTTCATCATTCCATTGGTTCAACCTCTTTTAAGATTGAATACCTCATCCATTTTGAAGCGGTTAAAACCGCTTCAAAATGGATGAGGTATTCAATCCAACTTTGCTTGCTAATACTGATACTGTTGCAAATGGTGATATTGACACTGAAATCGTAGTTGTGGATGATAATGCAGCAAGTGGATCTACAAGCCTAATTGGCTATAATGAGGATTAGTTCTTCATTTCGTATGAAATTTGTATTGCCAATATTTATGACCTTGGTTTGGCTCGATACCTGTACTGTACACATATTGTGTAACATAGATGTCATTCACTTTTTTATGATAATCAATAAATCATAGATTATATAGCATCATTATTCTGGGGTCTCAGAGTCATTGATATGCTACTCCCGGTGAATCAAATAAACCATGTTGCTTCATCTAGGTACTCAAGGTTTGTTTAGTGGAACAACATTAAAACACAATTTGTATAAATTTGCATTAATTTATCTGGTGTCTTTTTGTCTACCTTCAGGACGAATCTACCAACAATTTAAAAGAATAACATAAAAAATAAAGGTAACATTTTTTATAAATAATAAAGATTTAGTAAATCTTATCAATTTGATTTAATTTTTGAATATTTGTCTTCATGGCAAGAGTGAGACAGTTTAGTGAAGGTAATCGGGCATGTGATGGTAACACATGGATTGTGGGTGACAGTTATGTTCGGCGTGCTGGTGAACGTAACCCACAATTTCATGATGTTGGAAATGTTTTATGGCTGGGCATTGGGGGAATGAAACTTCGTAGGTTACCAAAGCTTCTTGATAGACATTTACTTGAGACTAATCCAGTATCCAATGTTCTTATGTTACATTTGGGTTCAAACGATATTTTGAGTTTGCCCATGAAGGAATTGAAACAATTGATTTTTGATTCCATCACGTTTTTACGTCATCGGCTTCCCCACTGTCGGATCATATGGTCTGACATGCTTCCCAGACTGTTCTGGCGTGAGGAGCGATGTCTTGGGGCTGGAGAGAAATCAAGGAAGGAAGCAAATGCCTATGCATTTAAAATATGTAAGACAGTCGCAGGTGACAACAGAGTTATCTCGCACCGCAATATTACCACTGATAGAGAGCCGTCACTTTACCATTCTGATCGTGTTCATCTATCACATAGGGGATTTCAAGTTTTCATTAATAACATTGAAGGTGCACTTCGACTTTTTACCACAACTCCAGAATTTCTTTTTTTCCCTTGATTCCTTCATTTCATTTTCCACTGAATGTCCAGTCTGGGGTTTAAGATGTTTTATGCTAAATGGCACTAACATTTCGTAGGTTCGTAGATTATTGTAATAATCTGATGATTGGTGGAACAGTTATGTTCTTGTATTAATTTGTATTTTCAAATGACACCAACATTTCAGCTGAAGATAATTGTTGGTGGTTTGCAATATAAGTTTATCCAGCTGAAGATAATAGTTGGTTGCTTATCTTTTGATAAATGAAATAAATGTGGATAATAGTTGGTTGTTTATAATTTAAGTTTATCCAGCTGAAGATAATAGTTGGTTGCTTATCTTTTGATAAATGAAATAAATGTGGATAATACTAATAGTTGGTTTTTCATAATTTAAGTTTATCCAGCTGAAGATAATAGTTGGTTACTTATCTTTTGATATCTTTTCCTATATGAAAGCTTATCCAATATTAAAATAATACTTAGCTGCTCGTAATTTAAGTTTATCCAGCTGAAGATAATAGTTGGTTGCTTATCTTTTGAAAATTGAAATAAATGTGGTCCAAATGACACCAACATTTCATAGGTTTTGTGCATTGATCATCTAATCATAGTTATTAAAGGATACCATTGTTCTTGTAGTACTTTGATTTCATGGGTGTTATTTGAGCCATCACTTTTGAGCGCCCTGTCTGGGGTTTAAGAGTTGTAGTCAAAATGACACCAACATTTCATAGGTTTTGTGCATTGATCATCTAATCATAGTTATTAAAGGATACCATTGTTCTTATAGTACTTTGATTTCATGGGTGTTATTTGAGCCATCACTTTTGAGCGCCCTGTCTGGGGTTTAAGAGTTGTAGTCAAAATGACACCAACATTTCATAGGTTTTGTGCATTGATCATCTAATCATAGTTATTAAAGGATACCATTGTTCTTATAGTACTTTGATTTCATGGGTGTTATTTGAGCCATCACTTTTGAGCGCCCTGTCTGGGGTTTAAGAGTTGTAGTCAAAATGACACCAACATTTCATAGGTTTTGTGCATTGATCATCTAATCATAGTTATTAAAGGATACCATTGTTCTTATAGTACTTCGATTTCATGGGTGTTATTTGAGCCATCACTTTTGAGCGTCCTGTCTGGGGTTTAAGAGTTGTGGTCAAAATGACACCAACATTTCTTAGGTTTTGTGCATTGATCATATAATCACAGTTAAAGGATACCATTGTTCTTATAACGATTTCTGTCATATGTTAATGATTTTGTTGAACTTGTGCCATTTTTACCTTTAGTTTTAAAGCAAATTTAAAAAAAATCAGATCCAAAAATATCCCTGCGTGTCCCTTTAGGACAATTTTGAAAATATGACGCACAAAAATGGTGCAATTTGGTGAATACTTTTAACCACATTTTTGACGAATATTTGTTCAAAATAATCAAATGAGATGTGTATAATCACCTACCATCACATGACAAATTACTCATTTGGCGGTTATCAACCGACAGCGCAATTTAAACCGACACGACTCCAAAATTCCCCAAAATTGACTGTTGCCCCCTCCCCTTGGCTTCGCCACTGGCAGGCCGCGATGAATTTTATTTTTTTAATTGCCCGATCGGGCAAGGCTAGGTCAACTTTTACTTGCCCGATTATGCCCAAATAATATAGCGATATTTTTTAAGATTTTTAAAATGGTATTGATGGGTCAGATTTCTTGCCGATTATGCCATTTTTTGCCATCCTTATTTCGACAATCGGTAGCAAACTACACAATCGCGGCAGTTGCCATTTTCCCTTCCCATCATGCAATAGCCACTATCTTCAACTGACCCAAATCATCATTACGCATGCGTTGTGACCGTGGGAAAGGTCCATTTTACAATTTTTCATTTCTTTCAGATTTTTTCGACTTTCCGAAGCCCGAGAAAATGACGTCATGCTAATAAATAGAGACCACATGTTTTAACTCGAGATTACTCGAGATTTCAAGAGATCTTGGGAAATCGCCACGTCGCCACTCATGCGAGGTTCAAACATGTGCATTAAGCCCTTCGATCGCCGAAATTGTGGCCTCTGAAAACGAGGTTCTTGTTTTTATGAATGAAAAGCTACGAGCGGCACTGTTTTATTTATTAAATAATAACGGAAGGGAATTAAAGAAGGAATATGGGTACATCTTTGTGTTTCATTATATTTACAATAGGTAAAACTCAAAAACTGACTACAAACTTGTGATATTATTGCCAAACTGGCGACTTAATTATGTTTTCTTGTGAGCATTTGTACTTGCCCGATCGGGCAGCATGTCCTGTGGTTCAGCTAGCCCGGACAAAAAAATGGTTGCCCCGGGCTATCGGGCAGGCGATTTGTCGCAGCCTGGTAAAAGCCGTCCGTGACGGTCCCAAACCGGCGTAAAAATTAAAAATAGAGTTTGATGACAACTGATAAAGCCAATCTCAGGAACTGTGTGCCGTAAAATTGACCTTTGAGAGCGGGGGAAGGGGGAGGCGAAAAGCCAATAGTACCAATCTCAAAGACGAAACGTCCTTGCTATTTTAACAGCTCGTAGGTGATCATCAACTAGTAGTAGACCTTTTTCAGCCTAACGGTTATTCCAAACAGTGGGGGATGGGGACATCTCCTAGTATGTCACTCCTCCACTTTGAAAAGTGGGGGAGGGACATTTTCCCATGCCCCATTCCCCCCCCCCCCCTGCTATTTCCGCACATATGGCAAGGGAATCAATTCGTACTGACTTGTTGTCATCAACACTCTCTTATATTTCCCTCTATCCCCCCCCCCCCCCCCCCCCACCTCCCTTCCCCTCCCCTCCCTTTTTCCTCTCCTTCTCTCTCATTTTTTCATCATCTTGGGACCCAACCTCCCGGGCACGCGCCTGGAGGGGTCAAACGAGTTTCGACACCGACAAGTTTCAGTTGCCCAGCCCTCCCCACAAAAGTATTTACGAACACTCCCTTACAAGTGTTGACAATATCAGCAGAAAGTTATATTTAACATATATATTGTACCCGTATCTTTCTTTTTATGTACTTCAGCAATCCACAGCAGTAGCAACCAACTCCAGTCTAATTACATCTGAGGGGTTAAAGCAGGCTCTAGACCAGGCCATGGAGAAATCCACCCTGTCATCATCAACACCAACAGACGAGGGCATGATCTACGCCACTTCCGATGAAGAGGTCTAGTCTATGAACAAGTTGGGCCCTGACTGAAACGGACATTAAATTACTAATTGGTCATTTATTATCATTAAAAAATAATTGTTTAGAATTACAATTAAAATTAAAATATTTCTTAATTGTCGAACCTTCCATGATAAATGTTTTAATTTGTCAAATAAGACCACATTTTGGACGAAATTAACACGTGGCTGTTGGTTTTACCATTTGCAAAACATATTTTCCCAACTTGCATGGTCTATCTCAAGGATTACTGAACCAATACTAGACATGTTTGTACTTATTTCAATGCATTTATCATGGTGATTCCAAATAGGGTAATGAAATTTAATACTTTTGACATTTTATAAACATTTTATGACATATTTGAATGTCGTCTGCAGCCGCCAGCCGCATGGAAAGTGTTAATATTCTCTGTGTAGTTCAGACAATTGGTCACATCTTTGCATTTATACCACCGTTTTGAACGAAATAAAGTGTATTTCAAAGCTGAAGACATTAGAAATATTTCTAATAGTATTCTCGAAATTGTATATTTTGTTGTTACACACTGTATACAACTATTCCACTTACTGTTCGTTATCACGCCCCAAGATAATAAAAAGAATGTTTAATTTTAAAACTTTTCATGTCTAATTTACATTGTGTGCTCTAAAATAGGTCAACCAACCACTTGGGTTTTAATTTAATCAACAATTTAGTTATTATATAACTCCCTTTTGTAAGTTAGTGTGTAATAGTAATACAAATTTTGTAAAAATATACGTGACACATTTGAGTAAGCTGTGCCGCATATGTGCCAAAAAATACACGGTACCGCATAATTCAGTTAGTGGACTTGACACCAATTTTGGAATTGATGTGACTGATGATGACGACAGTTCACCCTCTAAGTTCTGCAAGGGTTGCCTTCGCAGGATAGCATATCATTCCAAAGTTTCTTTGACTGAGGGTAGAAATGCTATCCTGCTTACCCTTTGCTTGGCAAGCACACGCTGAGAACAAGGAGGGGTGTGCTGTATGTTTTGAAGTCTGGGAGGGGCTAAAAGGGTTATGGGAGGGAAACAAGAAGCAGCGTCTTCGTCGTCTTCTCCAGGTCAAGTTCATCAAGATAGTACCACCATATCCCCCCCCCCCCCCAAAAGGCATTTGCTGCAGCACGAACCATGTCTGCTTCGAACTCAAGGTCGGCTCAGGATTTGACAGATGTTATAGCTTCTCTCACCAATGACCAGCCATCTCCTCTCCGACCTGAGTCTGTTAGCCGTTGGCCTAAATCACTCTGTGTGAATTTAGGTGCTGCAGAAAATATATTACAGTGTGGGATGTGTGGCGGTGTTCTAGATTGCCCAATTGTAATTAATCCATAATCATTTATTTTGAAAACATTGTATTATTGAATATATGTAAATAATGTAAATATCAAATGTTGTGTATGCATGTTCATCACAACAGCATGTTATGCATTGTTAAACAACCTAGAAGTTTACTGCCTCTATAGTGCATATTTTATCTCATGTTATTATTGGTGCTCATGATACTTTCCAATGTATGTAATAATATTATGTTGTGTATGCTATTGTTTTTATCCGTACTTTTTAAGACTATACTTTGGTCAATTTGCTTGTGTTTTTATCATGGCGTAAAGCGCCTTGGGGTCAATTTATTGATGGAAGGCGCTTTAAAATGCGTTTTTATTATTATTATTATTATATTATAAGGAGCAGGGATGTGACAGAGTATTGTATTTGTCAAATCTGTGGTCACACAGCCTAATTTGCCAGCATTCAACAAGTAACGGCACGGATGATGTTGATGCTACCTGTCAGTCTCCTCCTCCTCGTATAGGTAGGCCTCCTGGTTGTTTAATCGATGCAAAGCAGGCTGCGCAGAATGCTAGATTGTAAGCAGTGCATTGAGTCGCTCAACATACAGGAGAGCAATAATTCCATATATTATGTGTAGCGTTGGCAATTAACAGCCTCTGCTCATCAGGTGAAAGAGGTAAAGCTGAATTAATTAAATCCATTTTCAATGTTAAGTTTGGCAGCTTGTCTGCTATGCAGTGTTTGGCTTATAAAGTAAACAATATGATGTCGTGGAGATGCTACAGGTCATCTGCCAAGATTGTCAACCATGCCTTTGGTAATTTACAGATATTTAGGTGAGAGAGGGGATTACATGCTGCTGAGAAGAACATTCTTCCTGGGTCCGCTCTTTTTTCTTATTCTCCTCCCCTTAAGACAGTTTCTTCTGATGTTAGCGGCTTTGACAGAATCAACGTTTTGTCAGGTCTTCCTGCTGACTGCCCTCTCCTGGCTGGGTTATAAGTGGCGCATTAATTTTTTTTTACTATGCGAGTAGTTTTTGCTACCCATTTTCAGAGATGTTTTGATGATTTGGCAGACGATCTGTGCAGACATCCCACATTTGGCGTAATAATTGAACTCTGAGCCATCTAATACTTCATTAACCCCATACCCTCGCCAGTGCCACGCCAACCCGCATAACACCCAGTGTTGGAAATGCTACAGGTCATCTGCCAAGATTGTCAACCATGCCTTTGGTAATTTACAGATATTTAGGTCAGAGAGGGGCTTTTTTCTTATTCTCCTCCCCTTAAGACAGTTTCTTCTGATGTTAGCGGCGTTGACAGCATCAACGTTTTGTCAGGACTTCCTGCTGACTGCCCTCTCCTGGCTGGGTTATAAGTGGCGCATTAATTTTTTTTTACTATGCGAGTAGTTTTTGCTACCCATTTTCAGAGATGTTTTGATGATTTGGCAGACGATCTGTGCAGACATCCCACATTTGGCGTAATAATTGAACTCTGAGCCATCTAATACTTCATTAACCCCATACCCTCGCCAGTGCCACGCCAACCCGCATAACACCCAGTGTTGGAAATGCTACAGGTCATCTGCCAAGATTGTCAACCATGCCTTTGGTAATTTACAGATATTTAGGTCAGAGAGGGGCTTTTTTCTTATTCTCCTCCCCTTAAGACAGTTTCTTCTGATGTTAGCGGCTTTGACAGCATCAACGTTTTGTCAGGACTTCCTGCTGACTGCCCTCTCCTGGCTGGGTTATAAGTGGCGCATTAATTTTTTTTTACTATGCGAGTAGTTTTTGCTACCCATTTTCAGAGATGTTTTGATGATTTGGCAGACGATCTGTGCAGACATCCCACATTTGGCGTAATAATTGAACTCTGAGCCATCTAATACTTCATTAACCCCATACCCTCGCCAGTGCCACGCCAACCCGCATAACACCCAGTGTTGGAAATGCTACAGGTCATCTGCCAAGATTGTCAACCATGCCTTTGGTAATTTACAGATATTTAGGTCAGAGAGGGGCTTTTTTCTTATTCTCCTCCCCTTAAGACAGTTTCTTCTGATGTTAGCGGCTTTGACAGCATCAACGTTTTGTCAGGACTTCCTGCTGACTGCCCTCTCCTGGCTGGGTTATAATTGGCGCATTAATTTTTTTTTACTATGCGAGTAGTTTTTGCTACCCATTTTCAGAGATGTTTTGATGATTTGGCAGACGATCTGTGCAGACATCCCACATTTGGCGTAATAATTGAACTCTGAGCCATCTAATACTTCATTAACCCCATACCCTCGCCAGTGCCACGCCAACCCGCATAACACCCAGTGTTGGAAATGCTACAGGTCATCTGCCAAGATTGTCAACCATGCCTTTGGTAATTTACAGATATTTAGGTCAGAGAGGGGCTTTTTTCTTATTCTCCTCCCCTTAAGACAGTTTCTTCTGATGTTAGCGGCTTTGACAGCATCAACGTTTTGTCAGGTCTTCCTGCTGACTGCCCTCTCCTGGCTGGGTTATAAGTGGCGCATTAATTTTTTTTTACTATGCGAGTATTTTTGCTACCCATTTTCAGGTCTTCCTGCTGACTGCCCTCTCCTGGACCCTAACTGTCGTGGAAACTGTTGGCGGCTTGACAATGCGTTAGGTGCTGCCCTTATGGATGTTGAGGAGGGTCTATGTGTAGGTATTCTAAGGAAGGGGTTTGCTGAAGACTTTGTTGGTCCTTTTAAGGCCCATGTCAAATGGGGTGATGATGGGATGGGTGATGTTCGGTTGAAGAAGGGGACCACATGTTATGTTCCGGATAAGGTCATCAGGTGTTCCTTTGTTATTTATTGTATTTCTGTTGAGGTTGATGGTCAGGATGTTTTGGTTTGGGAGGACCTAAACATCTCTTCTCTTCTTTGTCGCTCCCTTCTTGTGGCTAGAGGACATGAGGGAAGTCATCTAACATCCAGTGCACTACTGCAGCCAATACTGGCAGAGATGGCTGACATTTCCTCTAGTGTGATGTATCTTCAGATTGGGACTTTCACTAGGCATTTTTCATTTCATTTTGTTGGCTGTATGTTTGATGAGAAGCAGGTCAGGGATTTGCAGGGTTTAGGTGGTTCAGGCAGTGCTTTATTGTGTACTCTGTGTGATTCTACTAGGTCGGTTGCCACGGACTCTCCATTGGATTCCAGCATCACTCGGAACTACCAGCAGCATTTGGAGAGATACCAGGAGCATATATATAATCCCAACAAGTTGTCTGCCAAAGAATTGCATGCTGCCGTCAAGGGTCATATGGGGAAACCCTATGACGATGCTCACTTGCTCCCCACAATTGATTCATTGCACTGTCTGATCAATGTTACACCATTATTATTTCAACTTCATTGGTTGCCTGTTCATGAACGAATAATCCTGTTCACGAACTGATATTAGTGATAATCGTGTTCATGAACGGATAATCCTGTTCATGAACGGATAATTTTCAAACTTCTTACAATGGCCTATAAAAAGTAAGAATAAAAAGCAGCTCCGATATACTTGGTTGACCTCATTGAAACTCATACCCACAAGTCTGAATATACCAGATATCTTCGATCTTATTCTGATAACAATTATCTTCTTTGTTTCAAACAGAACTAATGTATCAAACGAAGACAAAGCTTTCAAGTAACCGGCTACTATCCGCATGTCTCCAAACATATTCAAGGCAAAACTGAAAACACATATTTTCCCAAGTAGTTTTTGGGGATACGTTATGTTAAATTTTTTTAAACTTTTTTGTTTTTTATAACATTTGTAAATTTAAGTTGTAGCCTTTATGATGTAGATTAAGTGTAGTTTTAATCATTTCTTTTTGTAAAGCGCTTTGATCAATCTAATGCTTTAGGCACTATATAAATGCATTTTATTATATTTATTATATTATATTCTCAGGTCATCAAGAAGTTGTCATTTGCAGGGGTTGATGAGACGTCTTCCATGGAGCTCAAAAGGCAAAAGAAACGTTGGGATGCAGAGATTCGGAATGGACTTCACATGTTTACACCAGTTATGGCTAATGGTAATAATGTTAGGTGTCTTACTGAACCCAAGATGCTCTCAGAGAAGGACAGGAATTGTCCCTAGTTACCCATGGGGCTTACCTGAGCGCTTTCATTAACTATACATCCTTTCAAGTCGGGTTCCAGAGGAGAATGTCAGATTGTTTATTTCTATTTACCTGGAGATGAAGCACGTTTTCAGTTCGGTTAAACCAAAGGAAAGATATCCAGAGCACTGTGCCAAGTATTCGCAGAAATGTATGGTGCTCCACATGTTCGATCTACAAAGAGTGGTCCAAAGGGGATCAGTCTGAAAGGGGCACACATCTCCATTTTCAATTTTGATTTTTTTAATACATAATTAGAAGGATTTCATCCCAATGATTGTTTGGGGTTTTTTTCGTCACCTAATCAAACATTTCATTCTATTTGTGCAAATTACAGGTATACGGGAGAAGGTTTTACAAAGCCTGCAGGCTACATCTTTACAGCTTCAACAACAAGATGTGCACGACCACTTTGGAGCTTTCATAGCTGTCATAACACAGCAAGTTTGCCAAGCCATCACGAGTGGCCAAGAGATGAAGCTTTACAAGCTGTACTTCCGGCAACCCAGGTCGAAACTGTTCACACTACAGTCGATGCGGGTTGAACCCGGGTTCTACCCTTCACTTTCGCAGGGTTGTAATTTTCGACCCGGGTCGGTTTTTTGAGCCTATTTTTCTGTTCACACCAGACTTCAACCCGGGTTCGACCCGGGTCGTGGAGAAGACTAGCTATAGTGTGAACACGCCCTAAGTGTCATCCTCAACTCTCTTTGTGTAACTTCATAAATATTGCTATTACTATATATATTTTAAAAGAAACCGAGATAAAAGAACTGAGAGAAAGAATTATCTACAACTTCAAAAATATATCTGGACATTGATATTTTATGACTCCTTGACTTTTAGTTTTTTATAAGGTGGGTTTTATTTACTGATTGAAATAAAAGCTATCTTCGGTACTTACGATAGAAAATACCAACGCAAAAATAAGAGACAGCGGATGAAAAATACCACAGAGTGTATCTAATGACTTTATAATAGATAAAGGGTCCAATCAAAACTGCTCGTAATTGAGAGGGCAGTGTATGAATGTCTCTTGTATTTGTTGGTATTCTCGTCAAATGGGTGCATTGCATCAAGCAAGAACATAGTCTGGAAGAGGGGATCCCCTCTTCCGTAGAAATAGACAACTCATCATGTTAACAGTCAAATAGGGAATATGACAAAACAATGCCCG
The DNA here is from genome assembly GCA_035610835.1 of Ophiura sarsii. Lineage (NCBI taxonomy): Eukaryota > Metazoa > Echinodermata > Ophiuroidea > Amphilepidida > Ophiuridae > Ophiura > Ophiura sarsii. The sequence goes on from CM069444.1 coordinate 53,152,124, forward strand.
AAGTACAAGGGTAATCAGGAGTTCATGAACAAGTCTGTTACATGGATGGAAGACAGCAACATAATCATAGAGCATTAGCGCTAGCTCTAAACAGTAAAAGATGAGATACTGAGACAAACAAATACTTAATCAACAATCGATATTTAAATAAGTCAAGTCATGAAATCAGAGATATTATCCTACAATTACAATATTAAGGATAACGAAATAGTCCAGTACACATAGAGATGGCAGAGAGCAAGAAGACTACTACATAAATTTAGTTACTTTTCAGTACTCATCAGAAGGTTAAATCAGATCTCAAAAATGACTTGAAACGCTACCACGTTCATTGATACTAGTGCCAATTTTTTTAATATAATTACAGATCTTTCTGACTTTGCGATTCCGTTACAATATGCAAATTACAGGTATACAGGAGAAAGTCTTAGAAATTCTACAGAAGTCTTCTTTACAGCTTGCACAACAAGATAGATGTTCATGATCACTTCGGTGCTTTCATAGCTTCGTCTATGAGAGGTATGAACAAGGTGAAGGCCGACCTGGCCAAATTATAAATAATGAAGGTAATCACACAGGTAGTGTGTGACATGAAGATCTTTTCGTCTCATAATGATGAATAATTTTGACCAAAACTTTCACGCTATAGGGCCACAGGGTGTCTGTTAAGGTGGGGGGTTGGCTGTTAATACATCATCTCAGCTCCAACAGCAAGATGAGCATGATGACTTTGGGACATTCATCGCTTTATCTCGTCCCTCTTGGCTATAATCTTGTGTATGGGGTCATACAGACAGATGAAGATAGCTAGAGATGAAGGTCAATCCGTCTCATAATGATGAATAAATTTGACCAAAACTTTCTCGCTACAGGGTCACAGGGTGTCTTGCAGGTATGCAGGAGCATGTTCTACAAAGCTTGCAGAATATATAATCTCAGCTCCAACGGAAATATGAACACGATTACTTTGGGGCATTCATCGCTATTAATAGACTGAATCCAGTGTTGCGAACAGACACCTTACCCACCCAATTGGGGTATTTGAAAAAAAACCTGCCTGCACATTCCTATTGATTTTCTGATATTTTTGCCTCATTTCGTACTTGATGATCGATTTAATAAATTTGGGGATGCATTTTTCTCTGTCAGAAAATTGACGGGCCACTTGAATGCCTGTCTCAAAATATTTGGCAACCCTGACTAGTGTTACGGAGCTTGTGAAACTAGGGCAAGGTGAAATTGCTATTAAAAATGATGTCAACTAATGGGATTCTAAATTTCTAAGAAAAATAATGAGGGTTAGGGTTAGAGTTACGGGGTTGTGTCAGTTGTATGCGTGTTAGTTAAGGTCCCTATATTTATGTCGTAGATAGGTTATGGGTAGACTAAGAAATTGGCCAAAGGAAATTTCTTAAGTAGGTACCGTTTCAAAATGGCGGCGGTTTGAAGTTTGTACACAAGCCAATGGGAAAGTAGCCATTTTGTTTGGCCGCTTAAAATTGGTAGGTCGTACAATTTCGTGCACAACAAAGAAAATAAAGAGCGTGTAAAGGTCTACCTAGGGTTTAAATAACAGCCTCATCATATCTTTATAGTTTGTGAGATATGACGTAATAACCAAAATCCAAAATGGCGACCAAAATGTAAAGTTTGTCAGATTTCGTTCAAAATTAATATATGCATAGTTGATGTGAAGCCAATTACAGATTCGTAAGAATTAGCATCGTGCGATGTTGCAATTAAAAATGGCGGTGGTTTGAAGATTGTACACAAGTCTATGGGAAAATCCAAATTTGGCGCCAAATTTCAAATTACTTCAAAATACTTTGAATTTGGTATGTAACTAGCTTATCTCATCTCTAATGATAATCTGTCTTCAGAAAATAAAAATATCATTGTTAAGGGCATCAATGACCTCATTTAGAAAATTCAAATTTGGCGCCAATTTTCAAATTACTCCAAATTTGGTCTTTTTTGGTATATAAATAGCTTATGTCATTATTATTGATAATCCATTTTCAGAAAATGAAAATTGCATTGTTAAGTGTAATAATCACGTTATTTAGACAAATCAAATTTGGCGCCAAATTAAAATTTACTTGAAATTACTTTATATTTGGTATGTAAATAGCTTTTGTCATCCCATTTGATAATCTGTCTTCAGAAAATAAAAATATATATATCGGTATGAGCTAAACACTAAAAATTGAATATCTCTTTAACGAAACATCGTATTGAATCCAATTAAACGTTAAAAGACTTATCGTATTGTCCGGCTTGGGATGACATATATCTTTGTTAAATTTTTACTTTGTTTGAGTTCATTTAACCAAAAAAGTATATTTGACCCCTGAATGACCTTTCCTTTTGATGGTGACCTTTGACCTTCATTCACTTTGTACATACGTAATATTAACTTGTTTCAATGTTCTATGTAATTATTATAGCAGATAAACCGATTTGCAATATGTGTAGTCACCGTTATTTGACATCAATGTCACATTATATTTAAGATGTTTCGTTACACGCGGGTGGGATATAGCAAAAGACATACATACAGGAGAGCAATGGATGAGCAAGTAGGCAAACAAGAAGAAGTAGGAGAGGGAGCAGGAGGAGGAGAGCGAGGAGTAGGACAAGAGGAAGAAATAGAAGAAGAAGAAGAAGAAGATGAAGAAGAAGAAGTACAACATGAAGGGGAAGAGGATGGAGGAGGACGTGTAGGAGAAGGAGAAGGGGGTGGAGGAGAAGAAGGCGAAGGAGAAGATTTACAAGGAGATGAAGAACAGTAATAGAAGAAGTAATAGAAGAAGAAGATGAGGAAGATGAAGACAAAGACCCTGATGATAACATTCCTCTAATAGAACTTGCGGTTGGTGCAAAATTAAGACGTTGTTATGATAATATATACTATTCTTTGCACATGTCCAATCGTTGTCATTTGATATTCCAACGAGGTATTAACTATTGTATTCAATATTTACATACCATTTCATAACTCAAATGACGATCAGTGTTAATAAAGGCGTTGTTATCATAATAATATACTATTGTTTGCACATGGTCATAATGTTGCATTAACATTGAACTGTTTAAAAAACACCAAGTAATTAAAGTTGATATTATATTAAGGTAATGAGTCATGCATCAATATTTAAATACCATTTGATAACATCAATTAATTTAAGCTTTCTGGTTGTAGATGTGTGTTTTATTCCCGGGGTGCTCAGTGGTCATTACAAGGGGGTATCATGCGCGTCCAAGGACTTTTAAAAAGTACCCTAAATACGTAGTCGTGTTAATGTGAAAAAGCACCCCCTAAACAAGTATGGCACATTATTTTACATACCCTAAGCAAGTAATATCAGTATTTCCATACCCTAAACAAGTACTCAAAATATGTTGATACCCTAAACAAGTACTCAAAATATGTTGATACCCAAGCAAGTAATTTGTATAGTTTAAACCTCTTTACCGCGTATGACACATTTCTAACCCTTTTTTCCTTCACTATTAATAAGGCTAAGCTAAAAGTATTATGAAACAAATGCCGAGCTGATTTGTCAGATCACTTGCGAAGGATACAATTTAAGAAATATATCTCACCCATGTATCATATAATCATCATGGAGCAAATAAGGACCTAAATACGAAAGCGAATGATGTAAAAAGTATACCCTTTTTCTTAATTTGGCTTGTTTTGATACCCTATTCACGTTACGTACGTAACGTGCCCCAGCTTGAAAAATTACCCTAATTACGTGATTTATTGGACACGCATGATACCCCTCTTGTAATGATCACTGAGCACCCCGGGGTTTTATTGTAAAGTAATTATTTTTTCCATTATTTTAATTGCAGTGGTCAATACAGTTTGGTTATTGGATCGAGGAATGACGTAAGTGTTGCAAAAGAATTCCGTTTACTTTACCCACATAAAAAATAGGACTAGTAACCCAACTGGAAATATAAACGAAAATAGCACTGACCAGAATTAACCAATTCGAACATGATTAACACATTGCGGTCACCACATTGTATGATGTAATGATTGAAAGTGTGAAATTGAGATATGGAATAACATTTAATGCGCAATCGCGTAATATGTTCTTTTAAAGTTTGTATACAAATATTTTCAACAACAAAATATTGTTATTTATATATCTTCTATTGTTCTATTTCAAGTACTGATCATATTTTCATATTTAAGGTAGCTAACTCGGCTATCGTGTATAGCAAATTTTGTGCTCAAATTTTGACAAATGATAGCTAATAGCATTGTAAACATCCTCAGCAAATCTCATATTTTTTCACAAGATATTTCTCTCGCAATAAAACAAAATGTGATTGTTGATTTTCACTCAGCTTGGCAGTCTACAGCTTCCGTGATCTATATATAGCTTACTACATTCAGCTGGTGCACCATCGCGCATGTCCGAATAGCTGTCAATCAACGTTGTACCTCAGCAAGAAATTGCATATATGAATAAATTACTACATTATCATGACGTTTTACACTCTTACACAACATACAAGTGACAGTTTTCTTCAAGATGAAATAAAAAGATAACAAGATAGAGGGTCATGCATTTTGCCAAATAAACAAATAAAATTGACTTTTCAACCGCACCACATCGATATTCTCAGACATTCTTCAAAATTCTTCAAAACAAAAACAACTTCACAACACAATGGCAACAAACAGACCAACAGATGAAGCCTACCAGCGGGAGGTTGATGCGGGGCTTGCCCTCGCAAGAGCTTTTAGGCGAGAGGGGTATGTTTTTTTCTCTTCTTTTTAAAATAATTTAATGAAGAAATAATCAATTTTCCTAGGAACTTTGATCGTCAAATCCCACATGGGCCGCGGAATTCGGCAGCGTTGTAATAATTAATTAGATGATCAAATACACACTTGATTCCAATTGAAGAAATGCAACACACGATTTCCAAAGTAAGGATTGGATTGGATGTGGATACAATCAGAATGAATTAATATATTACAATTATCTACCTTATTGTTTTGAGAGTAAAAAAGACTCAGTTTTGCTTGCTTGACAAATAAATGGAGATGCCATGCCACCACATCGGGCTTCTACTTGAACTTGGTAAATCTATTGAGGTGATTTGTATTCTTTTACTGTGTTACTGGAGTGGCTGCTTGTTCATGCATTTGGGACTCAAATTCTCATGTGTCAAGAAGATCGTCTCAAGACAGACTCCCGTAACAGGAAGGAAAGTTGGTTAGGGACGCACCAAGGGGGAGAGGGGGTAGGAAGTTGGGGTCAGGTGGATCTTTTTTTTCGCCGCCAAAGACAGCGGTTTTTGTTTTTCTGCTGCCGTGGCGACGAAGTGGTTTTTTTAAACATTTATCCCTTATATTGAGTTGGGTGGGCAAAGTGTTTTTTTTTTGGCTCATCAATGGGTAAATTTGTTTTGGTTTTTATGCCCGGTAGTGGGTGAAGGTGGATTTTTACAAAAACTTTCTACCACCGCCCCCCCCCCCCAAAAAAAAAAAAACCCAACAAAAACAAACAAACAAATGGTGCATCCCTTATTAGAGGGGAACTGGGTTTTATTATATTTATACAAAATAGTGTCATTCAGTGAAATTCCATTGTTATATTGATTGATTTGATTGCTGGTTCTCCACAAATTTGCAGCCCTTTTTAAAATGGGGTATTTGAATTGGCTACTTGTAGGTATATCATTGATTATTGCGTATTTCTTTCTTTCAGACAAAGGGTCCCCGTAGCACTGGTGTGCTGGATGAGAGGTGTGTCATTTGATGGCAAGGGTGATAAAGAGGCAAGGAAAGAGGTTTATAAAACCTTGTACTATGCCCTCAGAGTAAGTAAATCTCATATAATTATATTTGAAGATGGGACTGGAAGGAATAAGGACAGAGTCGGCCAGCCTGGTCCTCTATTTGTATACCAACAGTAAAAATGTCTTGATTTAGTTTATTAAGAATTTTTGAAACGCGGAACTTGTGACGTCAAGCGGTATTGAAGAATATCAGATCAATACAGAGCACTTCAAAACAGCAGGGTATGTATCTAGTATGTATGTGCACTGTCCATCAGTCCATCACAAGAAACATTAATAACACTACTACACTTCAGTAGTCTCCATGTAACACATGCTGAATACACAATATGTTGTCTTTATCTATGTTTTTTTCACAAGAGCAACAACACGTAATCGGAGCTTTGTTTTACATGCATCTTTACTAGGGGTACTTCAATTCCTTAAACTCATGATAAAATTTTGTTTCAAGTTACTATTATTTATTATTAGCCTAATATTCATACAATGATTTCCCCGATATTTAAAGTGTGGTTTTGCGACTAACCGTTTTACATCATCCACTCTCTCTTTATCGCAAACAATGTTCCAAACGATAGATGGATACCAGCAAGTGTGATAGTGTTGTAATATCATCGTATAATGGTGATATCTCATACGGATTTGCTGTCATCTGCTCTGTGTATGCTAAAATACACCACTAAGTCAATTATTTGTTTATATTTTTTCAGCCAAGGCAGTCTCGCGAATATCGGGATTAGTATAGAGCTATACGAGCTATTACGTATCTTTATAACCAAGATAAGGTACGTATAAGAACTACCCTGTTTATTGCATTTTCAATATCATGACCACAAACACACATAGGGTCTCTATCGGAATAATCCTAGATATTGAATTTGCATGAGACTGCGTCACCTTCTCATACAATGTATTGAATGGCACTTTTAGGTTTTTTTCTGAAGATAGTGTTATTTTGAAATTATTAAATGGTGGCTAGATTTCTAAAATTCGAACATGTTTGAAGGCATGACTTCCGGCCTGAAGTTTATTAATCGAACTCATCATTATTATTATTATGACGACTATCATAACTTTTGTTTCTGATGAATAATACATCCTGACTATATTAGTCAACAGGTTTTTTGTAACAGTTACTATTAATTGGCCTGTCACCATAACTAATGATGCACATTTCTGTCTCAATGTTTTATAATTTAAGGGCCGTAATGTGGGGGAACACAAAGGAAAACTTAGTTTTCCTCACGCGCAGTGGTAATCCGATATCTTCATCGAGAGCCTCCTCTATGATAAAAGTTCACAACACAAAGAGTGGCTTACATAGTTCCAAATCATCCGGATCTCGAAATTTACGGAGATCTGTAGCCACAATTAAAAATTGAATAATTACCATAATGCATTAAATTTCTTTTCTTTTTCTGTTCTTTTATCCTTTTTCAGATATTTGCAGGCTAGAAGTTCAAAATAAAAGTTTCATCCGCCCTGGTGGCGAGACCTTTATATATTTGCGTAAGAGGTTGTTATTTTGTATGAGTTCATAGCTTTATCATTCTCTATACAGTGTGTAACTAAAAAAACAAAACAATTGTGCCTAACACCCAGTGAAGCACGCTGCAAATCAGTTTCTTAATATGAGTACGAATTTGAAGTTACCGCCGATTGCTTAAATCAATTTAATAAACACCTATTTACTTAATTATTCATATATTATGCACATTGTATGTTATTATTTACTTAATGAATTAGCTAATTAGTTCAATTGTACCTACTCTCAGTTATTTGGTGCTTCATGGAACATTTTACTGGTCCAGTAGATTATCAATTATCTAACAAGTTAGCTAATTAGTTATGTAATTAACTCATAATATGCATATTTAGTTGAATCAATTAGTAATTAGTTATGTAAATAACTCATAATATGCATATTTCTTTGAATAAATAGGTAATTAGCTGAGTATTTCAATGATTTAAGTAATCTGGGTTAAACATCAAAGTAGCAGTCTCGCACTGCATCATTTGCGACGTGTTGTTAGGTTTAGGGTTAGTGTTTTACTGTGAGAATGCCATAATCCATGCGTGTAAAGCGTCACGTTAAATTGCTATTCTGAATAACACTTTCAACGCGGCAGGCGACGACATCACAAAATGTCAAATTGTTTAATTTTCATAATCATATTTAGAATCCCTGTTATAAGACATTAAAATAACAACAACATCTCACACATTTTGGAGATAGTCTTTGAAAGTGTTCAAAAGTTTATGATAATTCTGTTATGTTAAAACTAATAGCCACGTGGAAAGTATTTAATTACTATTGTCTCTTTTTCTAAGTTTAAAAATTCAAGTATTGTCCCGGGAAATTTTCAATGACAACAGCTATCCGCGTAAGAGTTTGTTATTGCGTAACAGCTCATCGGCAGTTTGTAACTAATAATGTCCTAGGACTAGGGTGTCCCAAAAGTGTGAAACTTTGACACATATATCTAACCATTTCAAAAAGAAAGTCATAGTAATCAACAAAGTGATAGAGTAATTAAAATTTCCACGGGACAATGCTTTCAAAATGAGAAGAGAGTAATTGAACACTTTCCAGGCGATTAATAGTTTTACAATATAAAAATCAGATTTTCACAAACCTTTCCCAATTTTCATTGTCTGTCAATGATTAATTAACCAATACGAGGCATGTTTGTACTTATTTCAAAGCATTTCACATGGTCATTGCAAATATGGTTATGAAATTGAACAATGTTGTCATTTTTAAAAAGGTTAAAACATTTTAAAATGTCGTCTGCAGACGACAGCCACGTGGAAAGTATTTAATTACTATCGTCTCTTTTTCTAAGTTTAAAAATTCAAGTATTGATAAATATAGACAACTTTATTTACCCTTATAGTTTCTTTAAATAAATGTTCAACAAATCTTTATAATAATCATATTAACATTTTATTATATATTAATGTGTATGTGACAGTCCTTGCTGATGAATTTTTAAGTTCTTTAATATTTCTAACAATTTGAATATAAATCTGTTCATATCATACTATAAGATGCCTCATAAAATCAAAAGCAAGTAAAAATGGTAGAGAGCAATGGGAAGAAAGCTGAACGTCTTCTGTGTGGAAAGGTTTTGCAACAGGCGGACAGCAGCACCAGATCCATGGCGCAAACATCCAACTGCACTGGAAGGCAAGTCTCAACAGAAATTAACCTCCCCCTTTGCCTTCCCCAGTTCTGAATTGTCTGACCGGACTCGTCCCGTTACAGATTTTGGTGGCAGATTTACAGATTTTGGTGGCAGAGGCTACTGTTGTAAGTGTGAGGCGTCGGACGTCAGCCAGCTTCAGCGGCACTGTGAGAGAGAACATTTAAACGAACAACCCAGCCGTACACCCGTGACATGTGGAAATAGCTGGTGCAATTTAGTCTTTTCAAAGCAATCAAACCTGACCCGGCACCTACCAAAAGAAACAAGATGAGATTTGCGGCTAAGTGTGCCTACTGCAAGTTCAAGGCGTTGGACGTCAGCCAGCTGCAGCGGCACACTGTGAGAGAGAACATTACAAACAACCCAGCCGTACACCCGTGACATGTAGAAATAGCTGGTGCAATTTAGTATTTTTAAAGCAATCAAACCTGACCCGGCACCTACCAAAATGCGTCGAACCCTTTGAGTGCCCGCACAGTCGGTGCTCATACAAGACAAGTAATCGTTTGGGTTTTCGGCGCCATAGAGACATGCATGTACACTGATCGAGGTTGAGTGAATTAGGAAGCATCAAAATCGATCACAAGAGCATTATTTTGTCACAATTCTCGAGCACAAAGTAAATAAGCAGTCATTAATCTAATTCATACACAACAGAAAAAAATAATTAAGATATTTTACTTATATATATTTGATCAATTAAGTATTTTGACGGGTTTAATGTCATTACATAATATGTGGATATTGTCAGGTAGAGATGTAAAGAGATAGACTGGGCATCCATACAAAGGAATTTCACGCGGGCTGCCCTAATAAAGAAAAGAGGATTGGACAACGTCGAATACCCGTTGATGGCTATTGCCAGACTTCAAATACCGTCTATCAATTCCATGGGTGTTTCTTCCACGGTCATCAGGGCCAAAATAACAAGACGACCTGGAACACTGTCAAACAATGCTCAATGGCCGATTTGAGAACCGAAACAGCCGCCATTTCAGACTACATTAGATCTGAAGGTTTTTCAACTATTGGAAAAGTATGAGTGTGAATGGTGGGATCAAATCAGGAGTGATGTCAACACAAAGGCCTTTGTAAACGAAAGGCAGATGCCCACAAGCAGCAGGGCTCTATGACACAGGACGAGAGATGGGTCTCTCTTCGGCATAGTGGAATGCGACATCCACTTCCCAGATGAGCTCGTCGAACGATTTTCAGAAATGCCTCCCACGTTTGCACACAATAAACATGATAATACGTCCACGGCCACCTCTGAAATCAGTGAGTCCAGTGATATTAATAAGACATGTGGAGCTGAAAGTGAATCTGATAATGTAGGCCTAAACAAACAGGGAAAAGAAGATGATGCCGCCGGTGAGATGCTGGTTGACAAACCTACTTACTGCTGTTGACGTGGCTCGCAAGGAAACTACAACAAATGAATATCTAGCGAAGAAACTTGACAGTGTGCTAGCTCGGCTTGACGATTTAAAACTCTCAGCAAGACCTCAAGCTCAGAGTGAAAGAAGTTTGGGCTCTCAACAGCAACAACAAACAAGAAAAGAAATAGAGCCGGATGCGTTGCAAGTTTTAATTCAGAATTGCAAATCCGTTCAGAGGCTGTGTGATTTAGCATCAATGACTGTCACGGATGATACTTTCAAATGTGAGGCATGCAGTCATTCTACAAACAAAAGAGCAGTTGGGCACTGGGCTTTTCCATTATGATTTCTTGCTTGGGAATCATAAAACAACAACACAGTACACCGACATATTAGGCAATCACATGATCTGCTAATTTTATATTGTATTTCATTTACATAGGGCACTATGTCAACTTTCAAAGGCACAGCAAAGACTACATGTAGCTCCTCCCAACCCAACATATTTGCTAGCATCATGCCAATGATAAACAGACGATGGGGAGATACTATCAAGAAAGGCAAAGTCCCCAGTAAGAAAGTGGTACGTAAATGTCATCTTATAATTTATGAATTTTGAATCAAATCAGGGATTGTAAAGTATCAGAATGTGAAAAAAGAAATTGTTCATCCTTAACTAACCTTTTATTTTCCACAGAAAAATGTTAATTGAGAAAAAATAATGACCCATAAGGTGACCAAAAAAGAAACCTGTTCTACGAGCGGGCGTGAGTGACTCATTGTTTAGACAAACCCTAACTTAATTTGTGTGCTTGTCAAAAACTGCAACATTCTGAGATTATTTTAGATATTTGGAATTTTTACAGTCATTTCCAAGGGATGATAAGAAAGTCTTACATATTGATGTGCCTATGAGATTTTGTTCTTACCCTCTGATTATTTCTACTCTTTTTATATAATGTTCCTTCATGTTACTTTTTTATAATGTTCCTTCATGTTTGTGTATTTCTATGTGTTTGGATTACCATCTTCAATAATATGAAATGTGTTGCTTCACTGTTGAAATTGTGCAATCTTTGCTGTCCTTGTTTGCAACAATATTAATGATTTTTTAAGAGAATTTTGTATATATAATTTCGAAATGTCATATATTAATTCCTAATTGCAGACCAGAGGAGGGGCCACAGTTACAGTGAGGCTATCAGATTGTGGAAACATGAACGTAAATATATCAATATCAGAAAGTAATACCACCGTATAGCATATAGTATAAGATACCGATGTGATTGGTATGGGCATGTTTTAATTTGTTGAATGGTCTTAAAATTTGCTCTCTTTCCTGACATTATTTGTGAATGTCGACAAATAGAACTACATTTGTAATAGAAGTTGAGTTGTTATTGGTTCCACTATTGGTTGAATGTATAAAATGATATGTGTCAAACATCTTTAAAAACAATATTTCTCAGTTACATGCAAAGTTTTTACACACAAAGTGAAAATATGCTCATATTCCACATTATGTTATATTTTGTTTTGTTTTGAATTCAGATTTAACCACTCTGACAGGTGAAGCTGATTGAGCTGAGAGATGCATTTGACAACATGTCGAGAGATTAAAACCCCAGGATTGTACTCAATCAACAGTAGTGGCACTTTTTGTGTATTTCTTCACATCTTTCATTAACTTTGTTTATAGAGATGTTTTTCTTAATTGGCGAATTTACGTAGGTTTCATTCAGTGAATTGTACTTGGTGTCCCATAAGTTTCGAAACCATTTCAAAACTTCATATTCCCTTCAAATATATCGCAGTATAAAACTAAAACATATTTGGATAGAGAAGACTTCTAGAATTATGTTGGTACAAACTTACAACCCTGTACAGTACACCAACATATTATACAATCACATGATCTGCTAATTTTGTATTGTATTTCATTTTAATACATAGGGCACTATGTCAACTGTCAAACGCAAACAAACCTCCCGAACCAACAGATTTGCTGGCATAATGTCCATGCTTTACAACAGATGGGGAGAGATCATACAGAAGGGTAAGGTCCCCAGCAAGAAAGCGGTACGTAAATGTCATCTTATAATTGATTAATTTTGAATCAAATCAGGGATTGTAAAGTATCAGAATGCGAAGAAGAAACAAATTGTTCATTCTTAACTAACCTTTTATTTTCAACAGAAGAATGTTAATTGAGAAAAAATAATGACCCATAAGGTGACCAAAAAAACAACAACCCTGTTCTACGAACGGGCGTAAGTGACTCATTGTTTAGACATCGACGAAAAAAGTGTTCATGTGCAAAAAGACATGTGGAGCTGAATCTGATAATGTAGGCCTAAACAAACGGGCAAAAGAAGATGATGCTGCAGGTGAGATGCCGGTTGACAAACCTACTCGCTGTAGCCGCGGCCTACAAGGAAACTACAACAAATGAATATCTAGTGCAGAAACTCAACAATGTGCTAACGCGGCTTGACAAGTTAAAAACTCTCAAAGCAGTTCAGGCTCTCAACAGCAACAATCAGTAAGTAAAGAATCGGATGTGATTCCAAGTTTTAATTCAGGATTGCAAATCCGTTCAGATGCTGTGTGATTTAGTATCAATGACTGTCATAGATGATACTTTCAAATGCGAGGCATGCAGTTATTCTGCAATCAAAGAGCAGTTGGGCTTTTCCATTATAATTTTTTGCTTGGGAATCGACTTCATAAGTTCAAATCAACCTGCCTTCTTTTTCAATTTGAAGAAGTCAGTTACGAGACATGTGCAGCCATCAAGTAGGCATGAGAATTGAAAAAACATGAAAAAAACCCTGAACAAATGTGTGAAGTCCAAAACAGGCTAAAATTAAAAGAAAGCATGATTATTTTGGCTATGAAAAATATGTAATTAATTAGTAGTATTAATTAATTGGGGATGTAATTTAATTATCACTAATTAAGGTTTGGTAATTACGATAATGATACTAATCACACAAAATAATAATTCAATGAACTAATATTACACAAGGTTAATCATTTATATTGCCCATCCCATTGGAAATTCATAACATGCATCCTCACCCGCATGCATCCTCACCCGCATGCATCCTCACCCGCCTCCACCCTGACTAATTGTAATTAACGAGTCATAGTAATTAATCTCAACTTGATTTATATTTTTTCTTACAGATATTATTAAAGCAATAAATTATCTTCCAAAAGAGACTAAATATATACTTAATTGTGATGTATGGTTTGAAAAATATAAGCCTTTGAATGGCAAATAAGCGAAAAAATGTGACAAATCCACCCTTTTTAGGGTCCCAACTTAAGAAATGTGACCATAAATTGAATGTGAAATCATGTTTAGCGATCTTTAACATCATAAAATTGTGTTTTATCTATTATGGCGTATTCACTGTAAATATTTATCTTCCAATATCAGGTGATTTACAAGCGGGACAGGCATGCATGCAGGTGTTGGATGCCTTATAGAAGGCAGGGACCTATGGCGGGCATTGCTGCCTACGGACGCAATTGGCCTTGTCAAGAGAATCACAACAACCTGTACAGGAGCTACAACAAGTTGTATCCCTTCCTAGAGCTTTGTGTGATGCTGATGGAATCCCCATAAAACCCAATAAAGCGATGATCACAACGCTCTATGAAGTGAAGTTTCCAGAGGCCTTCACACCATCAATTGCAAGGGATAGTCCATTGGCTCCCAGATCAATGAGCTACATAATTGATGGGATGTTTATCATCCAAAGTAAACCATGTCACCAGCAGAAAACCATAGGTGACTATATTGAATATCTTTTCCGGCGCTGGGTACTTCAACGCCAAAGAGATACACATTGTTTTTGATCATGCTCAAAGGCATGGTGCCAGCCCAAAGGACATTAAGCGGAATCGGCGCGATGCTAAACAACAGGACTGGATTGAAGAAATATGCAAAGACATTGCTTCCGTGCTGAATAAGTTTTTATTTTGAAAGATATTTGAAGTGACAACTGACAAAGCAAATGAAGAACTTGGAATATACCTTATAGTACATAGGGCTTATGTTCAATTTTTCGTCCCTTCAGGCATTTTATAAACAATCTCCACAAATTTCATATTTTAATCAACATTTTGTGTAGATTCTAAAAATTCTGGGTGGGAATTTTCTAAGTGGTGTCTTGGGTGCTTTTTGGGCTACTTTTGGTGGCCATCTTGTTTTGACTTTTTGATGGTATTGAAATTGATAAAATGGGAGTACACGGCATGTAAAAGCCCCTCTAGCGGCACATGGTCTTCAAAAACTTTATATTTTATTAGCCAATAGTTTGTCGCATGCTCGAAGAAATAGCGCAAAGTAATAATACCAGGGCAGGGTCAGAAGTTCGCTAAAGGTTCGAGAATCCATTTAGCTTCTTGTGAGCATCTATGGATTTTCCTCCATTCAAATAGTGTGTTACACAGATTATCTACGAGCATCAACTTGGATTCTCGCAACTTTACGAGAATGGATTCTCGGATTCTCCTCGAATTTCTGACCCTGCAGGGATGGTGACGCTTGCAGCCTTCTGGGTCGGATCAGGACAGTGAAGTCTGTTGTGGGAGCGGTAATCTGCATAGAATTACCATGCTCTGGGTGAAGTAAGCCAAGCTATACAGGGTGTCAACCAACCTAGTTAACCAACCTAGTTGGCCGACAATACAACCCTGAAGAACTACCTTACCTAGTAACTTAACTTTGGACAAAATGTCAACATGGAACGAGGATCGGTATAGCACTTTTTACACAATGCAGATGAGTTGCATAACAATGAATTTGCTGGTTTACCTCTGATGGTAACTAACATTGGTTTAATGATGCCATTCCAGCAAACTTGCAGACAGCAAGCTGCAGATGAAGCAAAGAGTCTGCAGAGCCTCATCAAGCCGCATCATATTATGAAACAGCAAAGCGCCCGAGGGTCTGTGGAAAGTTTCTCCTTGGCTTTCCTACAAACCATGAAATGCACAATATGCACAATTCAAGTTGAAGGAAAAGAAGCTCAACCAACTATAGAAGTGCCCTAATCAAGCATGCAGAGCCAGGCAAGGACCACACATAATTTGATAATATGGAATCATGGACAATATCATTTTGTGCTGGACCTCATAATTTTGAAAATCGGGGACATAAGAGGTCCAGTGGACCGGATAAAAAAAAACCAATGGAACCCCTGATTCAAAAACAGCTATTTCAAACTCTCTTATTTCAATAGTGTGTATTTTGTGGAAACAGGAACACATTAAAGTGCAATTATCAAGGTGATTCAATTCCAACTAATTATGACTAGGATTGCAGACTTTAGCGAAGCGATACCCTTAGATGTCGCCTTCCCACTTCAGGTATACATACATTTAAACCAAACATAGCAACAAATCACGGCTGTATACATACATCCTATGTGAACTTGGGATATGTACTGAAAATCATACTTGCAATACAATTAACAGTCTAGTCATCACAGAGGTTTGTCCGATTACATGTTCATATTGATTTGATTTTAGTAGAATAATAAACATATTGGTAGTTTCTTTCCCCTTACATAGGGTTTAATATACATGCGTCCAAAAACCACCTAAAAACCCAAAACAAATGGCAACATTTCTCAAAATTGTAAACAAAAACAGCATAGTGCTGCTGCAGTAGTATTCAACTATATTACTATTTATAAATTAAAACAGAAGAGGACAATTCTATCAAGGCACTTGAATAAGGTAAAAACAGATACACTGGCAGCGAAAGTTATTTCATTGTATAGATGCTGAACTTTCTCGATTTGTCAAATTTTCTATGAAATCTGATGATCAAAACATGAAGGAACTAATTAATGCACACAAAGCACATCGGTTTTAGTGAATATATTGAATAGTCAATTTGTAGTAGGATAAAACATGTGCACAAATGCCTTTCACTGCCAATGTATAGATTGGTCAGAAGCACATTATCATGTTTAAATTGGGACTGATTCCATGAATTTCTAATAATATCAAATGGTAATAGCTGAACAATGGAAATTATGTTCCTGGCTAGGTGACAACAGATAATATTGAATTTGAAAATTTGAAATTGACTGTCACTCCTATACATAATCTTGTGTTATTCAATTTTTATATTATGCTCTTTACCAATTTGGATCAATTTGACCAGTTCTTTTGTACATCAATATGAAAATAGATACTCTTACATTACACATATTATCAATGGTTACTTTTCTATGAAGATTCATACTCAGTTCTTTGAACAGGGTATATCTTGTGTTAGTCAATTTTTATATGCTCTTTACCAATTTGGATTCAATATAAAATAGATACTCTTTCAATACAATACACACATTATCAATGGTTACTTTTCTATGAAAATTCATACTCAGTTCCTTGAAAAAAATTGACCCCTTTCAAACATTCTGGTAAGTACTGCTGTCTTACTGTAGGATTATACCCTTTACCATACCCCAACTGCTTCATTAATCCAGTTGATGCATTGCGCAGATGTAGTGGCACCCCCGGCATCGGTCCTTCATGATTTTCTATACATTGTTTTACCTTCATATAGACTGACTCCACCATTTTGGATTTTGGTGCTTTGGAAAGGTAGACGACACACTGCGCCAAGTTCCCCTGTAAAAAGAAATGGTTGATAAGAGAGTAATGAACAATAATATAAAACCCCTGAAAAAAAGGTCGGACATTTTTGTAATTGCCTATATTTCATGATATATTTTGTGATGTTCATATCGAGTTGTATATTATACAAATATTAAATGCTAATTTCACATGGTTGAAATTAAGCCTATCATGATATAAAAATGAAAGCTGTGTGTTCATATATTTCAGCCAAAATTTGTTGTAATCACTTGTTCCAGAGCTCAGTTCCTCGCTTGAGAATAAGAATAAGGGGAGGTCTCAATATAAATGTGCCAAAATCATCACTAATGTGTGCTCGGAAATCAACAGCATATCTCTATTTCAGTAGCATATGATTGAGGATGAGGAAGGAGTCCTCAAACTGTTTATTTTTGAAGCTTTTGAACACTTTCTATGCGGCTATTAGTTTTTACCATGTACAAAACAGATTTTTCAGAAACCTTTCACAAATTACTGAACCAATTCTAGGCATCTTTGTACTTATTTTGATGCATTTCTCATGGTGATTTCAAATATGGTAATGAGATTTAATACTTTTGACATTTGTGAAACATTTCGTGAAATTTTGAAACTGTCGTCTGCAGACGGCTGCCGCATGGAAAGTGTTAAAACAAAATTTAACTTTGACAATTCTAAGTATATTTGCAGTAAAGCTTCCATCAATAAATAACGTACCTCACATACTGGCATTCCTAGGAATTGACAAGCCTGGAATGTTGATACAGCTTGAACAAGAGCTTGAGGGTCGGCCAATCCTGCAATTTAGAAATCATACCATTTTAATGACAAAATTTCACAATAATATCTGCTATAAATGTGCAAGACCTATATAAATATATAATTAAAATTTTAAACATAACTTCTTCATCAGTCGTCCTTGCACGGAACAGTGGAAGATGACACATTTGTGTACTGTGTACTTGAAAACTAATCATACGATACAATGTAATCCTCACAGTCAAACATATAAACCTTATCTTGAAGAAAAGTGCACCATTCTTTAGTGTAAATACAGCTTGGTAATAGCCAAGGCTCAAGTTTTTAACCGGGAGCTACTTGTTTTCAAAAGTAGCGCCTGGATCCTGGGATTTATTGAGAACCAGGAGCTACTTCCAGTCTACCGGGAGCACCGGGAGCTAACTTTTTATTAAATCCGGCGTGGCAGCATTGTCAAATCGATATTCGATGTCTTGGGCAAGCTTCCTGATCGTCAACGGGCACTGGTATGGACTAAATATCAGCGCTCAGTTGTTTATTGTTTATTTTTCAGCATAACCGGGTGCTATGGCAGGAGGACCGAGGGGTAAAAATCGCCCAGCGCCCCGCTTATCTTCGAGCCTTTGTAATAGCAACCCCATGATCATGTAATTCCTCAGCTGTGTTATGTGCGGCAACATGGTCCGAAATTAGGTGACGATTTACAGGAATTCTCTATGCAAAGCTTTACAGGGCTTGTTATCACAGGTGTTAAGCAAGGGCACACAACTCCAGATATCTTTCAAAAGCCGTTGAAAGTGTAAACACTAGACTGTATTTATTGTGCGTTGCAGTGGGTTATTTTGGGTCAATTATGGGTCACCCAATGTTTTATACTTCTTCTGGACTTTAAAAAAGGGTATAAAAAAACCAAATTAAACATATTTTTTAGGGTGGCCCCAGGCCCCCTGGATCCACCACTGCGCACATACAGGCAGAGTGCATTAGACACTTTCAATGCACTCCATGTATTTGTACTTCCTGCTTCCCGATTGGTTTACCACCACATAGAGTGTATGAATACTATGTAATCACAGGCACACTTTTAAAAGAGGACCATTCTAAAAAAATACAGCTTGGTAATAGCAACCCCATAATCAAGAAATTCCTCAGCTGTATAGTGCGGCAACATGGTCCGTAATTAGGTGACGATTTACAGAAATTCACTATGCAAAGCTATACAGGGATTGTTATTATTACAGGTGTTAAGCTCTGTACAGCAAGCACACAACTCAAGATATCGCTTTCAAAAGCAGTTGAAAGTATAACACCTCTGCAGCAACATGGTCCATAATTGGTATCCGACAGTTGTTGATGTAAGCCTTTCTCCCCTTTCAAACGGAAAATTAAGAATTTGATATCAATGGGAATACCTCATTTTCTTAGAAAAGATCCACAAAATTCCTTGGTCGAGGGCCTAATACACTGAGCCAAAAAAGAAACTTAAAAAAAAAAAATTATAAAATTTTAACAGATCACCAAATAAAATTCTGTGCATGAAAATGTACCAAATTTGGATACAATATTACTGCAATGTATTGCTTCAAAATGGCAGTCAATAACCAATTATTTGCTTCAATGACACATGAGAAATGTGCACTGACCCTATGGTGATCTGTTCAAATTTTATACTTTTCTTTTTTGCTTGTTCGCCAAGGCGAACTAGCATATATAGGCTTGGAATTGGTAATTGGTACGCGGTTATTTATGGCTCCGTTCCGAGTGTCACTTTGCACAGAAAACCTAATTGGTGTCACTGGTATAATATGCCAAACGATACTTTTATACGCTCATAATTGATGGACGAGAAGTGTGCCATCCGTGTCGATGGTTTTGATTGGACGAGCGATTGATATATCATCGCCAGTGAATATTAAACTGGGTAGGCGTTGTAACTGGTACTTATACCGAACATTGTATGGGCGGCCAATGGGGTTAAATATATTGAATATATACTTGGAATTTGTTAGAGATTTATAAATGATAACTTTTTTATAATGAATATTAATAAGTAATATGAATATTCATGATTAATTTAGGATCCTCTTGAATCATCTCGGTTATCTCGGTCAGTGGCGTAACAGCCGGGGGGGGGGGGGGGGGGGGGGGGGGTAGGGGGTCGCACAGTGCCCCCCTGAAGGTGCTCAGCAGGAAATTCAAACCTACCCACCAGGAAAAATGGAGGGGAAGGGAAAGAAAAGAGAGAGAAAGGAAAAAGGGAGGAAAAAGAAAAAGGAAAAGGAGAAAAAAGGGGAAAGAAAATAAAAGAAGAAAGGGAAAGAAAGAAAGAAAATTTCGCCGTACAAAAAACACAACAGTCAACAAAAAACACAACAGTCAACACATTGTTGACTGTTGTGTTTTTTGTACTGCGAAATTTTGTTACTGTGCGAAATTTTGTGACCGTGCGAAATTTGTGACCTTGCGTAGTTTTGTGACCGTGCGAAATTTTGTGGACCGTGCGATTTTGTGAAGTTTTTTGACCCTCCCCCCCCCCCCCCCCCCCCCCCCCCACACACACACCTACGTGAAATTCACGAGGTGACTGAATGGGAAAAAAATTGGGGGCAACTTTTAAAAATTCCGGGACGGAATTATTCTAACCATAATTTTTTTGGGCTGTGCCCCCCCCCCCCCCTGACAACCAACCTCTGTTACGCCACTGATCTCGGTTCAACCTGGACCATTTCAGTTCAATCCGGATCATTCATATTCATGTTAATTATAATTCATTATTGCAAATTAGTAGTCATTACAAAATTATAATTTATCTTTGTTTACCCCGATTTTAGACTATATTCAATCAATTTAACCTCATTGGCCGCCCATACAATGTTCGGTATAAGTACCAGTTACAACGCCTACCTAATAGGCTAGCTGTGTCATCGTATTGAACTTTTCGTGAAATTTTGAAGTGGATTTGCGTGATAGATCGCAGTTGTCTTCTTCATTACCTATAGATTAATAAAGGGCCGTGTACTACATTTTTATTACACTTTTAAAAACAGCTCATAATCTTAGATCAAGTTGAGACTCGATTTGACTCATACGGTGAATTTTGGAGTTTAATTTTTGGTAGACGGAAGGTTTATTTCGTATGCTTCCGCCATATGAAAAATACGTTGATTTTCGTCTTATATAGGAAATGTATATTATTACGTAATGTTTTGAGAAATTGTTTTCCAATTGATCCTCTAGAACAGGTCTGCAACTGATTTTTGTCTGCATTATTATTTGTGAGTGATTTTTGGCCAGTTTCAGTTTAACCAATGAATGAATTTGTAGTAAGCTTACTTACCATTTTAAGCTTACAACTTCTGACTTTGATATTTCTAATCCGAGATTTTAACCACCCATAATCATGTTTATGGTGCTAGGGCATCTAGTACAACAAATGCCTTTTGATCACAAATCTGTTACTGATTATAGGTAGCTCAAATTCGTATCATAAAAAGCAAATAAAGCCCGGTTTAATAAAGGCACATTATTTATATGATATTTGCCTATTTTTTCGGAATTGGTTGAAAAAAAAACACATTTTTCCTTGAGATTTCTACACGAATGTCATTTATGTTCTCAAATTGGTTGCGGATTGACGTGCAGTGATACTGATATATGATACGTAGCTCAAACTGTGATATCGTCCTTTAAAAAGTAAATCAGGGCACATTATATGAAGATACTTTAGCATATGGCTAGTTTGTCCACAATTGAATTGGTCGGTAAAAAAACTGTTTTTCCTTGCGATTTCATAGGGAATGTCATTTATGACATCAAATTGGTTGCGGATTGACCGATCAGTGACACAGATATTATACGTAACTCAAAATGTGATATCGTATCCTAAAAAGCAAATCAGGGCACATATGATAGTTTGTCTATTTAGTCCCTAATTGGTAGAAGAAGAAAAAAGTGTTTCCTTGTGTGATGTCAACGGCAACGCTATTTGTTGTCAAATTGGTTGCTGATTGACCGATCAGTGACACCGATATCATACGTAGCTCAAAATGTGATATCATATCCTGAAAAGCAATTCAGGGCACATTATATGATATTTAGCCTATTTTGTCCGGAATTGGTTGGAGAAGAAAAAAACACGATTAGGTTTTGCGATTTCAATGTGAACGTCATTGTCGTCAAATTGGTTGCGGATTGACCGATCAGTAACACCGATATCATACGTAACTCAAAATGTGATATCGTATCCTAAAAAGCAAATCAGGGCACATTATATGATAGTTTGTCTATTTAGTCCCTAATTGGTAGAAGAAGAAAAAAAGTTTTTCCTTGTGTGATGTCAACGGCAACGCTATTTGTCGTCAAATTGGTTGCTGATTGACCGATCAGTGACACCGATATCATACGTAGCTCAAAATATGATATCATATCCTAAAAGCAAATCAGGGCACATTATATGATATTTAGCCTATTTTGTCCGGAATTGGTTGGAGAAAAAAAATCATTGCGATTTCAACGCGAACATCCTTTATGTTGTCAAGTTGGTTGCGGATTGACCGATCAGTATAACACCGATATCATACGTAACTCAAAATGTGATACGTATCCTAAAAAGCAAATCAGGGCACATGATATGATAGTTTGTCTATTTTGTCCGGAATTGGTTGAAGAAAAAAAAATCACGATTTGGATTTGCGATTTCAATGTGAATGTCATTGTCGTCAAATTGGTTGCGGATTGACCGATTTGTGACACCGATATCATATGTTGCTAAAATGTGATATCGTATCCTAAAAAGCAAATCAAGGCACATCATATGAAATTTTGTTTATTTTGTCCGCAATTGCTAGGAAAAAAACCTGTTTTCCCCGGCGATTTCAACGTGAACGTCATTTATGTCGTCAAATTGGTCGTCAAATTGACCGATTAGTGACACAGATATCATACACAGCTCAAAATGTGATATCATATCCTGAAAAGCAAATCAGGGCACATAATATGATATTTAGCCTATTTTTCCGGAATTGGTTGAAGAAAAACCCAAATTTTTGCGATTTCAATGTGAACATCATTTATGTCGTCAAATTGGTTGCGGATTGACCGATTAGTGACACTGATATCATACGTAGCTACAAATGTGATATCGTATCCTAAAAAGCAAATCAGGGCACATCATATGAAATTTTGATTATTTTGTCCGCAATTGCTAGGAAAAAACCATGTTTTTCCCGGCGATTTCAACGTGAACGTCATTTATGTCGTCAAATTGGTCGCGGATTGACCGATTAGTGACACAGATATCATACGCAGCTCAAAATGTGATATCATATCCTGAAATGCAAATCAGGGCACATTA
This sequence comes from Ophiura sarsii, assembly GCA_035610835.1. Taxonomy (NCBI): domain Eukaryota; kingdom Metazoa; phylum Echinodermata; class Ophiuroidea; order Amphilepidida; family Ophiuridae; genus Ophiura; species Ophiura sarsii. The sequence goes on from CM069444.1 coordinate 53,175,295, forward strand.
TATGATAATTAGCAAATTTTTTCCGGAATTGGTTGAAGAAAAACCACAATTTTTGCGATTTCAATGTGAACGTCATTTATGTCGTCAAATTGGTTGCGGATTGATCGATTATTGACACTGATATTATACGTAGCTACAAATGTGATATCGTATCCTAAAAAGCAAATCTGGGCACATTATATGATATTTTCTGGATGCATGATATGGGAATTGCTCACATAAAACTCTAATATGTTTCACACTTGTTACAAGCATTTCCCTTTTTAAAGGTTTTTTTATTTGGCTCAGTGTATAACAAGTTCAATAACCTTGTAATCCGAGTGTAACATGTGCATTTATGCAGACGTAACCGCACCATGCACAGTGTATTACGATACACTACATTTCATAACATTGAGAGGCCTTGCAATACGCACCAGTTGCATAAGACCAGTGTGGGAATTGTTTGAAATGATTTGAGAAATGATTGAACTGATTATAAGGTGAGTAGTTTAGATGCTTTATCTTTTATCTAGTATATTATCAGATTCCCATAGCACAAACTATTTAACACTATTCATGCAGCTATTGGTTTTACCATAATTATACAAAACAGATTTTTTCAGACACCTTTCCCCAACTTTCTAAGTCTATCTCAAGGATTACTGAACCAATTCTAGGCATGTCTGTACTTATTTCAATACATTTCTCAGAGTAATTCCAAATATGGTAATGAAATTCAATAATTTTGACATTTTTGAAACATATTGGAATGTTGTCTGCAGACGCCTGCCGCATGGAAAATGTTAAGTAAAGTTTAAAGGATTTTTATGGCAACAAATGATATAGATAACCAACCAAGATGATGCAGACCATCATAGAAAATAATCACATACTCGGAATGAAATGTTAAATGCCTGTGTAATATTGAGCTGATCAAGTGTTGGTCAAGCAAATTTAAGAAAAGATCCCCCTGGTGCCTTAACTCACCTATATCTGCACTAGCAAACTCAATCAATCTGCGTGCCACAAAGAGGGGGTCCTCTCCTCCCATCAGCATACGAGCCATCCAATAGAGGGCGGCGTTTGCATCAGAGCCCCGCATTGATTTATGTAATGCCGAGATGCAGTTGTAGTGTTCATCGCCTATTTGATAAAAATATATAGCAAGATTTAAAATAAATATGACTTATTTTGAAATGGCTCGTTGCATATTCAGGGCAGAGTTAGAGTAAAAAAGTTAATTAAATACAAACTGTTCAACTATCAATAAGATTAATGTATTTTTCAAAGATATGCATTACGCTTAGGCAAACAACAAAAAACTGTTTGGTTTTCCTCGACCGACCGACCGTGCACCCTGGTCCCGACCCATTTTTGTTTCAAATTTTTTTTTTCTCCGAAAGTTCTTGATTTTTTGGGGGTTAAATCTTCTGGAAACAGGACAATATTACCTCTACCCACATGTACTTGTGAGTTTTAATAGTCTGAGAGGATTTCAGTGTAAATATTGAACATTTGTTGTTGTTGCATATCGTTGTTATTGGTTTCAAGTTTTAATAACATATGTGCGACTCTTTCTGTGATTTTGATTTTAACTTCCTGTTGGCTAAACTTTAAGCATCCACTGGTATAAGAGGGAAAAAAAATTAAAAATTAAAAAAATCTGCCCACCCGCCCCTCCTCTCTGGAGGACAACCACACAATTGAGGGGGACGGGACATGTTTTAGTCCAAAACGGCCCGAAAAAACGCTTTACACAATGGGAAATGGGCCGTTTTTCGGAAAAATTGGGGTGGGGGCGTTTCACAAAAAAGTTAGTTAGTAACAAAAAAGGTACATTGGTACCAAAAAAAGGTACATTGGTATCAAAAAAGGTACATTGATACAACAACAAAAGGACCCCCCCCCCCCCCCCCCCTAGTTACGGGCCTGAATAAGTCACATAGTGTACTCTTCGCAAGTCAACTGGATTTGAGACAAAATGGTATCACATACGTCACTATGTCTTGCAGATCCGGATTATGGTACATCACTATGTCTTTGGACCAACAATATATTTCTTAATACCTGCTCTATCATACTGGATATGAGATCTTTGTAGTCCTTCCTTCACATGACATGATTTGATCACTCTCATTGGCCCATCATCATCATCACCACTGTTTGACGAATCAGAATCCTTGTTGCTCCCTGATGTAAGCACACAGCCTTTTGAATTGTGATAGGCTGACTGTGATTGGACGGTCATCTGTAGAGCATTAAGTGCAGCCCTGGCATCACCATCACACAGATTGGCTAGCGTGGTTATGGCATACCGCTCAATGTAGATCTGGTGGCTGGGGGTGAATAATAAAACAATGGAAAATTAGAGGTAGCTGTATGTCAGAGTTGGAGTTATTATTAGAATATTAGAATATGCTCTGATATCACTGCATGGAGTAAAATGAATGAAGTATATGTTTATCTCAACAATTTGAAACCTATACTAATTTTTCTGTCTATGAGACCAACAGCATCTCCACTATTTGTAGTGTACCAGCAGGGCCAGATAAAAATGTAAATTTCAAGAGAACCAAACTTTGAAAAATCCCCTTCATAAAGACATTTTCCTGTATCTCTTTCTTTATTTTATACCTAAAATGTCTCTCCAAAATCAGAATTTCCATCCAAAGCCTAAAATCTCCCTGGAACCCGGTTCCTGAGTTCCCTCTTTTTTCGCACCATGTCTACCACCGTACCTTTTGCTCGCATTCTCGTCATTCCCAATTGGCTCTTCCTCCTCATCAAGAATCACCACTCCAAGTTCAACAAGCGCCCTCTCTAGTATGCTGGTCAGACCGTCGACCGATAGTTTATTGAGGACGACTACTCGGCATCTACTCAGGAGGGCAGAGTTTACTTTAAACGATGGGTTTTCTGTGGTTGCTCCAATGAGAGTAATAGTACCATTCTCTACATGAGGAAGGAATGTATCCTATGAAGAAATGTTTGAAATAGATTAGGTAAATTTGAAAAATAATTTGAGGTGTTTTTATCCCAAAATCAACAATGTCTCAACAATGTTTTGAAATTTCATAAATTGATCATTTTTAAAAAATCAGATTTTTCACAGAATTTGAAATAACAACATCTCAAATTTACAAAAAACAACCAGATGGGTCAGTTGGACTTGTAGACCAGAGTTTTTTTGTTGTCTTACCTTAAACAATTCTGAGAGTAAGTAAGATGAAATGAAATTCAATGATTGCATCCAATGATAATAAAGACTGTCCATGACTGTGGCAAGAACTTTTCAATTTCGTGTGTTACACTTCGTCTCATAGTTGGGGTTTTATTCTCATACATGTAGTCTATAAATGCTACATTTTCACAAATGTTGATATAATTAGATTCAAATTAAATCATTCCTTGAATAGGTAGGTATGACATTCTCCCAGTCCCACTTTTGGCGGACAAAAATCAGGCCTTTATTTCTAGAAACCAGTGGCGTTATTGACTTTCTGAGTGTGAATGTCTGCCTCTAAGTAGGAGTAGGCTTCAAATTAAATCATTTCTTGAATAGGTAGGTATGACATTCTCCCAGTCCCACTTTTGGCCGACAAAAATCAGGCCTTTATTTCTAGAAACCAGTGGCGTTATTGACTTTCTGAGTGTGAATGTCTGCCTCTAAGTAGGAGTAGGCTTCAAATTAAATCATTTCTTGAATAGGTAGGTATGACATTCTCCCAGTCCCACTTTTGGCCGACAAAAATCAGGCCTTTATTTCTAGAAACCAGTGGCGTTATTGACTTTCTGAGTGTGAATGTCTGCCTCTAAGTAGGAGTAGGCAGGCTATAGAGGGTGAGAACAAGACCATTACACCATAATTTGATGAGATGATGCATACTGACACCATATTCAGAAAAAAATGTGAAATCCTGGTTGCCCTGGCCAAGAAATTTCAAAATTACCGCCATTTTGGCAAAAACAGTTTTTTGATCATACCTGGCAGCAAGGTTCTAGCCAGGACCATTTTAGTGCTGGGCAAATTTACTGACGGCGAACGGAGAAAGTGTAGCGAACGAAGTGCAGTGGATCATGGCATGGGATCCAGAGGCCTTCTTAATGTCTTTTTAGGGTTTTTTAATGCACTTTGAGGGTTCCTGCCACATAATTTCTTGTTTTATGAGGCAGTTTAATGATTTTATCCACAAATTGTTAAAAAATAAACCAAAAAAACCCAGTGCTGCCCACCGTAGCTAGAACCCTGCCTGGCAGGATTTTTGTGGTGGTTTATGGGGACAAGGGATAATATGATGCAATTTTGATCTCACCTTTTTGTTTTCATGAAAATGGCCTTTTTAGAATAAAATTGGACTGTGAGGTCGCTGTACAAAAAGTACCTTTCGCATCCATAAATTTCAAATTTAAATGTTGGAACATAATGGGAGGTTTCACATTTTTAGCATGTCCTGAAAATGTGAGCAAATTAGTATTGGTTGTTTTGATGCTACACACGTTTGAATGTGATCTAATTGTCCCTATTGAAAACACACACTAATGAAAGTTCATTGACCTCTGTACTTTCCTATGGAAGTGATTTCAAAGTGTTTCGATCATTTTGAAATGGATGCCACAGTATACAGAAATGAGGTACCATGCTCAAATGGTCAGGAAAGGCTTATTTGACATTTCTTAACATATTCCATGTATAAACATTAATTTTTATCAATGCGATGGCTACCTTTTTGCATAGCGCCCTCATAGTCCAATTAATTTCAAGCTAAATTGGCCATTGCAGCAAAACGAAAGGGTTAGATGATACAAAACCAACATAGAATGAAACCTTGTACCCCAAAACATGGGTATTTGAGTTTTTGCCAAAATGGAAGCAATGTTGGGTTTTTTGGCCAGGGCAACTCAAATTTTCCTTTTTTTCAAACAAAAATTCTGAATATGGTGTCATCTCATCAAACTTAGGTGTGATGAGCGTGTTCTGAAAATGTGACCCATTAATGACCCTGTATAGCCAGCACACTCCTACTTTTAAATGTATCAATTGGGAAACAATGTGTCTTTTTTGAAAGACATGTATGTTTTCCAATTATTAACAATTATTTATTTTTTAAATCTCATTTTGTTTGTTTTGTATTAACACAAAGACCAGCATAACACATGACATTTTAAAGAACAAGCAGCTTTGTCAATCAGAACCCCTGTAATGTTTCCAAGAGCTCAGAGAGAATCAATTACCTGTTGAGCTTTATTGAAGCGATGAATCTCATCAATAAACAATATAGTCTTGCGTTTAAACATCTTCTGTTCATTCTTAGCAGCCCCTATAACTTCCTTCACCTGTGCAACATTACTGGTTGTTGCCGACAGTGTAATAAAGCGACACTGGCCCTTCTTCTTTGCTCTCTGAGAGATTATGGTGGCCAATGTTGTCTGAAAAGAGGAGAGAGTATAATGGTAATCATATGGTTGAAGTTTAAATGAGATGTATACCAATGAATATTAGATGACATTTTAGAGCCCCTTATGACACAAAAAAAGAAATAAATAAAAGCAACTATTATGGAATGATTTCCCAAATTCTCTTCCAACGCTTCATTAATTAAAGGGAAGCGGTCATGGTGAGGAGTCTAACGAAAATTGAACAGCGCGCGGCGACTATTTGAATCTAAACAAGTTGGACATTGGCGCAGTCTGTAATTGTTCTACGTATGTTTACATGCAAGCGGTATTGTGTGCGACTCTACAACAATCTCTTAACCCAATGTGAACGGCGCGCTCAATCAACAACCCTTCATTTGATTGAACGCATTTTCTATCGTGTGATATAAGTGATGTATTAGTTATTAGCTAAGGTTTAGCTGGACCAACAATCGCCGTCAGCGGTTCTTTTCCTCACCATGACCGCTTTCCTTTAAGAAGATGATAGAGCTGAACTGAATGAAGGCCTATGGATAATAACATCGCTATTCTTCCTCACCTGAGTTGGTAGAGCACCGGTCTAGTAACCCGGAGGTCCCAAGTTCAATTCCTGGTTGGTCAGTGATTTTTTCACTGGCTTTATTTATGTTGTGTGGAGAAAACACAATTAACACAATTAATGTGTATAAATGCAACTATGTCTCAAGATAAGGAACAATTGAGACTTTAAAAAACATTCTCATTTACAGATCTCAGAGGCACTTGAACTCCAAAATGCAAACATTTGGCCGATTCACATGTTCTTTGCAGACCCTTATATTTGGCCACCCACGAACCCTTTAAGGCCTGTCAGTAGTATCATCGTCTTAAGAAAGGCCTGAGGATATTCAATTTTTGGGCATATTGCTTACCTTGCCACATCCTGGGGGTCCCCACAATATCATTGATGGTACTTCATCAGCTTCCAACAATCGTCTCAACATGGAGTTCCTGCCTACGGATTTATCCTGTCCTATGTAATCTTCCAGACATCTTGGCCTCATTCTCTCTGGCAATGGTCTAAAATCAGGCTTAGAGTTGGCCTGATTTGATGGGGTTAAGCGAGGCGTGACTGAGTTGCGAGGTTCATTTGAGTTGTGTGGAGTTTGGTCCTGATTTAGACCTGTGAATTTTTGTGAAGATGAAGCTCTTTGAGATACGAATGCCGATTCTGTTTTCTGTGCAACAAATGTTTTCACTTTTGGTCCTTTTGATGAGTCTTTAGTGGATTCAAGTTCATGCGGCTCTTGACCTTTTCTGTCACTATCCTTCCCTCCGTGGCCTTTTGAAGAGCTTCTCATTAAGGAACCCCAAGCAGAACGCTTTTTGGGTTGTAAATCCAGATCAATATCACCAGATGTTTCTTCTGTTTCTGGCTTATCCCCACGTTTCCTTTTTTGGCTTGATTTGCCTGGAGTAGATATATGGTCTATTTCTGCAGCTGGCACTGGTGGTGCATCTGGGCATGATAAATCCTGTGCTGTTTTACCTCCACTAGACAGACATTTGTCAACATGATTGTTGATTTCCTTGAATGAGAAAGTTTGGTTGCACACAGGGCATGTTGCATTGGAGGATGACATTTTTAGTGATGTACCATAGCATGCCTTCTTATCAAGTGATAATCTAGGACAAGAAATAATAGTACAATGAACATGGTTAAAAAGGGATACTCATGGGGACACAATTGTGTTGTAATAACATGGATTAAACATGCTGGAATACAGTAACACTAATACACTAATGGTCCACTAATAAACACTAAACAGGGCGAGTAAAAATATGCAATAGTAACAACTTAAGACACCATCTTGTTTTCAAAACCAAGTTGAAATTTATGGATTTTCAAACACAGTATCATTAGTAAGAAAAACACACACATTTAACTTTGTGAAATAGTAGTCATTTGCTTGTGAACATTTTATTCACCAATTTGTATTGTATTACTTTAGAGATGGAGAAACTCTAAATGTTATGAATTGTGTAAATTGTGTTCCAAAATGTCATAACAAAATGAAGCTATTAGAAAATTTGTTGGCAGGATATTCAAATTCACTATGCATTGTGAACAAAAATGTAAATTGGGCACCAAAGTATTAAAAAAAAACAGGTTTGAATTAAATACCAAAGAATAACAATAAATGCGTTTCACACTAAATTGCTAACAAATCTGTCTTTCTTACTTATAAAAAGTTCAAAATTCATCAATACCAATTATTGAAGTCGTGCATCACCATTTTACTGTAATGGGTGAGGAATATCCCCATTGCATAGAAATAATAGGCTAGGTTGAGCCATTTAAAGGCATAGTATGCAGTCTTTTCAGGGACCGCTGCTATATCTTTGAGTTTTTCCTTACTAAATAATATATTTAATTATCAAATTACATAGAAAATCCTGCAAGTCACAACTTGCGAATCCCCCTGGCTGGAGATTCATCTAAATGGGATCAAAGGTCAAATATGGGTCAATCTGGGTATTCTCACGGTCGCGGTTGTTGAATTTGGCGTACTCACTCCCAATAACTGGAGTGAAACTCAGCATGGAGTGTGTCTGGGGTGCTGGGAAATATGTCTTTTATAAATTGTTTTTTACCCGATACATTTAATTTTGTTCGAGACACAACTGTAGAACATTATTATTGGTAATATTTTGAACAAAGAAGAAGCTTTTTATAACGAGCAAGTTTGCAATAAAGAGTGAATTTGTTTACTCACCCATCACCGCAAAGCAATCTTTCACTCCAGGGAGTAACTTGGAGCAGCCGTAATTGCCTGTAATTGAACAATCAGGTGCCAGTATTCCATTCTGTGACATCATTGCGACCGTGAGAATACCCCATGAATCATCTCAAATCCCCTTACCCAAATATCACACTTGTCATATGAGAGAGAGCCTAGAGAGGGCCCTAAAGTTTTGATAAAATGGGTTAAGGTCATGTAGGGTCATTACAGGTCAACCTGGGTACACCCCATGTATCATCTCAAGCCCCCTTACTAAAGATTATTGTCACCAAGTTTGGTTGAGATTGAAGTTTGAATTTTCAAGAGAGCCCGAAAGAGCAAAATGTGCAGTTTAAAGCGTTAAAAATTGGGGATAAAGGTCATGTAAGGGTCATTAGATGCCAATAAGTGTACACCCATGAACATCTCAAGTCCCTTACCCAAAGATTATTGTCACCAAGTTTGGCCAAGATTGAATGAAGTCTGAGTGCAAGAGAGAGCCCTAAAAAGTAATAAGTGCAGTTTAAAAGTGTTGACAAGATTTGGGCCAAAGGTCATGTAGGGGTAATTATAGGTCAATCTGTGTATACCCCTTAAGCACCTCAATCCCCCTTACCCAAAGAATATTGTCACCAAGTTTGCCTGAGATTGAAGTCTGACTTTACATGAGAGCCCAAAACAGTAGCAATAAGTGTAGTTTATTTAAAGTGTTGGCAAAATGGGGTCAAAGGTCATGTAGCAGGGTTGTCTCCAGGCCGGTCGGGTGTAGCCGGCACTCACGCTGGCCGACCGGCACTAAAAATTAAAAAAACGGGACTAAAATTGTTTTTCTTTTCTACATGGATAAAATCATTAAACTGCCTCATAAAATAAGAAATTATGTGACAGGAACCCCCAAATAGGCTAAATTGCATTACAAAAAACCTTAAAAAAATCTAAGCAGGCCCCTGGACCCTGCGCCGTGATCCGCTGCGCTCCGTTCGCTACACTCACTCCGCTCGCCATCAGTAAAATTAGCCGGTACTCAAATTTTCCTGGAGACAACCCTGTCACGTAGGGGTCAATCTGTTTGCACCTCATGAGCATCAGAAGTCCCCTTCACCCAAAGATTATTGTTACCGAGTATGGTTGAGATTGAAATCTGACTTTTCATATAAGAGCACTGAACAGGTTGAACCTAACCAAAAAGCGATTGGCCACATACGGCAAACACATAAGTGAAAATCCACGGCGAATATCACATCTGAGCAAGCATGAGAGTAACAAAAACAAGGCGGTTCTCGAACGGCGCGTCTCGCCTGTTCATCAAAAGTGACTTGGTTGAAATGATGATGAAACATATGATACAATGTAGCACTGTCACAGAGGTATGCATTGTAGTTAATGCAAGGGATGTAATACCTTGAAAAATGTAATCAGCAAAAAGAACACACCAACCCCCTTCCCTACACCAAATTACATCAAGATAGGCCTTACAGATCTTATTTGACCCCAGATGACCTCAGATGACCTTAAAAAATTAATCAGCAAACAAAACACACCATCCCTCTTCCGTCCACCAAATCCCATCAAGATAGGCCTTACGGATCTTATTTGACCCCAGATGACCTCTGATGACCTTGAAAATGTAATCAGCAAAAAGAACACACCAACCCCCTTCCCTCCACCAAATCACATCAAGATAGGCCTTACGGATCTTATTTGACCCCAGATGACCTCCGATGACCTCGAAAAATTAATCAACACAAAGAACACACCATCCCTCTTCCGTCCACCAAATCCCATCAAGATAGGCCTTACGGATCTTATTTGACCCCAGATGACCTTGAATGACCTCGAAAAATTAATCAACACAAAGAACACACCATCCCTCTTCCGTCCACCAAATCCCATCAAGATAGGCCTTACGGATCTTATTTGACCCCAGATGACCTTGAATGACCTCTGATGACCTTGAAAATTTATTCAGCAAAAAGAACACACCACTCCCCTTCCCTCCACCAAATCCCATCAAGAAAGACCTTACTGATCTATTTGACCCCCGATGACCCCGAAAAATTAATCAACAAAAAGAACACACCATCCCTCTTCCGTCCACCAAATCCCATCAAGATAGGCCTTACGGATCTTATTTGACCCCAGATGACCTTGAATGACCTTTGATGACCTTGAAAATTTAATCAGGAAAAAGAACACACCACCCCCTTCCCTCCACTAAATCCCATCAAGATAGGCCTTACTGATCTATTTGACCCCCTATGACCCCGAAAAATTAATCAACAAAAAGAACACGCCATCCCTCTTCCGTCCACCAAATCCCATCAAGATAGGCCTTACGGATCTTACTTGACCCCAGATGACCTTGAATGACCTCCAATGACCTTGCAAATTTAATCAGCAAAAAGAATACACCACCCCCTTCCCTCCACCAAATCCCATCAAAAAAGACCTTACTGATCTATTTGACCCCCGATGACCCCGAAAAATTAATCAACAAAAAGAACACACCATCCCTCTTCCGTCCACCAAATCCCATCAAGATAGGCCTTACGGATCTTATTTGACCCCAGATGACCTTGAATGACCTTTGATGACCTTGAAAATTTAATCAGGAAAAAGAACACACCACCCCCTTCCCTCCACTAAATCCCATCAAGATAGGCCTTACTGATCTATTTGACCCCCTATGACCCCGAAAAATTAATCAACAAAAAGAACACGCCATCCCTCTTCCGTCCACCAAATCCCATCAAGATAGGCCTTACGGATCTTACTTGACCCCAGATGACCTTGAATGACCTCCAATGACCTTGCAAATTTAATCAGCAAAAAGAATACACCACCCCCTTCCCTCCACCAAATCCAATCAAGATAGGCCTTATGGATCTTATTTGACCCCCGATGACCTCTGATGACCTTGAAAATTTATTCAGCAAAAAGAACACACCACTCCCCTTCCCTCCACCAAATCTTATCTATTTGACCCCATATTTGACCCCGATGACCTCTGGTGACCTTGAAAATTTAATCAGCAAAAAGGACACACCACCCCCCCCCCTTCCCTCCACCAAATCCCATCAAGATAGGCCTTACTGATCTATTTGACCCCCGATGACCTTGAATGACCTCCGATGACCTTGAAAATTTAATCAGCAAAAATCTATTTGACCCCATATTTGACCCCCGATGACCTTGAATGACCTCCGATGACCTTGAAAATTTAATCAGCAAAAAGAACACACCACCCCCACCCCCCTTCCCTCCACCAAATCCCATCAAGATCGGCCTTACGGATCATATTTGACCCCGATGACCTTCAAAACCTAATCAGCAAAAGAACACCCCACCCCCTTCCCCCTTCAAGATAGGCCTTACGGATCTCTAGATATCGCGTCACAACGCGTCTCAAAAGTTTTAAGCATATTTGACCCCGATGACCTTGTATGACCCCCGATGACCTTGAAAAATCAATCAGCAACAGAACACACCACCCCCTTCCCTCCACCAAGTCCCATCACGATAGGCCTTACGGATCTCCAGATATCGCGTCACAAAGGTATTTCTTAGCACACGGCGGACGCCATACGGCGGACACCGGACAGAAATAGTGATAACATAGTCTCTTTCTGATTACATCAGGCGAGACAAAAACCAGATATGACTAAATAAAACCATTTCAAGTGAATCTCCACTATGAATTTGAAAAAAATACACAAAAAAATAAAAATACAAAACTGCATTTCGCATTTGACTTTTCAGATTTGCTACTGGAAACAAACTTGTTTTTTTTTGTGGCCTAATCAGCCAAAGAGGTACATGGACAAAACTTGAAATAGCGGCAGCAATGACAGCAACTTCTGCCTGTTCGGGGCCCCAGACATTAGCCCCCAAATATGGTTTTATAAGCCGAAGAGGTACATAGATGAAACCTTTTATTTAACTATTATACATTAGGCCTTAGGGTATACAAAATACCAATGACAGCAACTTTTGCCTGTACAGGGCCCCACGTCCCCTAGCTGATTTATTCAGCCGAAGAGGTATGTGGATGAAGTGAGCACAGTGGCGTAACAGCCGGGGGGGGGGGGGGGGGGGGGGCACAGTGCCCCCCCCCCCCCCCCCTGAAGGTGCTCAGCAGGAAATTCAAACCTACCCACCAGGAAAAATGGGGGGAAGGGAAAAGAGGAAAAGAAGGGGGAAAGGTAAGGTCACGAATCGCGGAATTGGGGTTAAACGCGGAAAACGACATTTTTATGAAAAGAAGAAGAAAAAATGCACAAAAAACGTCCAAAACACAAAATTTATAAATAGTCTTGAACAAAACAATATAAATATTAAAAAACGATATCTAAAATGATGTGTTTTTCTGTAAAGTGTGTTTATTTTGGTTTTATAGATCGTAAATTTGAAGCTTTCTTGGGGAAAATTACATCACAGAAAAATGCAAAACTTACAAAGCGGAAAAACGCGGAATTCGACAGTTACAAAGCAGAAAATTTGTGAATTCGGGAAAGAAAAGAGAGAGAGAAAGGAAAAAGGGAGGAAAAAGAAAAAAGAAAAAGGAAAAGGAGAAAAAAGAGGAAAGAAAGAAAAGAAGAAAGGGAAAGAAAAAAAGAAATGTTGTGACCGTGCAAAAAATTTTGACCGTGCAAATTTTGTTGACTCTACCCCCCCCCCCCCCCCACCCACACTTACGTGAAATTCACGAGGTGACTGACTGGGAAAAAAATCTGGGGCAACCTTTTACGAAAAATTCTAACCAGGAATTTTTTGGGCTATGCCCCCCCCTGACAACCAACCTCTGTTACGCCCCTGAGTGAGCAACCTCAATCATAAAAGCCATTCAACATTACAATGCATCCACTTTCTTCAATTGTGTTAGTAGTATAAAATCTGTGAAAAAAAGCTAGGAAAAAAGTGTGAATAAATTTCCTCTTCACAATGTGAAAAAAAATACAGATTTAGTGGTAAATTGCACGCGGCCGGCCCGGGTTTAATTCTGGGGCCAGCAGACATCATTTTTAAAGTTTTTTATTTAACCCCCTCTCCCTGTTCATCGTTCCATCCTCAACACACGTTTCTAGGGTTAGGGTTAATGACTTGGAAATTAATGGGGTCTTAACAAGCAAATATTACGCTTTTTGTTCAAAAAACCATCAGCGATCAGACGTAGGCCCAAAAGGTTTAATCGACTGAGGTACAAAAGGTACAAAAGGTTTGATGATCTGATTAGTTTAGTTTAAGGCTGGGAATTTCGGGTATTTGTGTACCCGGGTTCCTGACCCATTTTCCGGACGGATTTTTTTTCTTCAATTTCTTCTTTTCCAATTAAAAAAATATATCGGGAGTACAAATTTTGACCCCTATACATAACCCTCATGTGACCCATATCATTTCCATGTAACCTCTTATCTTGGTGTCACAATTAATTAAGAAATATTTTCATTTTTCTAAACGTGTTTACACATGTAAGCATACAAATATCAGTTTTCGTGACGATCCGAATCAAAGTATACTTGGTAAATATTTTAGTACTGTCAGTGTCACATATAATATGGGGATCAGCATTGCGATATACCACGCAAGCGCAGAACAGTCTAACTACAGCAGAGGTCGGAGGACAGGCCCATTCATACAGTACAAAAAATAATCGCCAACAGGGGTGCGTCATATGGTCCGTCAGAATCAACCAATGGTGCGTCACTTTTTTGACACAGGGTGCGTCATGGTACATGAAAAGTTGACGCACCTCGGTAAAGTGACGCACCATTCCCGGGGGTCGTATAGTGCGTCTTACAACTGATAGGTGGATTACATCGATACTTGGCAGAGTCCTTCTGTCAGGATGTAGATGCCAGCTCATGTGCAGTGCTGTAGGTTGTGTTCTACTACAGTACAGGCACAACCTCCTATTTTAGTTTTTAATCATATAGTCAGAATGTCATAGTATTGTCTGAACGGCTGCACACCAAACACATACATGACCTGATATATTAAAGGGGCACTAAGAGATGTGTTGGAGGCTGCGCCCTCAATTATGATAAAAACTGGGATTAGTGTATTTTTATAATTGTATTACATGAACTTAGGGGTCGTCCATAATTTTCGCCATTTTCAGTTACGTACAAAGCGTACGTAACAGGGGGGGAGGGGGTCAAAATATACCCCAACCGTACGTAACTTAAATGGCGATCTTGAGAGGCGGGATTTTTTTTTTTTAATTACAAAGTTACAAAAATTTCGCCATTTATTGCGTACGTAAGTCAAAGGGGGGAGGGGGGTAAAAAGTTACGTACGCTCTGTACGTAAGTGAAAATGGCGATAATTTTGGACGACCCCTTACACCTATAAGGATTAAGAAAAATCAGCCCTCTTTGTACAAGAAAACGTCGATTCAAAAATGCCTGTAGAGCCGCATTTTACGTCCGACAGTATCCCCCTGCAGTATGTGTGATACATAACCCGAACCATATTTGCATAGAGGGCGTTTTTCAATAAATAGCGATGATATTGTTTTAATCAAGTTTTGCTGTGTTTTTGTTAACTTAGAAACAACAATAATGGCAATTTTTAATGTTCATCTTGAAGTAAATTTTTAAACATTTAAAATTTTCAACACCACTTAATGTCCCTTTAAAGGTCCAGGGACGTGCTCATGAAACTTATTTTTAAAAGTTATACAATATATTAGTTAGAACATTTCACATGTTATTTTTCATAAAATGTGAATAAATATATTTTAAAAAAAGAAAATATGTTCGGCCGTATACCTAAACCAAGCCCTTCGCCAGAAACGCAATGAACCATGAAGTGGTTTGGGCGACTTCGCTGGTGACGTCACTCCGGGAGGAACTGTCGTGTCAATACGGTCAGATTCCCGGACTGACGTCACAGTTTCCGTGTTGTCTAAGAGGAGAATTTGTAGTCAGCAAACAATGCACCACGGTTTAAAAATATGGCCTCAAAATAACATGTATATCAAGTTGTACAGGTTCCCTTACAAACAGTATCATGACCTCGATCTATTCATTCACTGAATGTGATAATACGGCTAATCCACTTGTGATTGTATGGTTTTTAATGCACACAGCATGTATACACATGTTTAAAGTTTGCGGGGTCATTCAATTGTTCAGCAAGGCATGATGATGGCAGTGGCGTAGCTAGGATTTTTTTCAGGGGGGGCAAGATTTCTAAAATTTTCGTAAAAGGTTGCCCAAAAAAAAAATCTGGGGGTGGGGGGGGGGGGGGCGGTCAAAAAAAATCGCAGGGTCAAAAAAAAATCGCACAGTAAATGTACTACAAGTACAATTTTGCCTTCGATTTGGCTAATAACCTTGATCTTTTTTCTCAATTTTTTTCTATTTCCTTTTTTTCTCACCCCTTTTTTTTTTTTAGGGGGTGGGGGCGGGGGCACAAATGGTTTTTTTCCGTCAGGGGGGCATTTGCCCCCCCTGAGCTACGCCACTGGATGGGAAATGGCTAATATTGTAAAGAGTGTGTGAAGACATATTAGACCCTAGGTTTGTCACTGTGTTACAGTGCATTGTTGGCTAACTGTGATTTCTCCTCTGTGTTGCCTGGTAGAGCGGGTTTTTCAAAATACGAAGATCGTTTTTAACACTGATTTCGGGCGCATTTATGGTTTTTATAAATTTCTTCTTTCCCTTTAATGGATTGCTCATAAAATGTTTATTTTCGAAATCCTTGTGATTTTGTCTTTATTTTGATGCATATCAGTGGACCTTTATGACTACCTTGATTGGTCAATGGTCATTTAGTATAAGAATGTAAACCAGGGGTGGGCAACCTTTTTGAATGAATGGGCCAGATATAAGGAGTGAACAATTGACTGGGCCGCACCTAACCAAATTTTGTAGCAATGGCCTACTGTTGATTTCAAACCTTTGATTTGTGTGTGCTTAACCATATCATGTTAATAATATAATATCTCAATACAGTACAGATGACAGTGGCGTTCTTCATATTGGGGGGGGAGGGAAAAGAATGAAAATCAACCGACAAAATTGTTCTGAGTCAAGCAATGCGCGCGTGAGCGCGCGAAAATTGTAGAATTTGCACTTATTTTTGGCACGATTGAGGTATATTTTGGCTCTAGATAAGCCGTTACTAAATAATATTGCATTTTGGTGACACATTATGCGCGCGTAGCTCGTGAACATTTTTCATCTTTATACTTTTGACCATCATAATTCTATGATTCCTCGACTTGTCAAATGAACCAACAGTGTCAATCTTACACGACGTCAATATTGGGGGTGGTGATCACCCCCTCGCCCTTTTCTGGTTATGCCACTGACATGACAATTAATGGGGAAAATATACCTACGCACGTTGAAGAACATCGTGTGTGCCGATAAATGCTAAACAGCTTTGTAAAATAGATTCATTTTTTATTTTTCTTGATACATCTCGCGGGCCGCAAAAAACCCACTGGCGGGCCGCATGCGGCCCGCGGGCCGTAGGTTGCCCACCCCTGATGTAAACAAAATGTAATTAAATATAACATATTTCTTTAATAGAATCATTCCTTTAGGCCTAGTAAAAAAATATACATGTTTCCCGTCCGCCCGCCTCCTTTTTGGTAACCGCCTCCTATCATTTACTATTTACTATTTCTGAACATTCTGGGAATTTTTTTTTTTTAAGGTTAAACAAAACCTTTTTAATTTTTTTTTATAGGAATGGCAGGTGTAATAGAAATGATGTATCATTTTATAGCATGTTCATGCCATGCCATGCATGACACGGAAGTATTGAGCATTGACATGGCTTCTCAAATAGTACCATGGGGACCAAATAGTACATGTACATCCAAGTATTGAGCATTGACATGGCTTCTCAAATAGTAGGCTACCATGGGGACCAAATAGTACATGTACATCCTTTCGATCAATGATGTTTTGTTCCTCATTAGGGCCGCTCCGATTTTTTTCTTCTTCAGATTTTAGGCTCATGAAAGTCAATTGCGAGTTTCCCGTTACTTTTTTTTCTTCAAAGTGATGAGGCGACTTTTTCATTATTCATTATTTGATCAGATTTCATTATTGACATGTAAATGCATGTTTAATCAACCCATATTGATACGGTGCTCATTTAAATAATATAATAACATGTTTTTAAGGTTAAAAAACTGGTAGCCAGCGAGTCGGGGAAAATCCCGATGTTTTCTGGCAGAAACGAATAAATGCATCAAAATAATGTTCACGAAAGGTAGGTTTACGATTAAAAAAGCCTTGCTTATGAGCCCTAGTTCTCAAAATTCATATTTTAAGAAAGTGAAAAATGTGTTCAAATTGATACAACTGGCAACAAAATAAATGAATTTTTTGGGAAATCTTGAAATTTTGACGCGGTTGAAAAAAGTGATGCGGGCGGGTAACGGGAAACTCGATATCGACTTTCATGCGCCTTATCATCAAAACTTGGATCAACATTTCTTTCTCATAGAAAAAGCAATGCAATTATGGTTATTCACATTTTCTGTTGGTAGCATAGGGGTTCTCTATAATACTAGGAAGACAATGAGACACATGTCAAGTTAGTACAGGAAACCCATACGTTGGTGTGTTTTTTGTGTGTTTTTTCCCCTACCAACGTATGGGGAAATTGTATAGCGAGAAACTGTCAATTTGATTTGCTGTATAAAGTGAATGATGTGGTACTCAAATGATTGGGGGGTGAATTACAGCAAAACTGCATTCCCGTTGATTTTCATACTAGCTACGCACCTTCATAAAGTCCTCATCTTTCTTTCCAGCCACTTTTTAAAACATGAAAATGCTAAATTATTCCATATTTAATCATAATTCTCCGCCGTGTAAACGCAATGGCAGAATTTTTGTATAGACATTTCGCGATTATCGCGGTCCAGATTTAGTCTCATCCCCAATCGCAAAATAACAAACGTCTATATACGCTACGCACAACACTTGCGGACTAACGAAAATATTAAATGAGACTATTTATTAATAAAACATGGCGCCGATTTCGATAAACATCGTTAGTGCCGTTAAGTGAGTGGGCTTAGAATTTCACCTTAAATTTCGAGGGAACAGTGCATTTGTACAAAATGTTAAAGGAATGGCAAGATAGATGAGAAAGAGTAGATAAGAACAAGCACAAAGAAGTGTGTTTTTGAGCTCTGGTTAAGCGATACAGAAATTACCACAAAAATCATATTTAGAAGGAGTCATACTTAGGCCTAAAAAAAAAAAGTTTGATTGGCGTAACATGACCAAAACAAATAGGGTAGGTCGGTCGGGATTTTTTTTATTTATTTTTTATTTTTTAAATCACCTACACTTAAAAGACAGCAGTACACACAAATGAAGAGCAGCAAAAATTCCTTTTTCTTTAAACATTTTTTTAAACATGTATCGTTGTGTTCAACAATATATCATTTCGATGGGGACTTAAAAGTTAAAATAGCCGAAAATGAAAGCAAACAGTCAAAAACTTTAATACTTTGGGTTTTTTTCCCCTCAAAATAATAAAAAATATATTCAGGGTAGGCGATGTATTTAGGGTCGGTCGGGTTACGCCAATCAAACTTCTTTTTTTTTAGGCCTTAGGATGGGGACAGATAGTGAAACATGCAAAATACCCTATAGCCTATGATGAATAATACACCTATCAGTTGTAAGACGCACTATACGACCCCCGGGAGAGGTGCGTCGTTTACCAATAATTCTTGACGGAGGGTACGTCAGTGGCAGCCTTTGGTCCGTCAAAAAAATGACGGAGGGTGCGTAAAGGTCCGTCACTTTACATGGGTGCGAATGGGCTGATAGTTGACTGAGGGTGCGTATTTGGATGGCAATGGTCCGTCGTTTTTTTGACACAGGGTGCGTCATGGTACATGAGAAGTTGACACACCTCGGTAAAGTGACGCACCACTCCCGGGGGTCGTATAGTGCGTCTTACAACTGATAGGTGTATAATACCAACTGATGACAAATATCACTAAGTATGATTTGTTGTACTAATGTCAAGTCCCGCTAGCCTATCAATTTCTCCGCAAGCTAAAGTATTTTTCATTTTATTTTTCAGCCAATAACAGGAATTTCACACAATTGAATAGTACTCAGGAAAAAATATCACTAATATCAGTTAATACCACGAATTTCTACTATTTCATGAAATCTGACAATACCGTTACGGTCGTTCCTGTACTGTGTAGGCCAGGCCCGTAAGCAGGATTTTTTTAGGGGGGGGCGTATTTTTTGAAAAGGTACATTGGTACCAAAAAAAATCGTAAAAGGTTGCCCCCAATTTTTTTTAGTCATATAAGACAATTTTGAGAGCGGGGGGGGGGGGGGGGGGGGGGGGGTTAGGACAAGTTTTAGTCCAAATCGGCCCGAAAAAAACGGTTTACATAATTGAAAATGGGGCGTTTTTCGGAAAATTGGGGTGGGTGGGGGCGTTTTCACACAAAAAAAGGTACATTAGTAACCAAAAAAGGTACATTGGTACAAAAAAAAGGTACATTGGTACAAAAAAAAGGACTTTTTCAGATTTGGGGGGGGGGCGTCCGCCCCCCCCGCCCCCCCCCTAGTTACGGGCCTGTAGGCCTACTACTACTAGGCCTACTTTACTACTACTAGCCGCTACAGTAAAGAAATGGGCCGGGCCTAGCCTAGGCGGGCTTATTCTAGCAGCCTGCCCTAGGCCTACACAGTTTACACATGCACATGTATGCCATGATGCCATAAAACAGTTTAGGGGCCTACACATGTATGCCATGATGCCATGATGCCGATGTTTGTTTTCATAGGCTTGATGTCATAGCTAGGCGAAGACCCAATTTCATTCTAAAAAGTTGCGTAGGCCTAATTATGAAAATTTGTGAAGTCCTGGCTACATTATTCACGAATACTAACTAAATAGGCCTAGTAGTACTAGTAGGCCTAAATAATAGTTGAAATAAATGTTCAGTCGATATATAAGCCTAGTTCATTTCATGAAGCTACATCATCAGATCACATGGACACGTCGTGCAGGGTACGATAAAGCCAGCCAATCCCTAAAGTAATAATATTACTAATATAGGCTAAAATGCTCCACACGTTCACATGTTCATGACATTTTGCTCCCGTGAATCACTCAGAAAGTGCAACTGAAGTGAAATATGTATAGCACTAGGCCCCAGTATTATTTAGTAAGCATTTCAATGTAACAGTTCATCATTTTTAACGAACAGTTGAAATTTGGCAACAATTTGCTACACACATTTTTTTTCACAAACACGTGTCGTCAGAGCTAGTCGTCACATGGAGCTGCCACACACACACGTGTTGCCATCAATCACACATCACAATTCACATCCATGCATCACATGTTTTTTGAGCCTGGATAGTGGAGGAAATTACGTATAAATTGATACGATTCAAGGCAAATATGATCATGATAAGTTATCAGCAGTGACTTTTTCTGCTCAAATGCTGCTGCGTGAAAACAAATGCAAACAGCAAAGATTAGAGAGCAAAATATCGTTCCAACCTGTTCTGACGTCTCAAAAATGCAAAGTCAAAATTCTGCAACAAAAATCGCGCCGTCCGTCTGCTTTTCCTTTGGTATATTCAGCCCGTGTGACAATTACTGATTTATAAATATAAAATACATTGTCCAAGCTCTAAGTCATTAAACTCATTCATTTATCATATTTTGATCAAATTAGAATGGTTTTATTTTAAAATCAAACAAAAGGAATTCATATCCAAAGTCATTGAAATCAAAACATAGCTCAAAAAGTTAATGAATGACAACGGAGAGAATCTGCAATAATAGTTGTTCTAGAAAATGTTTTAATTGATTGGCATTTGGAATCCATCCAGCGTTCGAGCAACAGGTTCTATTTGCATAGCGACGAAGACATAAACACCCGAAAAACAACGAAAAAACGCATTTATATTTATATATTGACGGATTAAAATTGATTGTAAGTATGGTACCGAAATTGTGTACTCATATCATGATATGCATGCTTATAATTTGGGGAGTATTTTCGAATTTATGTTGCACTTGCAGATCGGCTCTTCCTCTTTTTGCTCAGCACTGCCTCTGCCAGTGCCAGCCTCACTTAAATGACTAGCTCTGTTTCATAGCTGTCAGTCAGGGATACTATTAATTTTGGGATAGGAAAGTCCTATACTAACACACGTAGCGAAAACGGTGCCGTTTGCATAAATTACATAAATTATGGTAATCATCGGAATGTGTCGGTGACCGGCGTTGAACGCGTTTAACAGTGTTTAACCAGGTTTAACGTAATATTTGGTCAGCATAGGTTTGAGGGCGTTGTGGATTTACACAGACGACGGTGGCCAAGCGAAACCTAAATGTTGAATACGTAATGAATAAGGTGAATAACACGTAATCCTGAATGTTAATCTTATCATTTTGACAAATTCATCATAATTAGAAGAATTGTCATCGTTAACCGGGCGATGACTGTTAAAAAGAATTCAAAATAGTGCACTCCCGTTGACATATTGGGTCGTCTGAGAGACGCGTGGCCAGCGTCGTGTCGTCTGCTACAATCACGCCTGATCAGTATAGCGCCACCAGTTCTATGCTGACCAAATTTTAATTTAAAAGTGGACCTCCATCGGCAAGCTCAGTGGCACACCCCTGTCTCAGTCTCATACGTCGTGATACGACTCAGTATAGATGAGGTGACCGTTGTTTACATCAGTAGTGTTTACATATGATTAGCGCCTGGTCTAAAGACATGCTAGGGGTACTAGTCCATGACTACTGCATACATCATACTATATGAAAGCAAAACACACATCACTGAGCGCCAATTTTAAAAGCACATGCCCTTATGGTGCGCACGCAAACCGCCGGGCAACCAGATTTAGTGCCTGGTCGTCTCATTGTGCTTAGGGATGCATACCATAACTGCTGCACTATTACACCGTAAGCATGGTAAGTAATGATCAATCAAGTGTGAATTAAAGCACCGTTCCCTGTAGGTGCGCACGCAAACCGCCGGGCACTACGTCACCGGTCACACCATCTATAGATGAGGTGACATTTGTTGACATTTAGGACGCCCTCTGTTGGTTTGAGACAAAACACACCGGGCAAGAGTTCCTATAGTTTACATAGGCCAGATCAGGTTTTCTAACTATTAACTAGATTGTGGTGTCACAGCAAATTGTAATTGTTATCAAAACTGTCTTTAAACGGCTATATCTTGCCTCACGTCCCGTACGGAATAAACCGTATAGCTACAACGTATCATTAATTGGTTTGAGCATGCGCACTTGAGTTACGGGACGTCTAGCCAGACATTGCCCTTTAAACTTGCTTAGGAATGCTATAAGCTATCGCATTTCACACAAAAAACTAAAACTAAATGAGTTTTACAATTCATTAGAAAGAAATTTCATGTTGTCTTCATTAACTTTACTGTATATTCTGCCGGGAGGGAAACAACAGAGGGTGTCCCATTTGTAAATACATGACATCATAGGTCACCTCATCTATAGAGCTATGAAATGAAAGCATATGTTCGGACGTCGCCGATTTTCGTTTCTAGTTTGCATATTTCTAGAACATTTGTATACACTTAACGGGGTTATGCATGTGCTATGTACTGTTATTGCATCCTATATAAATTTTCAGCTCCATAAATGCTACTCAAAATGAAATATTAATGATATAAAATCAGCCCTAATCACAGCGAAAATATAAACTCGTCAGACTGAAGGAGATTACGAGATGATGTCAATTCACAGTAATTTACGATCGGTTCCAAATAGTTTCAATTAGTCTCGTTCCACGTTTGACTCCACATGGGTGTACGCGTGTGTGTAACCATACATAAACTGCTCACAAAAAGTATCGAAACACTTAGAAATGATCCAATATATAACGGCTCGAAAAGGTATGCATTAATCGAAGCAAATAACCAAGTGCATAATTTTGTTCTGCGTATTTTGACGCCTCAATCGTTGAGATACGATGTTGCGGAGCGGAGTTATTGTCATTTCAATGATCGTGGGTCCAGTTTCCAAGGTGACACTCATCCCTATTGAAAATCACGAATCTGATCATTCTAAACAGTAATGCAAACCTCTTTCTATAGGGCGATTGCCACTTTTGAAACTGGACCCACGACCATTGAAATGACAATAACTCCGCTCTGCAACATCGTATCTCATCGATCGAGGTGTCAAAATACGCAGAACAAAATTATGCACTTGGTTATTTGTTTCGATTAATGCATACCCTTTCGAGCTGTTATATATTGGATCATTTCTAAGTGTTTCGATACTTTTTGTGAGCAGTTTAGTAAATCACTAGGCGGACAACCAATGTGATCATTTGAAATGGCGCTATATAAAGGCCTATTGTATGTATGTATGTATGTATATGAATGCGATCAACTGTTAACAGCAGCCGTGCACTAGCTATAGTTTCCAGTTTTCAATACAATTTATTCTATTAAAATAAATTACCAGGTTCCAAATTGTTGGCACCAGGCTGCTGTTAGTAAGATTCAGAAGAACGCACGTGACCTGTTTTCCGAAGATTTCTGATCTCAATTTTAAATGGTCTATTACCAAACTATATAATGTTCTTCTAACATATTCGACATTTAAAACCACCCAATACGACAAATTATGTACAATTAGGGTCCTGGGTATGCAGTTTTCATTTACGTAAATACTAGACAGGGAATTAATGCGCCGGGCAAACGATGAACTCCGCATCGACCCCTATTTCTTTGCCTGATTCCCGGTACCCAGGATCCACTTTAAATGAGTTGTGTGGAGCTAGTGTGGAGCCCATTGATGCAGAGAACAAGCATAAACGACGGCATAATTTGTAGAAAGGTAAGGCCTAGTAAAAAAATAAACATGTTTCCCGTCCCCGCCCGCCTCCGTTTTAGCAGCCGCCTCCTTTTTTTTTACTATTTACTATTTTAAAAAAATAAATAAAAAAAACCCAGATTTTTTTAATTTTTAATTTTAATTTTTAAATTTTCAGAGCTATAATTGGTCACCTAAAAGTACCCGCAAAATTATAGTGTTTAACAGTATATCTGATCATGGATGTACCTGACCCCTTGAGTGACCTATATGACCAAGTATAAATATTATCTTAGTGTGTTGAAACATGGACTTATCAGACGAAATCATTTTGCATGTTATGTTGAATAGCATTCAAAACCTATTTGTCATTTTATCCATTCATCCGTAAATGAAAAATCTTTCTTTACCAGATCACAGGCAGGCATACAAACAACAATTATAATTTTGTTGACCCAAATTGAAGAGAAAAAAATATGTACGGTAATACGGTATATCATTTTACAGGCAACACGTCTATTGCCACATATAATTTACAAAATGTGCTGAATTTAGATGTTTTTTTGTGTCTCTGGATAGTATAGTGGAAAATCGCTGTTTAGGAGTGTCCCCGAAACAGTCAGTTGGTCACTTTCGACTTGTCGGCCATCTTGGAAAAAAATAGCAAAAAATTGGAAAATAGTAAATAGTAAGACCCTCCCTCCTCCTTTTTTTAAAAAGTCCGGACAGGAAACATGTTATTTATTTTACTATGCCTAATCATTGAAAACAACTTAGTCGTTAAAAAACCCTCTAAAATCTCCAGAATTCGTGAGCGTAGAATAACATCGATGGTATCAAAAGAATCTGTAAGTATTGTTCTTTAATTTAGGATAACTTATATTTAACTACCAGTAAATTTATTTTTTGTTTTGAAACAAATACGACATAGGAAGTCAATGCTTGATTTTGTAGCTAGACAATGACATGGCTGACAGTGACACTGACAGTCAGTGACACTTGACTTAAAGTAGTCTACAGGGTGTATCAAAAAAATTAGGACACTTTTTAATGTCAGTGTAATACTTGTTATAATCATTGGACCATGACCAATTTAGTCTCAATGTAAAGCCCAATTAATTATTATGATATCCTGAAAATATGAGATCATTCCGATGAAAAATAAGAAAACTAGCATAACTTGCGTAAACCATGTCATTTACTGGTTTGTACAATGGGATTTACATGTATAGACCAGTAACTAACTTGGTTTACGTTTCAATACGTTACAATGATTATAAACATAGAAAATAATCTATCAGTCAATAGTTAAGATTAGTTTGGTAATCAATTTAATTCTGGCACAAATCAATACTGGCTAAATAATCCACAAATCAGATGCATGCATATTCTGTGCAAATTAAAAAAGTTCTCGAACCCACTGTAGATATGGTTCATTAGCATGATAAGAAGTAGATTTGGCATTAATAGTGTGCGCATTCATGTTACTCTACTGTTACTGCGTGAATGACCATTGTACATACTACAAAATAGATTGCCTTGCCTAATAGATCACAATTTCCTTAATTAATGATGGATTTTTCTCATCTTTTCAGGATTTTATCTTTATTGGTTGTACTTAACATTGAAATAAAAATTGGTCATGCTTCAGTGATTTAAGAAGGATTAAAACCATCATCGAAAAGTGTCCTAATTTTTTTGATACACCCTGTAGTGACAGCCACACCATCAAGCTACACTTGCATAGTCACAGTAACATGTAACTCAGGACTGTCAGTAGTTCAGTCCCTGTCGGTGGACAAATTTGCCCACCAATTTTGCCCACCAAGACAAATTGATCTAAAAAAACCTTTTCATGTACGTCCCTAGGGAGTAGGGGCATTGTACTGTAGCACTGTTGTTACAGTAGGACGCTGTGTACAGTATAACAGTATGTACAGCCAAATTTTACCCAGAGATCGAACCGTTGCGGAACCCCGTGTTGTGTGGTGGCATATAAACCCAATTTTCATTGGTATGCACCTACCGTCCAGGCTACATTTGACGTCTTAGAAAATGTCACTTGGGCTTAGCAAATACTACAGAGTTACAGATATAATTCAAACATGAAAATCGGTGGATTACATCGTCATCAAATTGTATTTGAAGAAAATGGTGTGGTTGGAGAACGTCACGAGGTCAGCCTGGTCAGGCAACCTCTGATCGCTTTCGGACACGACCAGGGAGGGTAAATTCGAATAGCAAAACAAGAGCCTCCCATATATGGGCATATGGGCATGGGTACGTGAGATGTGACTTGTAAATCGAGGGCGACGCTATGATTGACAATACGAAAGTCCTTATAAGGCAAATGAGACGCGTGATGTGACTCGCAAATCGAGGGCGCTATCACATTAGAGGCTTCAATCTCGGCAATTGGAAACTGTTTACAGTGGCACCGGCCTGTCACGACGCCTAGCCTTTCACTTGAAATAATCCAAGGCATCGAAGCACAGAGAGTGATCGAAGGCAACCCACCTAGAAGCCTTGATGCCCTCAATTTCTGGCTGATTTTACTCCATTCAAAAGTACATAATGGCCTTGGATAAAATTGGTGCCCCTTTCAAATTGCCTTAAATGGCCTGCCCTTTACATTTCTTATTTCAAGGCCTGTCTCACCCTCTTCTTCTTTTTCTCCTTCTGGTCTACTAGCACTTGCACAACATTATTTAAATGGGGGTTGCTAATCCCCAAAATATGAAAAAGTGCTGTAACTTTTGAACTATTAATAATGATATATATAAAAGTATACATTTATGGAAAGGAAAGGAGTCAGATAATCCATTAGGTCTAATAAAAAAAAAATGTTTCCGGTTACATGCTGACAAAAAAGAGGGTCGGTCAGGAATTTTTTTTATTTTACAAAAAAATAAAATTTTAGATTGACCATGTAAATTAATTGCAAAGCTTCCAAATCTGAACGCCAACTTTCGAGGCAAATTTCATGAAAACGTGCAACTTTGTGGGAAATGTGGAACGATTTGGATGGTCTGCACAGGGAGGATTCTAAGGGTGGGTGCGCCCCCCCCCCCCCCCCCCCCCCCTCAGAGTTTTTTGAAAAATCAACCCACGAATGACGCCATGCCATTTGGTGCACAATTTTCACACAAAATTGCCACACCACCCCCCGTACAATTTTGTTTTTTAGTGTTTCTAGTTAATCATATTCAAATCCACACGTACATTGTTAGTACGAGTCAATGTAGCATACTTGAACGAGCTAAATTTAACATATCTTATTTTAGATTTACACAACATACAAATCATGAACAAAAATAATTACCCTGAAATTGTATATTAAATCTAGAATATTAAATCATTATTCAGGTTTCAGCATTTTCATGTTGACATTAGACGGCGATGTAGAGAAATCCATTTTAAGTTTGCGATAGCGGCGTGGTCGACCTCGTGGTCCAGATTCGCTCAGCGTTTTACACCGTTTAAATCATGCAAATCCACGCACAGAGTGTACATAGGTTTACATTGGAGGAAGGGAATTCCCCGAACATCACACATGCGGTAAATATCTCATGATTCTTTGCTGAAACCCGATCCAATCTCTTCTGTGTAGGGGATAGGGGATAATCCGCAGCAGCTGCAGTGGAGCAACGTAAAACTGGGGATTTAATTTATTTTATTTATATTCGTACGGACGAACGGAAAGTAAACTTCAGAATTGTTGCAGAATTCATGGAAATGGGTACATTCAAATTGGACCTTCGGCAAAATGGGAATGTAAAACTAAATTGAAATGTAACATTTTTATTCTCTCAATACATTTCCGTAAATTTGGACTGAAAAAATACGAACGGTAGGTAGAAAATTAATTTTAATTTTTCAAAATGTTGATACAATTTTTACGGTCGGCAGGTTTTAAGAGGGTCGGTCGGGTTACCGGAAACAACAATTTATTTTTATTAGGCCTTAGATTTTGATAAAAGAAAATCACTTTTGGGGCTCAACATTTTTCAGACAATGTAACAAATTCAGGGTTTTTTGGTGTACAAATCCCAAAATTTCACCCAAATCATTTTTGAGGAAAAAACAATCACTAAATAGTCAGAAATTAAAAAACTAAAAAATGGTTTCAGGTCACATACATTAAGTCCTGAGTTAATATAATGACATTTCGATAATGGATAACGATGGCCGCGGAGTTCCGTTTAAAATTATAGGAATTCCTGGGCCAACATTTTAGACTACATGTAGTACAACATGTCATACCTGGATAAGTGTTCTACAGTCGGTAAATAGTAAATGTTCTCATATGGTATTTTACATTGTTGACAAACTCCCCCTCCCACACTTAAACTCAAAATGGGTTTCCTGTACCTTTTAAGTTTTTTATTTATTTATTTATTTTGTATTATCGAAACTACACCATTTCCCTGGTATTGCGGTATGAAACAGATGATTTAAATATAACTTCCCATTTCAGAAAATGGTTACAAAACATGCTTCTTTCTCTTAGACCGCCTCTATTCCATTTTAACGGAATTTGTATTTAGAGCTGGAGCTTAATAGAATCACTCTACACCGCCAGATTAAATGTGTATGTGTCCAAATATCCAGGAATGCAAATGTTTTGCTAGTTCTTCAGGAATGGAAACATGAACTGGGAAAACAAATAATATGTAAGGCTTAGATTGAAAATTGGATGTTCAATATTGAGCTGTGTGTGTGTGTGTGCATTTAAAAACTGCAACAGGTGAAGTACCTATTTATGGCTTGATGTCTCCATGACAACACCAAGCTACAGGTAATTGTAGTGTAAATACCGGGCTTATGTGTGCTATACACAACTGCTGCATTTAGTAAATTGCAATGCAACTTGCAAGCTGTTTTCTACACTATATATATTTCCTGTATTAGACAAAACAAATGTCACAATCCATAAAATGGTTTGGAAATGCCAGTTCACAAACTGATCATTTATTAATTGTAATTTTTATTTATTTCTGTCCCCAATTACTCCATTTTAGATTCTAAAGATGTTCTATACACAAATTGAGCACAACACTATATTTTGAATCCTGGATGTTAGACCTAGGCTATACTCAGATAAATTTTAACTGGAGGTGGGATTTATTTGGAGGTGTAGTCCGAATGAATGACCGACCCCTTTTGCGTACCTATTTTTTGGTAAATTTATGGCTCTAATATTTTTATATTTTCCATTTTTTGGAACATTTTGGCAACACTGGAAAACCAATGGTTCTTTAATTCCTGATGTTTGTATTTTTTTATATTTCCAAACATTGTGGCAACATTTTTCAAAAATTAGGGAAAATTATGGATTTTGAGTAAACATGGGTCATATTTTTCTTCAAAAGATGTGTTTTAATTTTAGATTCAATTTTCATAATGCAAGCGCCTGTCTGTTCACAGCAGAATGTGAAATGGTTTTAGTGACCTTGATTTAAAAATTGACAATTTCGGACAGTTTTCCGTGCTCTTCTGTGTGTTATTCATAAAGTAAATAATTAAATCAATATTGAGCTATAATATTTATAACACATTAACAGTAACACTTAGCAAAACATTCCGTACCAACAAGTGTGTCATACAGTACATTATCGTTAAATTATTAATTAGAACATAAACGTGTTTCTAAAGCCCTCACCGTCATACATGTATTTCAATAAATGCATTTCTTAATACAATGGCGTAGCTAGGAATCTTTCAGGGGGGGCAAGATTTCCAAAATTCCTGTAAAAGGGTGCCCCATTTTTCTTGGGGGGGGGGGGGGAGTTAGGGCATGTTTTACATAAAAATGGTCCATGTAAGTTGTCATAATGCCTATACACGCATCCAGAGAATGGGGCGGGGGCACAAAGGGCGTTTTAAGGTGTTTTTTCTGTCAGGGGAGCATCCCCCTTCCCCCCTTAGCTACGCCACTGGCTCAATATTAATTCTATAGTGTAAATGTTAATAAGATTTTACCCACAAAAAAACAATATATAATCTTGAACAGAAGAAACGATGTGAAGAATGAATACAATTTGATTATTCATTTGGATCATTCTGTTGTGTGTTGTAGTACTCGGACATTTTAGAAGATAGATTACCCATAATTTGCATTCCTTGGGAATATAATATCCATCTTAACTCTAAACTCATGAAAGCTTGTTTAAATCTTAAAGGCATATTATGTGATCTTTTCCAGAGAGCGCCCTCTATTCATGATTTTTTTAGAAAGTAGATTTTCTTGCAGATTTACATTTCTGATCATAAATCGTACATACATTCCAAGTTACAGAGCGATACGATTCCTTATTATTACCTCAAAATCATGATTTTAGAGTGAATTTAGACTAGAATAAAATAAGTTGTCGATATCCGACAGTTTATTTTCACTCTAAAACTTTTTTTTCGATGTTGAGGGCGTTCCATTGAAAGATCACATAATAATATACCTTTAACTCCCTAGTCCCTATGTTTTGTAAAAGATAAAACCATGGAGAATCATGGGCCGAATAATGACAGACAAACAGGGTTTTACAGGGTGACTTAAAAAAGTGTACAAAAACTAAAATAAATATTTAAAATATTTCTTACCACTATTATAAATGAAGACAACCAATGCTTGAATCAATAGTTGCATAATGTCATTATTTTGTGAATTCAGCAGAGCAAAGATAAAATCAGGCGTTTATGTGATGTGCGCCATTATTCAATTAGTGACATTCAAAAGAGCTTGTTTAGAGAAATATCAGAAATCTTGTTCAGATTATAAAATGTACACTTTCATCTAAATGGGCATAAACAAGTTTGCCTCAACCAATTCTAACCAACTAAAATTCTTTTGAAAGCTAATGAGACAGCCTCTTTGCCAGAATGTTTTTAAAGTTGAGTATGCCTTTTTTTTTACTCACCTTGTACACCAATTATGGTGCTCAAACCCAGGCTGCCGACGTAAAGAGTCTGGGCAATATACTTCTTGGAGATCATAGCTTGCCATGATTGTGCAATGAGAGACTTGAGAAAACAGGCCTCTGGCATAGCAATAATGTTGATTTGGTTAGATTAAGCATCAGACGACTGGAAAAAACGTGTTTTACGGGCGGACAGACCTGTCAAGTAGGGTCGGTTGGTCGTGGTGTTTTTTATTCTAAAATGTCACCATAATCTGCAAAAATCAGGAATTTTTAAAAAAATGTGTGAACAAAATTTTTCGACAGATTTTAGGCTTCCATGGTTTGAGCACGTAAAACAGGGTGGGGGGGGGGGGGGGGGGAGTCCTCCCCTTAGGGTTAATACTGAACATTACATTGCAGTGTTCTCAGGGGAATTATTGAGTTGAAATTAATGAATAAATTGAGTCAAAAATCATCCCGGATGCAGTATGTGTTACATTTACCCTTTTCCATCTCTATCTTTATTACATCATATGTTACAGGTTCTGTTTCTAGAGTGTCTTGCCGGTCGTCTGCTATAACTAGCCAACTTAATCTATGATAGTCGTGTAGAAGTCGTAGAAGAAAAGCGCCCACTATGGGTTGTGGTTCGTCACACAGCTACCAGTATGAAGTTGGTGATGTATGGGATCAGGTATCACGCACCGTGGACAGCACAAAACGTGGCAATAAGTTGGTGATACGAAGGCATGGATGGAAGACCGTACGCATATTTGTGTCCTCTACTTTCAGGGATTTCCACGCAGAGCGAGAAGTTTTGGTCAAAGAGGTAGGATTTTATCAGACATGAGAAATTTCAGATTTAAATTTGATATAATGTTTTATTCATCCATATTTATGTTCACATATTTGATGACCTACCGAAATGAAAAAAACACAGATGACAACACCAAATCCAATGCAAGTGTCTAGATCGAGAACTAAACTGTTAGTAGTTCATCAATTCTCAAAATACATTTGATAAAGCAGTGGCATTCAAACGTTATGAATTATTATTATTAAACAGCATTTATATAACTCCTTTTCTAAAAAAGACCAAAGTGCGCTGTACAGAGATAAAATACACACATGAATAAAAGTACCAAGTAATATTGTACATCAATGGAAAAATTGGAAATTTAACAAATTTAAAATTGTAAGTCACCGACTAAAGATGGCAGGCTGATGTTTACTCCTGATCCTGGTAAATCTATTCAACCAAATTTATAAATTCGGAGGGTTCAAAGAAATATTCTAAGTAAATCCCTTGTTCTATAACTTTCCGCAGTGGCCTTGTATAACGCTGATTTCTCCGATCTTTGCTTTGCCATAAATCAAGAAAAAACATTTGACCATCTCAACATTGGTGTCCTCCTTGATTATTTTCAGGTGTTTCCAGATCTGAGGCAATGGTGTGAGAAACGAAGGTTGCATCTTGTGGATTGTGATCTCAGATGGGTAAGTGAAATAAATATGATTCATACACTTGTTTGATGTCAAAACACCCCTACATAAATAATGCGGGATGTAAAAACACCCCTACATAAATAATGCTATGGTCCAGTGTTAGTAATTTGACTTTGCATTATTTATATTGATTTGAGCCAATCTGTTCAGATGTGAATGAGCGGCTTTGAGAAGAGAGAATTCATCCTCTTCCTCGTGTTGTTTTCAACGTCTGCAGACGTGTCGTATTGTCTCTCGTCATTTTCATTGTAACATTTTGTATAATTTGGAGCAACCTTTACTTTAATAAAGTGCCAGAACATGGCGACGAAATGTAACAAGTTGTGTTACAGACTACTCTTCGTACTGTGAGAAAACCAACAATAATTCGGTCTTACACACTCTTTAGTATTGTCGAACCAATAAGAAAGCAAGAAACTAAAGTACGCGGAGTGCATTGAAAGTGTCTAATGCACTCCATGTGTGCGCCGTTCAATGCACGCACCATACACTTTGTTTTGAATCGTTGTTCAGGAATTGCGGGTTCGCCGATTTTCACTGCGAGTGTTAGCACACTTGTTAACATGTTTTTAGTCGTTTATACATAGATCAAAATTATGCTCAAATTGTGAATTTTGATGTGTATAGTGTTGTGTATGAATTAGGTCAATACATGCGTATGTTTTGTTTCTCGAAAAATTAGACAAATCAATGCACTTGCGCAAATGTTGATATGCTCACAATAGCACTCCCCCTTCGGAGTTGTGCCATTATTCACACATCATATTGGGCTTGGTCGATTGATTTAATTGATTAATTTAGTTATCTTTTTCGAGCCATTGTTCTTGCGCTCTGTAGCTTTCAGGATCATTATGATCCCTTCGTTCAGCGTGGTGATTGCCCAAAAAGTGGAGGGATGTAAACACTTCTCTGAATGAGCTTAAGCAAACGGTATCAAAAATTAATCACTAAGAAGTTGTCGGCAGACAGTTTTGAAATAGAGGCCAATATCTCTGGTGAAATATAAAGCAAATATTAGAAAACAAATATGCTTCCTCAAATCATATGTTGTGATTACAAAGTTCGATTACCTTCAGCATTCATTTCAAAGCTTAAAATGTGCTCTTTCAAGGCATACAATAACTCGGATTTGACTCGGGCTGCCAACATGTCCATTTTGATGTGACGGGTCACAAATGTTTGATTTTTTTCACCATTCAGGGTGTGCCAAAAGATACCACATCAGAGGAGACACTGAGGACCTGCCTCGGTGAGATAGACAGATGCTATGAAGATAACATCATGCCCTTCTTTCTAAACCTCACCAGGTAAATAGGCATTAATACTTTTGGACCGGTGATTTGACATTTTGCCGGTAATAAATCATCAAAGGATGTGTCTATTTCCCACTATGTGGTCCAATTAAAAGACTGCTAAGGACATAATTATGCCCCAAGGGCATAAACTAACCTTATAACCCCTGAAAATGGACCACATAGTCAGTTGTTGACAAAATCTTAGATGATTTATTACCGGCGAAATGTCAAAATCACCGGTCCAATAGTGTTAAGAGATGGGAACATAATGGTTTATCAAACCGCTGATGTCATCCTGTTTCTGTAAATTGATATATTCAATGAATCTCAAACATTATAACTATACATCGGTATATTTTTAAGAATCACATGTGACGCGATCAAGAGGAATGTGTCGAATGTCGGGAATATTGATTTTTGAGTTGATAGTAAAAAGAAGTGACAAATTCTTATGTTTTACTTTGTTTTCTCAGTTGGTAAACTGTTTGTAACTTCAAAACTAGAAGTTTGATTTTAGTGTGGTTTGGACCATACTGTAGCATTTTTCACCTGCTTTTGAATGATGGACAAGTATCAAAATTCAAAACTGCCAACATGTGACTCATTTCACTTGATCACGTCACATATTTTCATTTCGTTAGCTATGTCAGACTAAGTTTTGAATTTAGGAAATATGATTTGTTGAAAATGAATCGTTTAAAAGCTTACTCTGTAAGGAGTGTGAGCAAAAACCTACTCTGTAAGTGGTGTGAGATAGTGTTCATGTTGTCTGAATATTTGTACCTTTTGTCTGTGATTGATGTGAAGCTAATATAGTTGATAGAGTTTGATCAGTTCCAAATTGGCGAAGCCTCATTACAGTAGCGTATGAATACAGAAGGACGCGGGCGCACATGAAGGCAGCAAGCGTACTCGGCTTTGTATGCGTAACGCTCGGAAATGTGACTTGACGGCCAAAACCGCATGCCTGTGGCCATAATCTCTCGCGTATGCTTGGATCACTATTACTCGCCAAATTGGAACTGATTAAGTTATAGTTCATTTATCATCCTCTGAGGTGTGATGCCTGTAAGGCGTACTGATGTATGATAATATAATGGCTACTCAGTTATTATATGAATACAGGGTGACCCAGAAAATGTTGAACCCAAAAATCACAAAATTCAATATTTTTTTTTACCATTAAAATAACAAAATATTGCATAACTCGTTCACCAGCCATGTGCACCATACATTTAACTTCCTGAAACATTTTAGATCATAAAAATAGGCCACACGAAACTTAAAATACGTGTAATTTTGTAAGAAGTGTTGTTTTGTAGTGTAAGTGAAGTGCAAAAAATGGTTTCATGCTACATGAGCAGAACAAGTGCCTGTTTGAAACCGTGCAATGAACTTTATAAATTATTCTGCGCAGTATCTCATCAATATTCATTTATTATGTAAATCAATATTATTATTATATAAGAGACTTTGAAACAAAAACTGAAGTCCCTTTGACTTCATTTGAAAATGTTAATTTGATAAATTCAGATCAAAAGAAAAGATACTTAGAACAGAATTAAGTTTCATATCTGAATCAAGTTACAATTTTTTTTCTCACTTTTACAAAGGGCGAAAACACCCCCTGTCACACAATCAAGTGTATCTTTAGTTTGGTAAGGCCAATTTACATGATCTAAAGTTCTCCAGAAAGCTGAATAAATTGTTTACAAAACTGTTGAAAACAGAATGCCATATTTATTTACTTTCATTTTTAATTATTTTTTTTAAGTTTATGATTTTTGGGTTCAACATTTTCTGGGTCACCCTGTATAAGGTAAGTGGGAGAAAACATTGTGGTATATTTCCTGATGCATATTATACCCATATTCAAAGAAAATTGCCCTCTCCCCTTTTCCCACCACCATTATGGTGTATATCACCTAATGATAATAAAGTTAAACTCCTCAAAAGAGCAAAAGAAGATAAGAAACCTTTTTTTGTCAATAATCAATTTTTCAGCTTTTTCATGGTTTAATCATATTTTGTTTAATATCTTCGAAAATCTGGTGTGTTCTTCTTTCTAGCGATACTTCATTCGTAGTAAACACTTGTTTCAGTGGTTAGCAACACCCACCTGCTTGAGAATGAGGGGAGGTCTCATTCAAAATGTGTCAACTCAAATTTACCACTATTCTGTGCTCAAAAGACCAAGGTCCGTATGCACAAAAAGTTAGACCTGGTCTAAGTCGATTTTAGTTTTGTGAAATGCACACCTTTAATTACATTTCCTTCTCAAATTAGCTAACAAATTGTAATCAGAAATAGCACAAAATATCTCATGAAAATGCAGAGGACAACTGCTTTTGAGACATGAATAGATTTCACTTAGACCAGGTCTAACTTTCGACCCGGTCTAACTCTTTTGTGCATACGGACCTAACTCTTTGTCGTCCGTTCAGTGAAGTGTTACATTGACTACTACAGTGATGCTCTATGACTTTTGAGCACAAAATAGGGGTGGTTTTGACACAGTAAGATTGAGACCTCAAATGTCTGCCCGGGGTTGTCTAGGTAGGAAATAAATCAGTTGAAAAAGTGGTCCTCGAACCATGGACCTCTGCATTGCAAAGCCTGTCTCTCAACCACTAGACTAACGAGGGGGTGAACTGACCAGGACATGATTTTAATCCCTTTTAAACACTGCAAAATAAAACAATACTACTAATTAGTACACACAATATTATAAATAAAGCTGCGATCCTCTCCCCGGGTTGAGAGTCATGTGGGTATTTCCATTACTGCGTATACATTACATAGAGTGATGGCCGTTCCAACCCAAGATCAGTACTGTTGATCAGAAAATTTACAGATCGGGCCGATTCAGATCCCGATTCAGATCCCGATTCCAATCTAGCAAATTATAATTTGAAACCAACATTAGTTTTCATTATATTCCAATTATTTGTTAGCATATTTTAAACGCTGAAGAAAGTTTGTTTTCATTCATCACTGAGCGCCACCATTTCTTCAAGATTACCGTACGTTCCCTGGCACTGTACTTTTAATAGAGTGATGTATGAGGGCGGCAGAGTGTCAGTCTAGTCATTACGTGATTCCATGTGCAACATCAATTAATTGGGTGGTACCAAAAATCGTAAATTACCGCAATAGCGTAACATGGAAAAAATAACATACCGGGAATATTGCTACCCATTAGATTCTAGCACACATGTTTAGAAGCAAATCGCATTATCACAGTGTTCAAAGCAGATTGTCGAAAAGATTAGCAATATCACTTTTGTTTACATCGATCCCAAAACAATGATAAAGTTATTTCAAGTAATTCGGCTAAACAATACAATATCACTTTATGGACAAAACATGGAATAAATAACAGTTGACAAGCTGAAAATTTATTTTGGTAAACAAGGTGTATTTTTATTCAACGTCTTCTAATACAGGTAAGGTATAATCCAATAGATCTGAAGGGTGATCGGTAACCTGCATTTTTCCCAATTCCATTTCAAGACCGATTCAATGCAGATTGGCGCCAAGTCCGATATCAGGATCGGCCATCACTATAATTACATACATGTTATGATGATTTACTGTGTTTGCTGTGTTTCTTCTTTCCAGTCCTTCTATACTACCGGGTGCACTGATGGCAGCAGCCCACACCCGGGCCACAGGCTCCTCCTCTGCCAGGCAAGCCATCCATGTTCCTTATAAATCATTTTGCACAATTCGGTGACAAGAAAATGGGTTGGATGGCTCTTAATTCCATAATTTGTCAGTTTGGGGTTAAGATTTGTTTGTTTATGCTTTAAAAGATGATTTGGGATCCAGCATATCTAAAGGTGAAACTTTGCAGCTGTGTGTTTTTCAAGATATAGATGAAAACAGACAGAAAAAATAAGAATTTAGGAGTCATTTTAAAGCTTAGAGAATACTCTTAGAGCACCTGCAAAATCCCCCCTTTTGATGATTTTGATAAAAAGCTGCTTAAAACGGATAGTGATATTATCCACAAACTGGGATGAAGAAAAAATATTAAACTTTTTTATATTTACTGTGTTAAGTGTTTTACCATATCAAGTTTGCAAACGATGAGGGTTGTTTTACATTTAGATAAAGTAATTCTTACCAAGAAAAATAATTAACAAAATAAAGGCAAAATAGTATCTGACAAATTGTGGTTAAAGTTAAAAAGTGTGCAAACATCTTTGTGTTTTCTTGTCACCTTTGCATTGTAAAATGTTATCCAGCTATAAATCTCTAAACAGAAAACATTTGGTGCTGTAATGTGAATTAGTTCAACAATTGTTATAACTAATAACAGAAAGCACTAATATAAAACAACTAGTGAAATTACATTATACTTTAAGTTTTCTGGCTGATACCTGCTGTGGTCTGAATGTAATGTGTGTGCCAGGGGTTCTCAACTAATTATGGTGGAGGGCCGCAAATATTTAAAGAAACACATCTCAGGGCCAAATTGCCCCCTTTAGTCCTTTTTTTAATGTTTTTATTTGTTTTTAGAGATTTTTAAGGACCATGCAACATTATGATGGGCCGAATTTGGCCCGCGGGCTACCAGTTGAAAAACCCTGGTGTCTGCAGTTGTTCACAACAATGGTATCGACTTACAGAAAAGTAATTTCGAAACACAGTATGCATTTCAGATGACTGATATCATTTCTTTATACTTTTTGATATCACTATAGCAGCAATTTCACTGGGTAGCAGGGCTTAAAATAAGGAATTAAGAACCAGGAGCTACTTTTTACACACATTTGCCCCTGGTTCCCAGATTTTCCTTCAGGACCAGGGGTAATTTGTCACATACCAGGGACTATTGAGGGGCAAAATCACAGAAATATGTCGTCCAGAAGATAGTGCAAAGGAATAACCCGGCGCGATTTTCAGTGTAAAAGTTGCTCCTGGTGACACAATTTTCAAAGAATCAGAGGCATTTAAAGATTTAGCAGGATAAATTTACTCCCTGCTCCTGCTTATTTCAAGCCCTGCTGGGTAAATTACATGAGGGTGAAAACCAAATTGATAGCCAAAATTTGTGTTAATATAATGGTTATTTCCAACATTTTCACTTTTGAGACTTGAGAATTTTAAAGGGTGAAAATTAAATTGAAGGGTATTTCACCCTTGTGAAAACACCACTGAAGAACTTTGCATTATAGCACCAGATAATTTTGTTTCGAGTTAGGTTTATATTTTGCTTGCTTGCCTGGGCTTGGTACT
Source organism: Ophiura sarsii (assembly GCA_035610835.1). Lineage (NCBI taxonomy): Eukaryota > Metazoa > Echinodermata > Ophiuroidea > Amphilepidida > Ophiuridae > Ophiura > Ophiura sarsii. The sequence goes on from CM069444.1 coordinate 53,214,240, forward strand.
ATATTGGTTGCTAGATACCTGCATTTCCTTTTCCACCCTGCTACTGTCACTGTCATAATGCTATATGGACGAAATGCAAGCTATTTCACGCAAGCATGATTTGTTGTTGTTCGAGGAGCTGCGTCAAGAATCGAGATACATGAAATGCGCGTGACGATTTCACATTTGACCAACATCAGGACGCACGGTCATTTTTTGAAAGCGTCTAGTGCGCACTTCTTGGTGTATGCTTGTATGCACGCACGCATGCACACATTGAATAATTATGTCCATAGAATTATGACACTGACTATATATTATACAAATAACGGATAAGTGTACTTTAGGACCATGGCATGATATGGACACTATATCTGATGTATACTTGGGAACTAAGGTACACTTTATCACAAGTACTAACTGTTTATGATAGCAATGCTAAAAATATTTTCCTGAGGTGAAAAATAGAACGTTCCATATGATTTAATTAAGCTAGGGTAAGTGAAATGGAACAGTTCAAACTTTCACCAAAATATTCTTGCAATTTTGTTTCTTTCACTGCATAAATTAACACATTCATATTCATTGCATGTATTAACACAAATATATATTGGCCTTATCTTCAAATAATTCTCACATACAGAATTTTAATTCTTAAGGCAGCTATTTATTTTTACAATGTAAATTAAATGTGAAATAATTTCTGCCACATGTTTTAATTGATATAATATAGGTTTACCCGGAATGACGTCACATGCCGTTGACAACAAACAACATGAAGTCAACACATTTTTAGATTGCATCATCACCAAAATATAGCCCTTTCTGTTGTACTTGAACAGAATGGGACACATAAATTAACACATCATGATGGGCTTCTTAGCCGCACTGGTGCTTTTACTAATCCCTAGTATGATTCATAATGAGACCATGCAGCTTCTAATCTGAATTTTAACTGAACAACAATGAAACATGTTATTCCCTGGGATCAATGAAGTTTCAATACCACACTGGTACCATTGAACAGAATATTTGCCCATGGAATTCCACTGCATACTCATGTTATCATATATACACACAATGCAAGTTTTCACATGTTTTTTACAGTTGCAAGTTCGAAATCGGGCGAAACAGTATGCGACATTTGGAAATTTTGCTAATGTAAACAACAGTCGCCTACACGGCCTGACGCGATCACAGGAAAGATCTTGTGTATGGTTGTGTAGAGCGTACAAGCTGATGTGTAAAAAACGTTTTGCTTTGTTGTCAACGGCGAATAACCCGGAATGTAAAAAATACCCGGATGACCAGGCGACCTATATGGGAGAATTATCCAGGATAACGCACATTAATTAACAAATCATATGGGCTGCTTATTTGCTTTTACTAATCACTATTATGATTCATAATGAGACCATGCAGCTTCTATTCTGAATTTTAACTGAACAACAATGAAAGATGTTTCCCTGTGATCAATGATGTTTTGTTACCACACTGGAACCAGAGTTGCCAATCTGATGAAGCTACCAGCGTGGTAGTGAAAGATCATTGTACACGGAGAGTACCATCTTTCACTTCTTTTGGATTTGTACACAAAAGAAATCTCAATATTACTCAAGTACAAATGCCATCATCTCATATTGCTCAAAAAATTGCTTGCTTAGCCCAAAACAAACAAATTGTTTGCTGTTGACTTTCAAAACAAAAGTATTGAGTTTAGTTCTCAATTTCTAATCATCTCAGCATGCTTTCTGGTGTATATTTTGCACAAATTTAGTTGTATAACAGCATCACTCATAATCCTTTTCCAGTAATCAGCATACTCAAAGTGTTTATTGCATGCAATTTGCTGACCCACACTTTGTATAACTTGTGCGAGCAAATTCCAATGATGCACCTCATTATCGGGTGCTTGACTATAACGCACTGGCATGTAAGTACCCACTCGATCAAGGAACCCCGGCCCAGCACTCGTAGTGCAAAATGAAGTGTTGATCACAAGAATGTGCATTGATGTCACTGCACAGTCAGATGAATGATTTATAGTGCATGACAAATCCATGGAGGTGTGGAATTATGTTGCACGATTGTCACCATCCATCTAATTTGCATATATACATATGCATATCCTACCAGCATAGGATTTTGAATACAACCACAGTTTATTTCCCCAACTAAGCACACCTGCATGGAATATTGGCGTTGTGATATCATTAGTGTTTTAATAAATGGTATTCAAATACATAAAGCATGCCTGATATTTGGGGTTCCTATACTAAATCAATATCCTCGCATGAATTGATTTTGCATGTAGAACCGATAACCAATTTAGATGATTGTAAAACAAATTTGTCCCCTTTTCAATATTTTAATGCATCAGAACAGGATAATCAATTCATTTTTACCTATCTACGATAAGGTCTATGGAGGTGTGGAATTACTTTGCAAGATTGTCACCATCCAGCTAATTTGCATACATACATATGCATATCTCACTAGCTAAGGATTCATTTCCCCAACTACTGTAAGCACACCTGCATGAAATATTGGCGTGTGATATCATTAGTGCTTTAATATATGGTAATCAAATACATAAAGCATGGCCTGTTATTTAGGGTTCCTATACTAAATCAATATCCTCGCATGAATTGATTTTGCATGTAGAACTGATAACCAATTTAGATGATTGTAAAAGCATGGATTGATGATTATGGGTTGATGAATAAAATGTTCATCTTTAACATTCTCTAATGACCTTATCTCAATAATCTCTGCAGCGAACGAGCTGGTTGGATTCCAAACAGAGGGGAAGTGCCGGAATCCCTTGCAATGGAATACAAATGGATCATGGGATTGTCTGTGACAGAAATGGAGATTATGCATGGAGCTTACAGGAAAGATAACCTTAATTGTAAGTTGTAACCTTGTCTTAACCCCCACTCCCCAAAATCCTCTGTATCTTCAATATGAAGAGCTTTTTTGCATAAGGGCTTACAGACCACTCCTACATGTTACTGATTTTGCATAATTGAGTTAATCAAATTATTGTATGGCTGTCTTCATGACTTTGATTAGTGCATCCATGCACGCCAATTGAGGCACCAACATTACAAGCCACATTCCACATATGAATAGCCATCCATTCAATAATGCAAAATGAGTAACAGATAGCAGTGGATGTAGGCCCTTTTGCAACACAGCCCTTCATATGAAAAAATCAGTTCTTATAAGTGTGTTCATAAATTAATATATTGAAAAGGATGTTTCATCGATGCCACATGTCATGTTCAGTCCGTTTCAAATTGGCAAGCCTTCTTGCAGCAGCGATTTAATACAGACAGGTCTAGAAATAAGCACCTGCCAGCCTGCCCATAGCGGTAATTTTTACGTTGGGCGGGTGAAAATTTAAAAAAGTACCCGCCCGACAGGTGGGTAAAATGGTTTGAACTCACAGTGTAAATGGTGGCATTTGTGTTGGGCAGGTATTTTTTGTGAGTTACCTGCCCGACTGGCTAGTTGAAAAAAATCTGAGTTCCAGCCCTGAATACAGAATAGCGTTTGTACGCATAACACTCTCATAAGGCAATTTAAACAGATACAGATGGAGGGGGGGGGGGGTTGGAAGCAACAGTGTACACATATTCTACCAGAAAAGCACATAAACATGCTCTGTTGAGAGTGGATGTGTGACATGTGTTCAACATCTATGGGTCAAAAACACTGATTATAAAAAAACAGTGAGTTGTTTGAAACGGTTTCCATGACACATCTTATGGGTTGCTATAGGAGCATTCAGACAATAGGCGCTAAGCTAGAGATTAGCTAGTCTTGAGACTTAACTTTCGGTTAACAGCCGTATGAATCATGTCATGGTAAAATTACCAGCTGGAGTCTAAAGATGAGATTTGAGCCCTAAGAAATTTAATGTTTAACTAGTCCCGAAGCACTAACCGAGAGTTAGTCGAGAGTGTGTCTGCCATGTGAATCCTTCAACCATATTAACCACGAGTGAGATTTTTGTAAGGCCATTGCATATCAATGCATTACTTCCGGCAATCTGAGAACTGCAGTGATATCGCTAGACTCAGTGGCATAGCTGGGATTTTTTTCAGGGGGGGGCAAGATTTCTAAAATTTTCGTAAAAGGTTGCCCCCCAAAAAATTCTAGTCACTTACCTCGTGAATTTCACGTAAGTGGGGGGGGGGGGTTGAGGTCAAAAAAATTCGCACAGTCCAAAAAGAATCGCACAATAAATGTACTACATGTACAATTTTTCCGTCTATTTGGCTAATAACCTCGATCTTTTTTCTCAAATTTTTCCTTTTTCTCTCACCCCCTTTATTTTTTTTAGGGGGGTGGGGGGCGGGGGCCCAAATTGGGTTTTTTTCATCAGGGGGGGCATTTGCCCCCCCCCCCCCCCCCCCCCCCTGCCTAAATTGCCCCCCCCCCCCCCCCCCCCCTGAGCTACGCCACTGGCTAGACTCAAGGCTTAGATTGAGGTTTGGACAGACATTCTAGATTAGAGGTAGATTTTTAAAAGCTTGAGACTTGTGACCGCCTGAACAGGCCTTATATTTGAAAAGAAAAGGCCCATGGCAGGGTTCTAGCTAGAGCAATTTTAGTGCCAGGCTCCCAATTTGCCTGGCCAGGGGTTCAGGGGCCTAATATTGATGTATTATGTGATCAAAATGGGAAATTATCATAAAAATACTCAGTTTAAGTTGTATTTTAAGCTTATTTACTACAATTTTGTGATTAATAAGTGCTGGGTGGGAGGGCTTTCATTGACTGTTAGAGTGTTAGTGCTTGGTGCAAATTGCTAGTGCCGGATGCGCCCGCCATAGCTAGAACCCTGGCCCATTGATCATAACATTAATAGATCTGTAAGTTTATTTTGGATGGCAACTGATTTTGTTCTATACATTAATCAAATTGCATCCACAGTGAGACTATAAAGGCACCAAAATGAAATGAAAGTGAATGTCATAAAGTCTATAATCCATCACCCTTGCTTACTATTAGCTCACTTCCCTGTTTGTTTCTCACCCATTTAGCAAAATGAAAGAGTCCATTACGACCCTTTGTAAGAGGCGTAGTAAGTGGGTCAATATAGCTAACAAGCTTCCTGGCGTAAACTTGTAAAATCTGTTCTACTGTACGTGTTAGGAACCCACAGGGGTGTGAGAGTTCCTCTTTTTAGCTGATTTCCTCTTTTTGTAATTTTTCTTGTTCCAAAATGTCAGCTTTTTATTTTATTTTCAGCCCATATTTGGCATTTTTACACGTTTTTTCCTCGTTTTTGTCGTTGTTTTTTATTTGTGGCCCCTCACATCCCTGAACCCAAGAATTCTTGGTCCCAAAAGTCTTTGGGTTTAAGCTGAATACTTAATCTTCCAAATTTCAACATTTGCATGTTCTGGGGTCCCAGAAATTGTGCCCTGGTTCCCCACACTCCAAAAACCTGAGAACTCTTGTCCAGATGACAAAGTATTACAATATCACTGGTTAATAAGCTCTAGCAGCAAAAAGGTTCTGGTAATGCTAGAATTAAAAGGCATATTTTGTGATATTTTCCAGGGGCGCCCTCTATTCATGATTATTTTTAGAAAGTAAATTTTCTTGCAGATTTACATTTCTGATCGTAAATCATAAGTATATTCTGAGTTACAGAGCGATACGATTCCTAATTACTTCAAATCCTGGTTATAGAGTGAATTTAGAGTGAAAAATAAGTTGTTGCGCAGACCTGACAGTTTATTTTCACTCTTTAAACCATGATTTTGAAGCAATTAGGAATCCAATCGATCTGTAACTCGGAATATATTCTTGATTTATGATCAGAAATGTAAATCTGCAAGAAAATCTACTTAGTAAACAAAATCATGACTAAAGGTAACAGGCATAATATGCCTTTAATTATAAGTGTAGCACTCGAAATAGAGATAAAAATATTATAAGAGTAATTAAATGAAACAAGTCAAACAAACATGCGTGGATACATTTTATGTGCATATTTAATGCTACAAACTTTTGTACCATGCACCTCCACCCATCATCATTTTTGTAGGGGCCGTTGACATGTGTAAGGTCTACATGAGTCTTTTCAACGATGCCTTGCATATTATTTCCTCTGGTTTGTAATAATTTCGCTCTGTGTTTGTATTGATTATAATGTTGTAATACAAATAAATAAACTTGTAAAACTTGTATCCACAACTGCATATAGATTTTAAAATTGCATTATTAACAATTGATAGCAAATTACAAGCATGAAAAAGTGAAGGTCATTTCCATGCCCTTAGGCTTATATAGTTAGGCCTAACATGACAAAAACAAATAGGGTAGGTCGGTCGATTTTTTTGTTTTGTTTTTTGAATAGCCAAAAATGAAAGCAAACAGTAAGAAACTTTTTAAAGTATAAAAATTGAACAAAGTATTAAAATACTTTGTTCAATTTTCATTTTTATTTTTTTATTTTTACATTTTTTAAAAATATTTATTGTTATTTTTATTTTTTCCTCCCTCAAAATAATAAAAAAATATTCAGGGTCGGCGATGTATTTAGGGTCGGTCGGGTTAGGCCAATCAAACTTTTTTTTTAGGCCTTATAGTCAGTTGTGTAGTCTAGTATTACTACTATTACATTTCATAGTGCAAATTACTCTCTTATCAATTATATTTGCCTTGATTGGAATGTGGGTGCATACATATCAGGTGTGTCCAACACCCGTTTATCGTATTTGAAAATGCAAGTAGCGGTTCACTGCCAATAATGAGCTTATTGATTGATATTCATGGTGTAATTGGGTCAGATGGCGCGATACTTTATTGACAACACAGTGATAACTTGCAAGCTTGCCGATGCGTAGATACTTGTGAGCGGCAGTGTAACTGTCGTCCAAGTGGTCCAATCTGGTGTGACAGGTATCATTAAAATATGTTTCAATTTTGTAAAAAATATAATTCATGATAAACAGTTGGCAAAAATACTGTAAAACAAGTTAATTTCGCGAGCAATTTAATTTCGCGAGAAGCTCAAATTCGCGAAATTATATTGCCGCGAATTGATGTGTGTGAAGATGACAGTAGTGGTAGAAATTTTACGTTCGCGAAATTAAGTTACCGCGAAACAAATGATGATTAGCAATTTGCGAAAAAAAGTTGCCGCAAAATTAACTTGTTTTACAGTAATCTGTTGTGACATAAAACATTAATTTTCACTTCATAGAAATGTTTCTGTGTATCTTATAACCCAAAGTTTACAAGATAAAAAAGCCACCATGGGCCAACGGTCCTCATACCATATGCTAATTATAGTCACTGTCATAATGCTATGGACGAAATTCAAGCTATTTTTGTTTGTTTATTTTTGTTGTTGTTCGCGTAACAGCGTCCAGATTCATAACTTGTGTGAACAACTAACTTTGCATGCATTCGTGTGACGCTTTCACGATTGACCAATCAGAAAGCGCGGTCATTTTTAAAAGCATCCGTGATGCACTTCCGGGTTTATGCACATACGCTCGTAGGCATGCACGCCTTTTAGGAATTATGTCCATAGCATTATGACACTGACTATATCATCATATCAGCTTACAAAGTTAGTATTGTAAGTTGATTGCTCCCTTAAAGCAACAAAAAAGAAACCCATTCTTAGTGCGGACAAACCTCTTGGATTTGGTTGGTCTAATTAGTTAGTGTTTTTACTTCAAAATGACACACAATTACAAATATCTGTAAATGTTTGCCATTTTTGGACAAATTGAAAAAAATATTTCTGAAATTAAGGTCATTATCTATTTGTACAAAAAAACATGTTCCCCATTTTTTAAAATCCGGGTTGGTCGGACCCGTAGAGCAGGGTTGTGGGGGGGGGGGGGGGGGGGGGGGTTGCCTTGGGGATGGTTTATTTTGAATTGTTGTCTGCTCCCCAAGTTGTTGAAAAATAATCATGATCATCCCTATATGTAGAATGCAGAATAAATATAGCATTTGTGGCAGTATACATGCATCTCTTGCAATGTGTCTTTATATGAATAGAAAAGCAAACTGTTGAAAACATCATTCAATATAGTTGAATATTAGGAGCGTATCAAATAAGAAAGAAGATCCACAACTATGCAAAAGCATTGCGTCGCTATTCTTTCAACACCTTGTATGTTTTTCCGGCCCTTCAGCATGTTTAAAGTAAAACTGCCAACGGTTATGCATAGGAAGAATTGCTTTATACATGTTCCGGGACAAGAGAGCTTACAAGGTTTTGAAAGATTTTGTCACTTTAAAATGTTTAGAGCAGACCGCCTAAAGGTCATATATACATAGGAAGTATTACTTTATACATGCTGAAGGGCTGGATGGAGATACAAGGTTTTGAAAGTATAGCGACAATTGGTTGGTTGATTATTAATTTCTATTGATTGTAAGTGTCAGTCAACAAAGATACACACATTCAATGAAAGTTCACTAAGTAAGCGAAACATCTGGGTCAAAGAATTTCAGTTTTAGTTCCTTTTATGAATAGCAAAATGTCTATGGAGCTCAACTAGCCACTGAACGGCCTTCCAAATATCGACGTACCATTTATTTTCACTCATTTTCCCCATTAACGGCGAATAGCGAAATTTCTACAGTGAGCAACTAGCCACTGAATGGGCTTCCGTATCGGCATTTTCACTTACTGTAAACATGGACATTTTCACTCTACATTAATTTTCGTGCTCCAAGCAGCTACCGCGAAAATTAAACACCTGAATATATTTATTTTGTGTATAAGTCTATGTAATGAACGTTCAAATCGTAAATTTAAAAATAAGCTAAATTGCTGAAAATCAGCAAAGCGTGAAATTGTAATCGCGTGAAAATTAGCCCCAATAACAGTGAATAGCAAAATGTCTATGGTGAGCTACTTCATTAAATGGGCTTCCGTACATCGGCGTACCGTTTATGTTCACTTGTATGATTTTCCCCAATAACAGTGAATAGCGATATGTCTATGGTGAGCTACTAGCCACTAAATGGGCTTCCGTACATCGGCATACCGTTTATGTTCACTTGTATGATATTCCCCAATAACAGTGAATAGCGAAATGTCTATGGTGAGCTACTAGCCACTAAATGGGCTTCCGTACATCGGCGTACCGTTTATGTTCACTTGTATGATTTTCCCCAATAACAGTGAATAGCGAAATGTCTATGGTGAACTACTAGCCACTAAATGGGCTTCCGTACATCGGCGTACCGTTTATGTTCACTTGTATGATTTTCCCCAATAACAGTGAATAGCGAAAGTTGTATGGTGAGCTACTAGCCACTAAATGAGCTTCCGTACATCGGTGTACCGTTTAATATGTTCACTTGTATGATATTTCCCAATAACAGTGAATAGCGAAAGTTGTATGGTGAGCTACTAGCCACTAAATGGGCTTCCGTACATCGGCGTACCGTTTATGTTCACTTGTATGATTTTCCCCAATAACAGTGAATAGCGAAAGGTGTATGTGCCGTTTTTGTTATCCTGTACCGGTAACGGATGGCCATCCTGTGTAGCCTCAACTTTGGCGCCACCTGTGGTTATCATCTGGCCATAGAATCCTACAGTTTGCACAGTGGCATTGTAGTGACCGCCCCTGTCTCCCGGTTGACGTAACTGAATCGTGCAGCGACTTGGGTTGACCTGCTTAGCCTGGGGGTTGACCTTTTGGTTGCCGTTGCGCTGTACAGCCGGTGCAGGTCGAGTGATGAGAGGAGCTGACTTCACCTCGTTTTGATTTGCCTTGATGATAGGCTTGTATGTTTGTGGTTGACTAAGCCAATCTACATCACACAAATGCTGAAGGGATTCCTGTATCAAGACCATGACAGAATGATGTTTGTCTGTGAAGTGCAGGTCTGTACGCGTCTTATCTGATGTAGTTTTAGGTAGCTCCGCGTTTTCAAGTTCATGAAGACGAACCATAATTTGATTCTGCGAAGACAGGAGTTGTGTCGGAGAGCTTATGTCAGAGGCTTCAGCGGCAAACTCGCAGGCACTGGTCATTTGGTCAGCGAGAAAGTCTATGGATTCGTTGCAACCTGTCAAACGTTTCATCTCTGTGTCATACAGGTGTTTCATGTGGGAGCGGGCTTTACCATGGCGAGAGTCTATCAGACTATGAATCTTCTGGATAGAGTCCTGCATATCGTTCTCTTTCTGCTTGAATTTATCGGTCAAAGCTTTCTGCTTATTGTCAACCGCCTCATGGCTCAGGGTCAGCTCGAGATTTCTCTCCTGTACTTTGGATGATGATCGTTTCATGCGGTCAACTACTTCTCCAATAGCTGCTGTCAACTCAATCAAATCATGCCCGCTGTGGTCCACAAGACCCGACGCGCAAATTGCTACTTTGCAATCTGCTCCTTTACAGTACATACTCAAATCCTGTTTCGGATGCCTCTTGCATCGAAGCTGCTGTTGCATCAATGGGTTGTATTTCTTTTCCTGTAGCTCGGCCATCGTCGAAAGCTTGTGATGTTTCAGAGGGCGCATTCTTTTATGTTGATTCACGCACGCCTCGCATAGAAAACAGTTGCAGTCGTGACATAAGCTCTTTGCCTGGTTCACTTCGTCATCACAGCTACCACAGACTGACTGGCTAAATATCTCATGGTATGCCTTCATGTTCTCCACAATGAAGTTATCAGGCAGGCTGTCAATGGTACCATGTGGTGGTCCCACTAGGGTATCACAGTTAGGGCAGTTGAAAGTGGATTGTTTGCCTGCATGACTCTGTAGACACGACCTGCAATACCAGTGCAGGCAGGGCAACAATTTGGCTTGGTGATCATTATCATCATAGAGATCAGAGCAAATAGAACAGGTCAAAAACTTCTTCTTTACATCTTCGTGCGTCTTTGTAGGTAACATCGAAGCAGCCATCTTGTTGTTTTGAGCCAGTTTTGTGCCAAATTTCAGTCGAAATGCGAATCAGTGATCTATAAAAGTCAAGTGCAATAAAAGGCTGTCTAGCAGTTTAGAGCTTGGCATACCTATAGTACACAGGAATTTTACACACTGCTTATCAGTGATTGGATGCAAAAGGTTACATCTACATAGCTGCCAGGTGTACATGTCATAGTAGCCTGTAGTGAATCATGATATAAAACAACAAAATAACATAAGGGCTGCCATTGTAGATACGACATTGTTGCTCTAATGCCCTCAATGTCTCCCCTATTGAAAGTGTTATGAATAGAGAAATAAAATAGTGGTATCAATTGTGTAGCTGACAAAACTTAACCTCCAGCGATAGATCATTAAAGGCAACAATAAAATTAAGTTTGTCTCAGTTTCAATTTTTTTCTTTTTCTTTTTAAACCTTTGTAGATGCAAATTGTATCATTTCTTAAATATTTTGTTGGCCATGGCAGACTTCAAAATAGTATAATGCTTGAGAAAGAAATAAAGGTATAGCATTAACATTTGAGGTAAAAAGGATATATGCAAAAATGTTATTTTAAAAGCTATCTGCCCAGGAAACAAATTATAATTTTGGTATTGGCCAACTATAATTTTGTTTTGGCCTAAGGTATGGTATGCTCCCATTATATGCATAGGACGTGACATGGTTGAATAGTTTTAAAGAGACACGCTTACAGATATGACAGATATTTCTAACATTGTTAGAAGGTCAACCCCCTGAAATATACATTTTTCAAAAATATGTAAAATTATTCATTTGATGAAAAAAATGGTTGGTTGGTTGGTCAGTTGGTTGGTCAGTCAGTCGGATTATTGGTTAGTTGGATGGATGGATGTAATTTTGATGAATCACTGGGAAATTAGTCAAATCCAAATCAGTGAAAAACTATATAAAAGGGTGGCCATAAAAAGTTTGTCCAAGGCTGGACTGACCAGTGTAAATGTTTGGTGACCATCTATATACCTGAGGGGTATTGCAGCATGGGATAGACCCTATGTGTGCGTGCGCAAAAAGGTGCTGCTGACTGCATGTTTTCGTCTGACGTAGTAGGGTTTGGGTTAATATAGATTTTTCAAAGCAAAATAAATACAGGGGAATGTTGAAAATATATAAATGTCCCTTTAACTATATTTGAGTCATAAAAACAAGTAATTTCATACTCCACAAATGTTGTGACCTCTAACTGAACTCGTTGCTTTGACAATTGTTGGAACATTATACCTGAACATTCTTAGTGAATCCCAAGGCAATACATGTAATGTAGTAGGCTGTTGAAAGTCTTGATTTTTTATTTCGTGTTACTTGAGTGACTTGCTATGGTTGGGTTAATTCCGGCCTTTCAGGGGTTATTTTTCTTCTCTTTTCTTTATTCTTTTCATATTTTTCCCCTTTTTTTTTCTTTCATTTTTTTCTTTTCTATTCCCCCCCCCCCCCCCCCCCCCCCCCATATTCCCCCCATTTCTTTGTTTTCTTGTGTATTTTCCCCCATTTTTTAAAGACACGCTTAAAAGAGGAACAGTTGACTTTGCTTCAACTCTCGCCGATATCCTTATGAACAGACCATAATTCTCAGACTTGTTATGGTTCTGATACAATTTGTTTTAAATAGTTTACACATTTGTTTCTTTACAAATGCTTTTCATAGAAATCAATCACTTTAAAGCTATACAGGGTGAGTAAAACACACCTGTACTCACACACCTGTCCTCAAAGTAAAATAAATATTTTAAAAGTTGAAAGTCTTCTTGAAGTTTTTTATTTTGTGTTACTTGAGTGACTCGCTATGGTTGGGTTAATATTCTGGTCTTTCAGGGGGTATTTTTCTTCTCTTGTTTTTTCCTTCTCCCCCCTTCCCTCTTCTTTCCATCTCTTGTTTCTTTTCTTTTTCCTTTCTATTTTTTTGCTCTTGATTTTCATTTTTTTTAAGACAAGCCAGACCATAATTCTTGGACTTGTTATTGATCTGATACAATTTGGTGGTAAATAGTTTACACATTTATTTCTTTACAAATGCTTTTCATAGAAATCAATCACTTTAAAATTAAAGCTATACAGGGTGAGTAAAAAAAAACCTGTACTCAAAGTAAAAGAAATATTTTAAAATATGTTTCTTACCAAACTATGAAGGGAACAAATGCTTGAATCAATAGCGGCATTTATTTACTGTTATCAGCAAAAAGAATCACAATATTCCATGATACCATTATTCAGTTAGGACTATTTTGGTATTACCATACTGTGTTTTTGAAGCCGAATACAATATTTAGTAGTTTACTCAATGCAGCATGATACTTATGAATAAGTGGAGACATGTATAAGACACAATAGCTAATTAGTAAGGCAAATCAAACTTGCTCAAATATTATTTTCATACATTAAATTCATAATAATGACAAAACAATGTCATTATTTCGTGAATTTAGCAGATCAAAGATAAAATTGGATTTTTGTGATGATCGGCTTAGGGTGTGCACCTTTATTCAATAGTGAACTTCAGTGCACAAACCTTAATGTTAAGGTGGTATACTCTACTACGGTGACCGGCATTGATTTGCATCAAAATAGCAGTACATTGATAAAAAAATGTTTAAATGATTTATTTTTTTCCCCCAAAAAAAGCCATTTTTGATTTTACAAAATTTTTCATTACTTGAAAACCCATTGACGTACTATAGGAGGCATTTCTGAATTCCCATATCCTGCCAAATTTCAGAAAACACATAGATTTGTAAATTATCTACCTTCACCACCTAAAATGTTTTGAAAGCTAATGAGTCTCTTTGACCAAATAAATAATCCACAGATTTTTAGAAATAAAATCCCAAAGTCGACTACAATTTTTTGTACTCACCCTGAAAGTGTTTGGAAGCCAAAGATAAAAGCCCAGATATAGTTAGAGGGACATTCTCATGAGCATTAAAGAGACACAAAGTTGTGTTGAATTTTTTATTTTTAATAATTTACTTCAGAATTCAAAATGAACATTAAAAATTACCATTATTGTTGTTTCTACTCACAAAACCACAGCTAAACTTGATTAAAACAAAACCATTGCTATTTATTGAACCTTTTTTTAAAAACACCCTCTATGTAAATATGGTTCGCGTTATTTATCACACATGCTGCAGAGGGACATTTTCTGACGTAAAATGCTGATCGCTGCTACATGTAGATCAGCATTTTTGAATCAACGTTTTGTTGAACAAAGAGGACTGATTTTTCTTAATCCTTATAGCTGTAAGTTCATACATGTAATACAATTGTAAAAGATACCAATCCAGTTTTTATCATAATTGAGGGCACAGCCTCCAACACATCTCTTAGTGTCCTTTAAAGGGTTGGGGGGACTTTTGCATGTGTATGCCAGATTTCAGTTCTAGTCAGTAATCCCAAGGGTCTGGGAGCCAGGATTACAATTGGTAAAAATGCATTATTGAAGGCAAGTTAAACATAAATTAATGATCTGAACAAAATGAGCATCTGCTGTTCTTACCATGCATTGTACATTTTTTTCATGGCAGGAATGAGGCGCCTGAACTGAATTCAATCTTATTTCCATTTAAAAGTGAATATGGGCCTGTTAAATCTTGTATTCCAATGGGTTGAAATGTAGATCTAATGTTTGCATTTGAACAGCCAGTCCATAATCTTAATATCACCTTCACCTAAGTCTTGATTCCAATGAAGTTTGATGAAAATTATTTGGCGGTTCTATCTCTCCACAAGTGTATGGTAGGTCGGCTTGGTACGAAGCTCTGTCTGAGCGTGTTGGCGTGTCCCGCTCCAGATAGCTGGCATTCAACTCCACACATGAGTGATGAGTGAGGTCTGAGGCAGCAGGAGTAGAAGTTGTCACATGTTTCAAGAAATGGCAAGGATTTGGGCAAATTGATTTCAACAAATCCATGGATTCTTGCCATTCTGTTCAGATTCTATAGTGTAATCAGTTCCAAATTGGCTCGCACAAGTAATCTAAGGGTACGTCCATGATTATGGCCACACGCACACGTTTTTTAGGGTGCAAACACGCATCACGCATATGATGCACAGTGCGCTTGTAACCAGGTTAAGCACAGTCCGTTCTATAACAGGGTCATCTATTTTGCAAATGTTTTCAAATCTTGGAGTTTTCTATGGCTTGCACAATAGCTCTATATAACATGGTACGCACTGAACATGACATACTACCAGATCATGAGAGAGCCTTTGGGTAGTTAATTGTTGATTTCATTATGGCAGTGTTGGGATACACGTTATGAAGAGATTCTTATGAAATTGTTCTTCATGCAATACTGCATGGGCAGCAATCCTTGTCCCTATTCTCATAGCGGTCGTTTGGTATCTCAACTCCTCCATAAGGCTCTGTATGTATTCTATCACATCTATCCGGAGTTATATCAATTGCTTCACCATTAATAAAGATATCTAAGCTTATTTCTTCGCGAACAATCCCCATAATTTTATCACGATATGTAAAACGGAATTGATATGTGCCATCCATGTTGTCCATGACTGGACGATAATCATTCTCGGGGGTGTCATATTGTTTAGCTTCAACTCTTGCACCACCAGTTGTCATTATCTCTCCATTATAATCATATGTGTGTACAATGGCTAGGGCAGACATGTCATCAGGTTGCATGATTCCCATAATCAGGACACATTTATCTGGATTCATTTGTGCTCTGTGATCGTAATCCTGATCCATAGTTAGAAGATAGTTTATTTGTTGGTTTAACCAATAGATCTAATAGATTGTTAATTGTCTTCAATGATTACTCAACATTTGCGATGTCAAAAGCTTGGTTCTGTAATTGTAGTTTAACAGCTCTTGATTTCATTATGGAAGTGTTGGGATACACGATATTATAATAAGATCCTCATGAGAGTGACATTGTTCTTCATACAATACTGCATGGTCTCCAGTTCTTGTCCGTTTTCTTATTGTGGTCGTTGTCGTTTGATGTCTCACCTTCTCTAAAAGGCTCGGTTTCTTCCATAGCAAATCTATCCTTTGATATAGCAATTGCTTTACTATTGATGAAGATATCTATGTGTATATAACCATACAGATAGGTAAAACGGAATTGATATGTGCCATCCATGTTGTCCTTAACTTGGAGATAATCATTCCCGGAGGTGCCATGTTGTTGAGCTTCAACTCTTGCACCACCAGTTGTCATTTTCTCTCCGTTATAATCATATGTGTGTACAATGGCTAGGGCAGACCAGTCATCAGGTTGCATGTATCCCACAATCCAGACACATTTATCTGGATTCATTTGTGCTCTGTGATGGTAGTCGAGATCCATAGTTAAAAAGTTGATTTTTTGGTTAGATTGTAGATTGTTAGATTGTATATAGTAAGATTGAAGTCTTCAATGATTACTCAACATTTGTGATATCAAAAGCTTGGTTCTGTAATTGTGAACAAATGTTTCGACAATAATACAAACTGATTGAAAGTCAGCACACAGTCATCACTATACCGGTGTAATACATGCACACAACCTTTGCCTTTTCTGTTTAACTAAGCGTGACGAGTCAGATATGTGGAAACCACCCATGCTTGCACATTGCTAGGGCTGTCATTGACATGAACTATATCTATAAAACCGATAGGGCAAGTTCATAATTAACCATATCTCAGCCAAACAGTGATAGAAAATAGAAATACATGATTTATTTGGATGTGGTCAAAATGGCCATAGTTACAGTATTAGTAAACTCTATTCCAAATTTTCAGGACTCACTACAACTGAAATCACCAACGATCCTCAGTTCGGTCCCATGCTACTTTCAAAAATAGCTTGACGGTGAAATGCTGTTGCGGGCTTGAATCGTGTTACAAACATGAGTTACGTGTGAGAAAGCCTAATGGCTTCTATCGATTTGTCAATGTTTATATGATGCAACAGTGAATATCCCTCATCTTATTAGTATAGTACTATACACTTACCATGCGGACATTAGTTTACCATATATACAAAACAGATTTTTCATAAACCCTTCCTGATTTTCAGTCTATCTCAAATATTACTGAACCAATACAAGGCATTGTCATGCTTTGAGGTGTCCAAGTGTGGTGTAAAAGTGGATAGATTGAGCCCATATATGTATTGGTCGAGCTATGAGTTTTGAAAATATGGCCCGTCAAATTTTGCCGCCCTCATGCTGCATCCTTAAATATTTTGCACTTTGGATTGTGCATATTTTGATTTCAAAACAAGATATTCAGCTGAAAATTGCTACATAGAGTGTTGATACCTGAATAAAAGGAATATGGCCTGGAAGTAGCACTCACCCATAGAGGGTAACAAATGAGTTACAATGCCTGGTGGAATTTCTGTCGGTCATGTATTTTTGTGAGATACCTGCCCGACTGGCTGGTTGAAAAATCTGAAGTTCCAGCTCTGTCAGAAATACTGTATGTCATATACTGAAGGGGTCTAAAAAAAATCCTTTTCATTTTGGGAAATGGGATTTTTACAATATTCAGATCATGGTTTTGAAAACGAGATAGCTTCTTTCAGCTATTTCAGGGCAGGGGGGGGGGGGGGGGGGGGGGGTTCTCACCCTGTAACCCTGTTGGTAACCATTCTCTATAGTCCAGTCAGGTACAACTTGGCAAATTCATCAGTGAATTAATTCTGAAGAGCGTGGACTCGCATGTTTAAGGCCAAATTTAAAAAAACTAGTTTCTCGTCCTAACTTTTTGAAAAAGGAGGATGAGGGCAGTTTTTGTTGGTGTTGTTTTCCAAGATGGCAGCTGCCCCTTTTTCCAAAACTGGTTTCACTTTTTCCAACATGGTGGAAATGTTTTTGCTTCAAAATGGCCACCACTTTTATAAGACTAGCTTTATAACCTTAAAATGGGTACATTTTGCCTGTTGTGTTGTTTTATCACAGGTTTTTTTTAAATATTGATACGTTCTCCATAAATGTTATTTATTATAACAACATCAGTGTGATCTTGAGAAGAAAAAAATTTAAATTAAAAAAAATTGTGGTTTTTTTTTTTTTTTTTTAAATGTTGATGCGGCAGCCAAATGGATGTGTGCGGGGACGAGAAACTACTATATTTTTTATTTGGCCTAACATGATGCACTTTGAAACAAATGTGTGACATGTGTGTATGCCAAAAGCGTGTGCATGTGGAATACTTTCGCAAACAAAAGATGAAAAACACATTTTGTTGCCAATGTGGAACTGATTAAACTAGAATAAGACCAATAGGTAAATTTGAAACCAAATCTAGTAGATCTCTATGTGATGTGATCAAGCAAAATGAGTCGGAACTCGCAAATATTGATGATTTGATTTGATTTTATTCAGCATATTATCTAACAAGAAGTATTGCACACGATACACCTATAAAACTTTAAAATACAATACAGATAAGCGTACATTTATACAGCAAAACTTAAAAATAATAACCTGCTAAGGATAACCCTTTAAGTTAAAAACATATTTCCAAAGGGGTCCTTGTAAAAACATATAAGAAAGGTTATACAGGGTGTCCCAAAAATTTCTAAACCATTTGAAAGATTTGTATCTCTCTTAAAATAAGTCGCAGTACCAAATTGAAGATATATCTGGAAAGAGGATATTTGTAGAATCATTTCGGTACCAAACATGACCCTTTTTTGAGGCCACTCAATATAAAACACACGCTGAAAGGTTTGGCAAAAAAAATTACAATACCATACAATTGTACAATTTGCTGCACGCACTGTGTAAGTCACTGTAAACACATGCCACATGATTTTCACATTCCATTTATGTGGATTCTTTTTCAAAATGTTTTCACTTATTAAATTTTGTGCACAACATTAATGATGCTCATAATAAGGATTATGTAAATCTGAAACTTAAAAAAATATTCATTGTAGGGAACCTTTTTCTCTTCCCTACCTCTTGCCATTTGTTACATCCTTGACTTCATTCAGCTCATTATACTATATGTTTCATATGAATGGCTGTTATACAGTACAGGAAACTTTGGTCTGTGTTTTGGCAAGATATTATTGATAGTTTGGTACCAATATAATTCTACAAGTCTTCTCTATCCAAATAATGTTTTTATTTTTATACTGTGATTTAGTTAACCAGGGATATTGAGTTTTGAAAAGGTTTCTAAACTTTTGGGACACCCTATATATATATATATATATATATATACACACACACATAAAAAACACACCAAACATTAAAAGCAATAGATATCTGCAATTGATTTTAAGATATCTGACAAACAAAGAAAATACTGTCATTTGTTTCCTATTGTTTTTACAACCCTTCAACGGCTCATATCTTTGGAACCAATTGTCTAGTTTTAAAGGGGGTTTTGTGCAAAATGACTTCCAACTCATTTTGTTTGATCCTACCACATATCTGACCAGTCACGTCAAAATGGACATGTTGGAGGCCCGAGTCAAATGTGAATAATTTGTATGACTTGAATGAGCACATTTTAAGCTTTGAAATGCTACCATGCTGAAGGTAATCAGACTTTGTAATCACAAGATATGATTTGAAGAAGCCTATTTTTGTCTATTCTTTTTCTTTATAATTCACCAAATTTATTGGCACTCTATCTCAAAACTGTTTTGCCGACAACATGTCCTTTTTGTCTCGCCTGATGTAATCAGAAAGAGACTATGTTATCACTATTTCTGTCCGGCGTCCGCTGTATGGCGTCCGCCGTGTGCCATGTGCTAAGAAATACCTTTGTGACGCGATATCTGGAGATCCGTAAGGCCTATCGTGATGGGACTTGGTGGAGGGAAGGAGGGTGGTGCGTTCTGTTGCTGATTGATTTTTCGAGGTCATCGGGGTCATACAAGGTCATCGGGGTCAAATATGCTTAAAACTTTTGAGACGCGTTGTGACGCGATATCTCGAGATCCGTAAGGCCTATCTTGATGGGACTTGATGTCAGGGAAGAGGGTGGGAGTGTTCTTTTGCTGATTAGATTTTCAAGGTCATTGGAGGTCATTCAAGGTCATCGGGGTCAAATATGGGGTCAAATAAGATGCGTAAGGCCGATCTTGATGGGATTTGGTGGAGGGAAGGGGATGGTGTGTTCTTTTTGCTGATTAAATTTTCAAGGTCATCAGAGGTCATTCA
This sequence comes from Ophiura sarsii, assembly GCA_035610835.1. Classification (NCBI taxonomy): domain Eukaryota; kingdom Metazoa; phylum Echinodermata; class Ophiuroidea; order Amphilepidida; family Ophiuridae; genus Ophiura; species Ophiura sarsii. Next base: position 53,234,306 of record CM069444.1, read on the forward strand.
AGGTCATCAGGGGTCAAATATGGGGTCAAATAGATCAGTAAGGCCTATCTTGATGGGATTTGGTGGAGGGAAGGGGGTGGTGTGTTCTTTTTGCTGATTAAATTTTCAAGGTCACCAGAGGTCATCGGGGTCAAATATGGGGTCAAATAGATCAGTAAGGCCTATATTGATGACATTTGGTGGAGGGAAGGGGAGTGGTGTGTTCTTTTTGCTGAATAAATTTTCAAGGTCATCAGAGGTCATTCAAGGTCATCGGGGTCAAATAAGATCCGTAAGGCCCATCTTGATGGGATTTGGTGGACGGAAGAGGGATGGTGTGTTCTTTTTGTTGATTAATTTTTCGAGGTCATCGGAGGTCATCTGGGGTCAAATAAGATCCGTAAGGCCTATCTTGATGTGATTGGGTGGAGGGAAGGGGGTTGGTGTGCTCTTTCTGCTGATTAAATTTTCAAGGTCATCTGGGGTCAAATAAGATCCGTAAGGCCTATCTTGATGGGATTTGGTGGACGGAAGAGGGATGGTGTGTTTTTTTTGCTGATTAATTTTTTAAGGTCATCTGAGGTCATCTGGGGTCAAATAAGATCTGTAAGGCCTATCTTGATGTGATTTGGTGTAGGGAAGGGGGTTGGTGTGTTCTTATTGCTGATTAAAATTTTCAAGGTATTACATCCCTTGCATTAACTACAATGCATACCTCTGTGACAGTGCTACATTGTATCATATGTTTCATCATCATTTCTTTCAAGTCACTTTTGATGAACAGGCGAGACGCGCCGTTCGAGAACCGCCTTGTTTATGTGACTGGTCACATATATAATTTTATTTCATTTCAATAAATAAATTCATAGTAAAATTTAATTAATACATAATTATAATATCAATCAATTTCTTTGAGTCCTATGTGATGTTGCATAAATTATTATTATTATTATTAAAAAGTTCCTTAACCCAATACAACACATAGATCAGGTAGTGATTGATGCGGCAATCAAACACCTAAGAGGGATAATGCTTTAATGCAATGGATTCACTTAAAGGAACAAATTATGAGGTAAGAGTTGGATACCATTTCTAAAACATTAGGTACAGTAGTGATTGATGCGGCAATCAAGCACCTACATGTAAGAGGGATATGCTTTAATGCAATAGATTCACTCAAAGGAACAAATTATGATGTAAGAGTCGGACACCATTTCTCAGGCATCAGTTTCACTTGGTAAGACATTGGAGGATGAAAAGTATAAAATTATTGGTCTAGGTGGTTCTATAGTCTACTGTAAATGTGAAAATGTTTGCGCTACATTAATTTTCGTGCTCTAAGCAGCTACCGCAAAAATAAAAACATGCAAACATATTTATTTTGTGTAGTCTATGTAATGAACTTTCAAATCCCGAATTTAAAAAGCGAAATGGCTGAAAATCGGCATAGCGCGAAAATGTAATTGCGCAAAATTAGCACTTTTACAGTATTTCACTTCCTCTGGCCAGTTTTGTAATTGTACAGGCCTAGCATTTAGGCAGGTGTACACTTTATAAGACTCTACTAAAGAAAGTGAATTTGGGATTAGTGAGGTGGTGGGAATACGACAAGCATCTTGTTTCCTGTGAATTTGTGGGTGCACATTACCAACTTTATTACAAACAAAGCTTTGGCCTTCAATTCTTAATTAATAACCAAAGGAATTGCAGCTGCCAACTAGTACAATTTTCCTGTGTTTTGTATGAATATTTGGTGAAAAAAATATGACCGTACGATTTGTTCCCAAAAAAATACAATTTTTTTCCCTTTCCCAGATCCCATTAATTTATTTTTTTAAACTCGAAATAAAGAACGACGCGAACCAGACTGTTAAAAACAAACTCGATCCATTTTGGATCTTTGCATATTAAATTATGGCATTTAACCATAACTCTACTACACCACACGGCAACTGGGCGGAAAAAATGTTTTTATAACCCGGCATGCAGGTTTTTTGGCTACAAAAAGGACCCAGGCTATATAACGAGGCGAATCCGAGTGTCGACTGACAGCCGTGGTGTAATGGCTAGGATCTGGGCCCTGGTGCTGGAGGTCCGTGGTTCAAATCCGGGAGGGGGGAACTTTCTGGTGAATTTTGTGGTGAAAATCTGTTGCCGTGTGGTGATCTAGAGTTAGGGTTTAATGGTGTTTTTGATAGAGGACTAATATGGCATACCAGTAGTTAATATTTTTTAAACAAAAAATATGGGATGTATTTTTAATTATTTTTGTTTTTCATGGGATGCTTTTTTGACACGCCTTGTTTTTGCTCATTTGGTAAAAGAACCATCATGTAGCCATACATACTTGCAATGTTGAGAAAAAGCTAACCATAAGTCTTTTTGGATGTTAATATGTATACAACACTCAGATAAAAATGAATCAGTAATGATTCTCTATGGGTCAAACAATATGGTATAAGCAGTAAGATAAAAGAAGCAGGAGCTTCTATAGTCACTGTCATAGTGCTATGGACAAAGTTTAGGCTATTTCATGCAAGCGTGTTTTGTTGTTGTGGGCGGAGCTGCGTCCAGCATGTCCAGATGCATAAAATGCGCGAACAACATGCATGCATGCCTGTGACGATTTCGCGATTGACCAATCAGGACGCGCGGTCATTTTCCGAAAGCTTCCAGGTTTACGCATGTACGTTTGTACGCATGTACACACAAATGGATTGTTGGAATTATGTCCATAGCATTATGATGCTGACTATAAACATAAGGCTTCCCTGTGGTATTCATGGGTGTAAGCCTTAGTCATGTTAAAAACATTGTTATGTAGCATTATGGTGGGATTATACATACATAAAGAAATAAAAATGTGAAGTATAGACCTTCTAGAATAGAAGTTGTTACTCTGAGTTTCATGCTGAATAGGCAATCGTCAGATTGACAGGATAATGATTTCTATTCCGGAAGGTCTATATACTTCTAATTTGGATGCGCTCGGCCGTTTTGGTATTGAGCACTCTATTCGAAAGATATAGCCATGAATATTTACAAATATACAAAACCAGTTGATACATAAAGAAGTACATAATTAATCATAAATCAGATTCATCATCAAGGGCCAGATCTGTGTGCATATTTGTATCCCTACCTAAAACATCAATTGCATCATCATTTGGAACATGCATGGGAACATTCATTTCCCTTAAGGGTAAATTGATTTCATCACCACTAGGAACTTGCAGGGGATCATTCATATCTTCAAAATGTACAGCAATATCATTTTTCGGTGGAACATACAGAGACAAATTTATCTCCCTATCACGTACATCAATTTCATCCTCATTCATTCTTCTATCAGGCATATCAAAATCGTTGTCAATAGGAACCAATGGGGGCACATTCATCTCCCTACCAGGTACATACCTATGCCCCGATTCTGTTTGTTGATATTCTCGACAACAAAATATACTGTTTCCCATCATGTACAAAAAAGGATTCAGAGCGGAATTAATAGGCAAAACAAATGCTATAATCCATGCAAAAGCTTCCGGTGAGACTTCTCTAGTACCCGTCTGCACCAATATCCCAAGGACAATGATTGGACACCAACATAGGATATCAGTAAATGCTATGGCCCCCATCTTGAAAGCCATACGGATATTTGTCCTCCATAGAGGAGCAGATGAGCTAAGCAAGTGCAAGAACATATGTATGTAACATATACTTGTAACTGTACAACATAAGGAATTTACACCAATGAATAGGGCTATGGAATAGAAGTGACCAGGGCGGCTACCAATAACTGTTAGAGTTTGAAATGTAAGAGTATCATCTGGTCTGTTAATGTTGACATAAGATATAGTTACATATTCAGTAGATATATTGGTTATCAAATGTCTTGCTAATGGAAGCCCTAAACATACTTCTGAAAATTCATATAATTTTCCACTTTCTACAATTACACTTACTATACTAAGAGCAATTGCTAATATCCAAATGACTGCAGCAATAACCACCTGAGATTTCAAGCCAAACATACTTTTAACAATATATACATGTCTAAATGCAAAAGATCTCTCGATACTTATAACTGTGATGAAAAACAGAGATGATTCACTTGATAGAATAGAAAGGATTCCTGAGAGTTTACACAGATGACTGCTTTGCCAATTTTCCGCTTCAGATGGAAAGAATTTGTCGTATATTTGATCAACAGATGCAATTATGATCATGTACATGCCCATAAGTAAATCTGCAATGGCCAAGTTTGCTATAAAAACCAACTGTTTTAGACCTGTATCACTTTTCTTGATTTTTGTACATGACCAACTTATGACAAATGCATTTAAGAGTATCGAACACAAACCAATTATCCATACGGAGTATTTAACCAGGTTATTCGGCAACAATTCATTACAAGTTAAATGAGGTGATTTTACTTTTTCAGGTTTACACCGTGGTCCCGTTACATTATTGATGAAACAACAAGAAGCAGGAGAACTCACATACATACTTGTGGTATTTTCAAGTCCATGGAAAGAATGTTTTGTAATTTTTGAAAGAGGGTTGTTTTTTAATACCAGATGTACAAGCTGTCTTAAACCATAGAATGTGTTAGAATGTATCATAGATAGTAAGTTGGACTCTAAGCTCAGAAGGATCAAATTATGCAAATCTTGAAAAATGTTTGCAACTAACTCTGAGAGTTTGTTTAATGAAAAATCCAAAATGCGTAATGATATTAGATTTCTAAACAGACCATCGTCTAATGTTGTAATTCCGTTGTCATACAAGTTCAGGAGAGATAATTGATTTAAACCATGAAATATATGTACTGGCAGGTCAGTTAACATGTTACCATAGACGTACAACTCCTTCAAGTTTACAAGGCTGTTAAAGATGCCTGCTTCTAATGATGCTAGATTGTTGTCACACAAGTTCAGGATAGATAATTGATTTAAACCATGAAATATATCTGCAGGGAGGTCAGTTAACATGTTATCATAGAGGTCAAACTCCTTTAAGTTTACAAGGTCATTAAATATGCCTGGTTCTAATGATGCAAGAGGGTTGTTATCAAGGCCTAAGTAAATTAAACCATGCAATCCCTTGAATGTATCTACATGCAAATGAGATAAATTGTTTTTTTGGATATATAATACTTCCAATTCAACAAGGTCTGTGAATACATCGGATTGTAATGTTTCAATTCTGTTGCCATGCAATGCCAGGAGAGATAATTGAATTAAACCATGAAATGTATCTGCTGGGAGGTCAGTTAACATGTTATCATAGAGAGCCAACTGTTTCAAGTTTACAAGCTCATTAAAGATGCCTGGTTCTAATGATACTAGATTGTTGTCACACAAGTTCAGCCAAGATAAATGTTTTAAACCATGAAATGTATCTGCTGGGAGGTCAGTAAACATGTTACCACAGAGACCAAATATCTCCAAGTTTACGAGGTCATTAAAGATGCCTGGTTCTAATGATACTAGTTTGTTGTCACACAAGTTCAGGGTAGATAATTGATTTAAACCATGAAATGCATCTGCTGGGAGGTCAGTAAACTTGTTACCACAGAGAGCCAACTTCTCCAAGTTTACAAGGTCATTAAAGATGCTTGGTTCTAATGATACTAGCTTGTTGTCACACAAGTTCAGGAGAGATAATTGATTTAAACCATGAAATGTATCTGCTGGGAGGTCCGTTAACAAGTTATCAAATGGGTACAACTCCTTCAAGTTTACAAGGTCATTAAAGATGCCTGTTTCTAATAACAATATATTGTTGTTATTGAGGCCTAATTTAAGTAAACCATGCAATCCCTTGAATGTATCTACGTGTAAATGGGATAAGTTGTTTTTGTAGATTTGTAATACTTCCAATGCAACAAGGTTTGTAAATACATCTGCTTCTAATATTTCAATTCTGTTGTCATATAATGTCAGGATAGATAATTGATTTAAACCATGAAATATATCTGTTGGCAGTTCACTTAACCAATTAGCATGTAGGTATAACTCAGTTAAGTTTACAAAGTTGTTAAAGGTGCCTGGCTTTAATGATACAAGATTGTTGTCACTTACCACTAATTTATATAAATTATTAGTGAGCCCCCAAAAGGATTCTTGTTTCAATGACATAATGTTGTTTTCTTTCAGAGACAATGATTGAATATGACTACAATCTTGAAATATTCGTGCTGTAAGCTCAGAGATATCATTCTGATCAAGAACTAAAACTTGTAAATGAGACATACCTTGAAAACATCCCTCTGCCAGTGTGTTCAACATATTCCCAGTGAGTGTAAGCTGTTTCAAATAATTTAGGTCTAAGAATACACCTTGGTTTAAGAACATCAACTTATTATGAGATAAGTCTAGCACTTGGAGAGTGTCTAGTCCCGTGAATGTTCCTTCTTTAATGCTGAGTAGATTATTATAATCCAGCAGTAGAAAATCAACATCAAGGTTGGTAAAACTATTGGCTTCTATTGCCTGAAGTTGTCTTCTGGAACAATCAAACAATGAACTCTTGATGCTTGAATCTTGCTTGTAGATAAGTAGAATGCGATCAATTTGTGAGGTGTTAGGACAATCAATTATATGGTATTGGTGGAATTCAAGGGTACATACACATCCCGGGATGCATGGAGGTAGCTCTGTTGTAGATATAGTATCATTAGTTGAGGGTAAAAAGTCAAATATAGCCTTGTTATTGATGCGAGATAAGTCTGGATCCAACAGTGAAGGATGTTGCTGCATTAAGTCACCATAAGTTCTGTTCTTGTGGTTAAAATAGTGCAGTCTGGCAAATTTCTGGAGAGTATCACAAAGGCTTGTCTGGGAGATGTGTAGGTTGCATATAGGGTACAACCGTGATGAGATATTATAGTGGGTGGCTGGCTGTGATGGCTTCATGGTAACAGCTGATAACTTCAATGTCACAGATGCTTTAATGTGAAATTCCAGATGATCGCTCTGGAATGACACATCTCTACATTGGTCTGGTTGATTTGCAAAACCAGTGATATCGGTGCAGTTGTTCATGGTACGGTTTGGTTGAATGATAAAGAAGTGATGATATAAGGACCATGAGTCCGAATTCAATACAGACAATTGAATCGCAGCACCGACAGGTGATGACACCTGGAATGTACAGGCATTGTCAAAGATGGTATTCAGGGTAACATTTGTATTGACTTCCAATGCTATATGCTGATAAGGACAAACAGTCTTATTCTCCAATCCACCAACTGCCCATATCAGTCTATCATAATAACTCAATTGGAGGGAAAGTGAAACCAATAAACACCAAACAAAGTGGTATATATTATTTGGCATCATGGTGATAATTGGATGTGTGGATTGAATAGGATATTGCCCCATGTAGTTTTAGGTGTTGTAAGTTCAGAAAGTTAATTCACTTGTGGTATATCGCAATGAATAGTTGATTTATAGGCTCAATGGTTGAAGGTGACAGTTAGTACAAAAATCAATTTAATTAAAAGCTTAGTTCGTAGTTCACTGCTGGCATATTTTAAAGTTTCCTGGTCCGATATAGCAATGATTAACAAAGTTTACGTTTACATTTCAATGGTAGTTAAATGAATTAGAAACGCAGTTTGTTGTTTTCTGGAAACATTACTTGAATCAGAAGATCAGTTTGTGGTTTGTTGGTAGTTTAAACGGCAGTTGAATAAGAAACTTAATTTGCAGTTCACTGGTAGGGGTGTCCACAGTAGTTAATGAGAAACTCAATCTGTAGTCCAATGGTAGTGGTGTACACAATAAATGAGAATTTCAATTTATAGTCCGATGGTAGTGGTGTACACAGTAGTTACATGATTGCAGTTCACTTATAGTGGTGTACACAGTATTTAAATAAGACGCTTAATTTGTATTGTAGTTCACTGGTAGTGGTAAGCGACAGTAGTTAAATGAGAACATGAACTTGAAGTTCACTGGTAGTGGTGTACACAGTAATTAAATGAGAACATTAGCTTATAGTTCACTGGTAGTGGTATACACAGTAGTTAGATGAGAAACTCCATTTGTAGTTCACTGGTAGTGGTGTACACAGTAGTTCAAATGAGAAAATTAACTGGTAGTTCACTGGTAGGGGTGTACACAGTAGTTAAATGACAAACTCAATTTGTAGTTCACTGGTAGTGGTATACACAGTAGTTACATGAGAAACTCAATTTGTAGTTCACTGGTAGTGGTGTACACAGTTGTAGTTAAATGAGAAAATTAACTTGTTATTCACTGGGAGTGGTGTACAAAGCTAATGAGAATCTCAATTTATACTTTTCGAAGTTTGCGGCGGCCTTAGCATAAACTGCTTATGCGAGTGGCTGAGTTATAAGTAGTCAACTGACGATATAGTGGTCAATACAGCAGTTGAGAGCCCACAGTACTCGACATAGACATGTCCTACTCTAGCAATGATAAACTGAACTATAACTGCTAGCTCAGTAACAATTAGGAACGATAGGTTTAATGGAACCAATAAACGGAAATAATAACAATCAGATTTTATGTCTGAATACTTTAAAATCACTTTTAATTTCTTGAGGCATTTAATTTCACGAAACTGAATCCTTGCGAAAATGTTTACTTTCGGTAATTCACGAAATAAAGTACCCGCAACTTTTGTAAGTGTTTTGCAGTAGTTTCTGTTTTGAGTAGAGGAACAATACTAAGGAAAGTCAATCCCCAGGGTTTTATCCTTGTGCGTGTGCTATTAAAGTCTTGTTTCGTTTCCTGTAAGTTGAAACAAGAAGAGTCTTAAAAAAGACAAACAGCACTCAGAAGGGGTATATTTGAATCAGGGCTGGAACTTGCGATGTTTTTCAATCAGCCGTAACTCACTTGCACTGTGACCAGCCAGTGGGCGGGTACTTTTGCATCTTCACCTGCGCGGTTCAAAAGTCACCCGCTATGGGGGGGGGGGGGGTGCGGGTGTTATTTCCAGGCCTGATTTGAATGAAGAGGAAAATGTGATGTTAAGAGTGGTGATAGGTGTTATTGCACACCCTGAAACATGAGATTGAAGATGATGTATTGTCTTTGAAATGTTTTTGCAACTGTCATGTGTTAAGGTTTAGTTGCAGCAGAGTAGAGTAACATAATATTTGTGACAAAAGTGCATTCACAGGTGGATGATCAGATGTCAGTACTTCTTTGTCACATAGGATAATTATTTTTGTATTTGCTTCAATGGCTTATGTGATGGAAACAAAAAAAACCCCAAAAAATAGAGTTGACATAATAATGGATTTTCTCTACCTAAAGGAAAATGATTACTTCTGCATAGCAGTTTGTTTAGGGAACAACTTTCATCCTTCATTTGGGGAAATATTGTATTTGGCACCCACAGTATTCAATTTATGTCCTATATATTTCCTAAGTCACCCTGTATAGGCCTACTGGAACAAACATTTGATATTCTCTTTTTGTCTCGCCTGAACTATGTTCAGAAAGAGACTTAGTGGCCACTTTTTTGTCTGTCCGTCCGACCTGCGAGACAAAAAATCTGGAGATCTGTAAGGCCTATCTTGATGGGAATGGGGGTGGTGTGTTCTTTTGCTGATTAAATTTTCAATGACCGAAAATCCACGAAAAACTGGCAAATTTGGTCTTGTTTTGGGCGAAAATGATAAAAATAACTATACCTTTTTACTTGGTTCCCGTATGTTATTTTCCCCATGTTACATCGTGCGGTAAAAATGGTACCACCCATTTGACATCGACTGGGGGATGTTTGTAGGCAAGATGGCATCGGCTGGGGAATGGCAGACCATGCTTGTTCACATAGTGTTATATTTTGTCACTTTTAAAATGTTTTTTTATCGATGCATTAGAAAAATATCGTCACAAAAATTATTATATTCAATCTGATATTTCATTAAGTATTTTCACAATGATACACAATGAAAAAGGGGAAATAGTTATTCTTAATTTTCATTTACGTCCAGGAAGAGGATGTAAAATGTAAACAATATGGCCATTTGCATGAGATCACGTTTTGACTTAAAACTAAGTTTGAAGAAGTGAATTAAGTTGCCTTTAGCTGAAGGAAAAATACAAGGTTTTGTGTAATTTAAAATGATGCTGTATAACAGAAACGAATCTTCCTTGTATTTCAGGTGCTGTATAAGCTTACATTTTGCCGATTTTTAAGGACACTTTTTTCCGAGATTTGTGCAAGAATTCAAGAAATTTTGTCTTCATTTTTAACGATGATGGATGATATTTGGGAAATATTGACTTGTTTTTTTAAGACATCACAGCCTTGTACATTACTTTTACCCTGGGACTTTAAGTCGAGATATAATTCAGGTTAGAAATCTAAACTTTGATGGCGAAAAATAGTTTTCATAGGTGAAATTGTCAAAAGATTAATTACAATTAAATAATTAAATTTCGAACGCGCGACCGATTTCGAACGCGCACGGAAACAGGAAACTAAGAATCAATTGTGAAGGGCCTAATGTACTTGTTAAGTGACTGTCATAGGATTGTAGTACAGTACGTACAGCTTTAATACCAGTAACGTGGGGTAGGTTGAGATTAGAAATTGTTCAATATAAGGCAAAGGTCTCCCAAGGTCAACTTGTAAAAAAGGCAGCAATTTAGAAAATGCTCTTATATGAGCAGTTCAGATTTAATTCCTACAATAGATCACACAAGAAGGCGTTCGCGAAAGCAAGTGAGACTAGTGCAGCCCTTTTATGGCAAAAGCATGTATTTTATATGTACTTTCCTAATGAAATACTTCCTTTTAACATGGATTGTGTTGACTTGGTTCAATAACCCAAACTTAGGAAAAGGTTGCAACTTGTAAAGACAATAAAAGTAATATACTGCCTTTTACCACTACTTGATTTATGGAGAAAAAAGCTAACTTTGATCATGTTAAAAGGAAGTACACTGTTAGGAAACTACATATAAGATACATTCTTTTGCCATAAAAGGGCTGAGTGGTTCGAACCGCCTTGTTTGTAAGAAAGTGCTACAATTTTGGACTAGTGGTTCGAGAACCGCCTTGTTTGTAAATAAGTGCTACAAATTTTGAGATGTTATTTCATTGTGTGGAAAGAGTTATTGACCTGGTATTGAACTGTAATGGCTGGTTAGACAGACCAGACGATTGAATCTCACAATCTGTGCATTGTTTAGATTTGGCCCGTAACATAGCGCACTCTATAACAGTTGCGACACGCGATTAAGCAATCATAGTTGGGGCTATTAGGGCATCACAGGGAAGGTTTGGTTCACATTCTTCTAAAAGCACCAAATTTGGCCCATATGTTGCTCATACCATACTCTTTTGTTTTTTGATGGATGCCAAAATTGGAGCCACTCCTTTAGTCCACTCCTTTATCTTTTATCTACTGATGACCGTTTATTATGGCTTCATCTGTTTTGTAGGCAACTCCTTTATGAAGTTGAGCTTTATACAATACTGCATGGCAGGGTTCACAGTAGCTTCAAAATTATGTGGTCCAGTTGGACCCCATATCCTGGCAATTCTCAGAATTATGGAGTCCAAACAGCATTTTTGGGAGTCCATGAAATAATGATAAATTCCCTAATTATGATTACTGTATCATGCCGCATGTGAATGATATATAGTTGCTACTTATTTTTATTGGCGTTTTCACCCCCGGGTTTATTTATAGTAAGTTGAATAGCCTCAAGCTAGGGCGTCCAAGCAAGACGCAATAACACAGGATATTTCAATATTATGGCATCCAAATCAAAAAAATGGCGTATATGACGCCATAAGGTAGCAAGGTAGCGTGAACCCTGCTGCATGGGCAGTATTCCATGTCTGTTTTCTCAAAGTGGTTGTTGTCGTTTGATGTCTCATCTTAGGCTCAGTTTCTTCCATAGCAAATCTATCCTGAGATATATCAATTGCTTTACCATTAATAAAGATATCTATGTCTATATCATCGCACAGATAGGGCAACACGGAATTGATATGTGCCATCCATGTTATCCTTGACTGGAAGATCAACAACCCAGGGATGCCCTTTTGTGAAGCTTCAACTCGTGCACCACCAGTTGTAATTTTCTCTCCGTTATAATCATATGTGCGTACAATGGCTAGGCCAGACATGTCATCAGGTTGCATGATTCCCATAATCAGGATGGATTTATCTGGGTTCATTTGTGTTCTGTGATGGTAATCCAGATCCATAGTTAGAAGATAGTTTATTTGTTGGTTAGATTGTAGTTGTCTTCAATGATTACTCAACATTTGTGATGTCAAAAGCTTTGTTCTGTATTTGTGAACAAATTGTTCAACAATAATACGGACTGATTGAAAGTCAGTTCACAGTCAGAATCACTATACCATTGTAACTCACCGCATGTAATACATGCCCGCAGCCAGCGTTTGGGATCAAACACTTCTCAAGGACCTTTGCCTTTTCTGTTTACTAAGCATGAAAAATCGGATATGTGGAAACCACCCATGCTTGCCTATAGATATTTAACTATGGCCATGTGTTTTAACTCGCCACCCTTTGGTTGCATCTTCAGATTTAAACATTTTTCACCATCTGATATTCGAATTAGCAAATCGCAATGACTACTTGCTCTACCCCATAAAAAGTATATATATTTTCTGAATGTAAATCTCACAAGGAATCTAAATATGCCATTGAAATTTAGAAAGAACCTACCCTCTTAGATTGGGCTGAAAATCATTTCTACCATATCAATGGATATAATGAACTCATGCAACCTAGCGCTCAAGTCCATGCGGTTTCAAAAATATGGCTGTCAAATTTTGCCATCCTCACGCTGCATCCTTAAATATTTTGCACTTTGGATTGTGGATATTTTGATTTTGAAACAAGATATTCAGCTGAAAATTGCTACCTAGAGTGATAATGTTGCTACCTAAATAAACAGAATATGGTCTGGAAATTGCACCCACCCATAGAGGGTAACTTTTGCATCGGGTGAAGGAGGTACCTGACTGATACTGGCGGGTACACATTTTCAAATTTACAGTGTAAGTGAGTTACAATGGCTGGTGGAATTTCTGTTGGGCATTTATCTTTGTGAGACTATACCTGCCCGACCGGCTGGTGGAAAAATCTGAAGTTACAGCCCTGTCAGAAATACTGTATGTCATATACTGAAGGGGTGCATGTCTCAAAAAACACATTTTCATTTTGGGAAATGGGATTTTTACAATATTCAGATCATGGTTTTGTAAACGAGAAAGCTTCTTTCTGCCATTGCAGGGGGTCTCACCCTGTAGGTAACCCTCTCTATAGTTCAGTCAGGTACAACTTGACAAATTCATCAGTAACAGTGAATTCATTCAGAAGAGCGTGGACTCTCATGTCGTAACATGGTGCACTGTGAAACATATGCGTGATATGTGTGTATGCCAATAGCGTGTGCACGTGGATTACTTCGCATGTCGTAACATGGTGCACTGTGAAACATATGCGTGATATGTGTGTATGCCAATAGCGTGTGCACGTGGATTACTTCGCATGTCGTAACATGGTGCACTGTGAAACATATGCGTGATATGTGTGTATGCCAATAGCGTGTGCATGTGGATTACTTTCGCAAACAAAAGATGAAAAACACATTTTGTTGCCAATGTGGAACTGATTAAACTAGAATAAGGCCAATGGGTAAATTTTAAACCAAATCTAGTAGATCTCTATGTGATGTGATCAAGCAAAATAAGTCGGAACTTGCAAATATTGATGATTTTCATTTTATTTTATTCAGCATATTATCATCTAACAAGAAGTATTGCATACGATACACATACAAAACTTTAAAATGAAATACAGATAAGCATACATTTACAGCAAAAAATAAAAATAATAAACTGCTAAGGATAACCCTTTAAGATAAAAAAAAAACTTATTTCCAAAGGGGTCCTTGTAAAAAGAAATAAGAAAAAGTATACAGGGTGTCCCAAAAGTTTCTAAACCATTTGAAAGATTTGTATCTCTCTTAAAATAAGTCGCACTAGTACCAAATTGAAGAAATATCTGGAAAGAGGATATTTGTAGAATCAATGTTCGGTACCAAACATGACTCCTTTTTTGAGGCCCCTCAATATAAAACACGCTGAAAGATTTGGCAAAATAATTCCAATACCATAAAATTGTACCATTTGCTGGACACACTGTAATCGCATGCTGCATGTTTTTCACATTCCATTTATGTGGATTCTTTTTCAAAAATATGTTTTAACTTATTACATTTTGTGCACAATATTAAAGATGTTCATAAATAAGGCACAAAAAAAAGTTGTTTGTTTGTCCATAGAGGTCCTCAAAAGGTAGGGTCGGTAGGTCAGATTTTTTGTTGTTGTTGCTAGTGGTTGTTTTGGCCCAGTCCTACAGTGCAACAGAGCATAAACTTCCAAATATTGAATTATAAATATAGTGCCTCCTGATTGTTGTACAACAATGAACATTTCAATCCTAAGTATGTGTATCATATATAATTAAAACAGCTTTGTTTTAAAGTACATATTTCGTGTCCTTGTATGATTATCAGCATTGTTACATTTCTTATTAAACCTGATTTCGGATTGGCCAATACTTGATTATCAATACACGCTAATCCAACCAGCTACTGCCTACTTCCTTTCATGGCCTTGACTATTTAAACATTTCATTTTTTTATTTAGACTTAGTGCAGGCCTTTAACACGATACCTGTTTGTACACCCCTGCATGTCAGCACACCCCCACCTATAAAGTAACATACACCATTATGACTGCACACTGGCGAATTGCATTTCAAATTTCATGTAGAGGTCATGTTTTTTATACTGGGTACCCAAAAAAGGTGGATCTGTTACATTTGCACTACATATTATTACTCTGCATGCATATATTTTGGCTATTCTTTATCACACATACTCAAATTTTGTCTTATTTTGATGAGAAAGTATTTGGCCTTTATTTTAAAAAGAAAAATATAAACTACCATGGTTCTGTTAATTACAATAGTTCGTTAAACCTAATTAGTCAGGGGTGGAAGAGTATGCGGAGGAGGAGTATGCGGAGGAGGAGGAGTGCATAGTTGAACAAGTATGGTGCAATATACATTGGGCAAACATAAAATGCACTGGTTTCACTCTTGGTACAATTCTATATTGAAAACATAACATTATTGAAGCATATTTGAATTAAAAATATAATTAGTTAATTAAGGAATCATTAATTAGCATTAAGAAGCTCAAAAAATTGTTAACGTAAGTTGGTCGCAGTTTGCGAATGTATGCAAACATTTGCCTGCACCAAACTGTCCATTTTAAAAGTATAGAAAGGTTGAGGTACCCTTTTGAATAAATAATTTAACTATTTAATTAAAAATTAAAAGAAGGTATGTAATTAACCTCATGTATTCTGTATTGTCTGGATGTTAATTAGCACATTTTGATAAATGCGTTTGTGTGGTGTTATTACTTGTTTTTAACTGTGTTACTAAATAAGTAAAAAACTGCTGGTTTTCATCAAGCTTGTAAACTCAGGAGAATTATTAAATTCTTAGGAATGCAACTGACCTGACCTAGTATAGGATGACCAGCATAAGCTGCTTTAATGAGATCATTGGATCACCCTATATGTTGAATACAACTTAAAACGATAACATTTTATAATTCAATCTTAAATCAGACTCTTGAATATTGGGTTCAAACATTATGGAAACTAACCTAATTTGTTCATTTGAATGTGCTTTGCACATCATGAAGGTGCAAGAAGGATGAACGCAATTAATTGTATGTCACTTAACATGTGCCATTGGGAAAATTTGAGTCACCCTGTAGTTAAAGGGCCCCTTTTTATTGAACATTATTTGAACCTCATACCACTTTAAGCATTTGCCACTTCAAATTGGAATGTAAAATCATGTTTCAGATGCAAATATAAATTCATTCAATTAAATGATTTGTGGATAATCACGTATACCTAAATTAATGTTTTAAACACCCTATATGTTTAAAATTAACACCTTTACATAAGAATAGGGTGACTTTTAAAATCAATCAATGTTCATGTACATGTAATTGATGCATTTTTATTTTAAATCTATTTGAATTTTGTTAAAATACTAGTCTTTGTATGTATGTAGTAACTAATAGAAGCATTTTTCCGGAACTAAATAAACACATTTTTAGACACCCTGTATGTAGAATTTCAGATTCATAATGAAATTTAATTTGCATATGTCTGGATGGATATTTTATTAAACTACTTTAAATCTGTACTGAACTTTTCTCTCATCACTTCATATACATAGTGGAAGTAATTATTGAAACCCTTCTTTTTTAGAAGATTTTGCTTGTTACACCCTGTACAATTTCGGGCCACCCTGTATAATCAACTTGATTGTATGCTATTTGCGTCCGTTACTGTATATGCTCTCAGAATATGTATACTTTTACCAACTTATAATGTAAACTTTTTCAGATATAATGCATTAACTGAAAAAGGAACCTAATTTATGGAAAAAGGGACATGTAACACAAATTGTACCCAGTATAAAAAACATGACCTAGCGCGAATTTTAAACCACTGGTCCTTTAGCATGGGCATGTCCTTGAATATTCCTTCCATTGTTTGCGTGCATGGCTGCACAAGTATTAATAGACTTTTGCCAAGTCTGTGTACAGTTGTATGAAATAGGGGTTACATGTGGTTTTTTCTCTTTTTAAATATACTAAATGTTTGGAGGACGATATTTTAAATACTAAAGGGATATTGAATTATCTGCTCAGACCATTCTTTTAAGCACATCTTTACCTTTAATTTGGTACCATGCAAGTCTGGTTTGGATGCACAGTATTACTTAATAATTTCAACAAGTCTGGTCATTAATTAAGCTTAATTAAGACAGATTTTGGGTTTTTGTTAAAAGTAAAGATAAATGTGAACCTTTTCTCAGACAGTATTGTTGGCAATGATGGGAACTTCATTTCCTGTAACTTTGGTGTTAATAGCATTTATAGTTTTTGCTGGAAATTCCAAAAAGCAAAATGTTAATGTATTTCTTTATAATATGCTAATCATATGCAAATAAGGTCAAACCTTTTTTTTCTCTATGACTTTAAATCACCAAGCTGTATTCTATAATATGATATTGTCTTCTTGTCTTACATGTTACTTTTTGAATTAGCGTAATTTCAATAACATGCACTTTTGGAAATTTATGCTCTGTTGCACTGTAGCCAGTACGCCGAATTCTGAACCGTGTCAGATCTTTTGGATGACTCATACTTGACCCAAAACAACTTACATACTACTATACATGGTATCGGGTCACATTAGGGATTATGTGGGGGTCAATTAAGGCCATATTATGACTTTGAAACAAAAAAGAGTTAAGCAAAAAAGTGGGTTTTTTTGTTTGTTTGTTTTTGAAAAAATAAATAAAATGAATAAAAAGTTACACGGTCGGGGCTATAATAGCACACGGTCGGTCGGACGTGGACAAACAAATAACTTTTTTTGTGTGGATTATATCTGAAACTTAACCTTTGAAACCTACGCGCCGGTTTAAAAATGCCCAGTCAGTGAATCACTAATATTGCGGAAAATCAAACAATTTAGGAAAAATCCAATCAATTAACCAGTTTGGGAGATTTCATATGATAGTTATCTAATTATCTGAACTTATTCACATGAAACCTGCAGAAAATATGCGCATGCGCAGACGGCAGATTATTTAAACTGGTCCAAAAATTGCTAAAATCATGAAATTTACCAGATAAAAGCTTATTGTGCCTTCGAATTCTAATCAGAAATTATGAAAAATTCTTAAATTAATGTGTATAATTATTGTGATACTCAAAATGAAGATATACATGAATGTATCAATCAAAGATGGCTGCCACAACCTCTCTTATTACTGTCTTTAGAGCTACTAGATATGTATTGTTAAAGTAATCGTCACATAATTTCAATGGTTTGAGGAAATTTTACGATTAGCTCCTTTTGAAGTCCCCCCACTATTATTGCTTTACATCCCACAGCAATTTACTCAATTATAATCCCTCCAATGTTCTTTATCCTTTGTCGTTTTTTAAGGTATAATTATTGCGGATTTTGCTAAATAAAAGCGTATTTGAGATGGTCCCTTCTTGTTTGTATTAAGGAATTTAGATCTAAAAAAGAGTGTCAAACAGAGATTAGTATGTGTTCTAACTATGTACCAAGTGTTATCTGTTTTTATGCTTGCATTGCCGAGATATACACAAATGTATCAATCAACCCATATTCAACATATTACATATCCAGCCAAATAATTGACAGATTTCAGTTAGTGTCTGAAACCTATTGTGTTTATGTTAATGATGTTACATAACCAAAGGTATCAAACAATCAAAAATTGTATTGTTTGAAAGACAAAGGTTCATACTTTTTTATTGATCACATTATCCCGCAATAGAATCACTCGTGCATCCCATACCATGATCACTTTCATTATTTATTGACCGACCCTCGTATTATTAGGTCGTCCGTAGGAAGAGACCTTATGGCAGCATCCTTCGTGTGTGTTGTCTGTGTGTGGGGGGGGGGGGGGGGGGGGGTGTGTCTGTCAACAATTTGGTATACACTTTTTGTTTTGTCCATTTCTTTTCCATACAATGACCAATTGCAACCATTATTATGCAGTTTGAATCTTCCGTCCTATACTTGCAATGCATTGGTAAAGACCTATTATTCTGCAACTTGTGTCACTGAAGTGAACTTGGCGACCAAGTTCACTCAGTGAACTTGGTCAATTTCGGTTACTGCCTCTTTAATACATTTAAAGCCTCACGAATCCACTAAAAGCATGTACTAATACGCCGATGTGTAGCGACCGCACGTGTAGCGTGCAGAAAATGTAGTCGAGACCGAGACTAAATCGACATCCGGGTCATGGTTATTTGTGATAAAAATGGCGAAGGGTTCCTTGCGCGAAGCACACGTCGTTTTGTGACGCGAAATGAAAACTAATTTCCAGGAATTAGGCCGACAGTTCTGCAACGCGAAGAAGCACCGATACAAGTGTGTCTATCTGTATAAATGGTGAAGTTCCTGGCCTAAAAAATGGCGATCGTCAAAGTTTTGTACTGTAACTTGTAATGTAAGTCAATGTAAGCTTTACATGATAAACAACATGGTTTTTTTAATGTTGAAAACAGATGGCGAAATATGTCTTTTGAATTTATTGCTAACTGTAAAACTTGAACTTGTTACGTGTTTGGAATTTGTTTGGGAGCTTTGGTTCTGTCATTCTGTTAGTGTACCAGAAATGTTGAACAGTTTGGAAAAAGTAGGCCTACAGACTATTACTTTTTTTAGTACAGACTACAGTGTTATTTATTTATCTGACAGGCTCAAGTCATTTCTCGAGTATCGAGTCAGATTCTCACTGCATAATAATGATAAAATCGGACGGATTTTTTCGCATGATACACAAATATATTGGTCTCGCTATGAGTTTTAAAAATATTGTGCTCGACTGCGTCTCGCACAATATTTTTTAAAACTCAGCTCGATCAATATCTTTGTGTTTCACGCTCAATCCATCCGATTTTATATCAAACTTCAGTCATAGATGCAACATGGAAACCTCCATATGTTAATGAGGTCAAAGGTCACATACCAAGGTCAAAGGTCATCTGAGGTCAAGATGGAAAATTTAGTACACACTTTTTATATTGTCCATTTCTTTTCCATACAATGACCAATTGCAATCAAACTTCGGTCATAGATCCAATATGGAAACCTTCATATGTTGATGAGGTCAAAGGTCACATACCAAGGTCAAAGGTCATCTGAGGTCAAGATGTAAAATGTAGTACACACTTTTTGTATTGTCCATTTCTTTTCCATACAATGACCAATTGCAATCAAACTTCGGTCATAGATGCAACATGGAAAGCTTCATATGTTAATGAGGTCAAAGGTCACATACCAAGGTCAAAGGTCATCTGAGGTCAAGATGTAAAATTTAGTACACACTTTTTGTATTGTCCATTTCTTTTCCATACAATAACCAATTGCAACCAAACCTTGGTCACTAGATGCAACATGGAAACCTTCATATGTTAATGAGGTCAAAGGTCACATACAAAGGTCATCTGAGGTCAAGATGTAAAATTTAGTACACACTTTTTGTCTTGTCCATTTCTTTTCCATACAATGACCAATTGCAACCAAACTTGGGTCATAAATGCAACATGGAAACCTTCATATGTTATGAGGTCAAAGGTCACATACCAAGGTCATAGGTCATCTGAGGTCAAGATATTAAATTGGCTGCATATGTAAAATTGATTATATTTAAACAGATGAAGTACAATTGCAATCAAACTACCCATATAAACGGACGACCTATTTGGGACCGCTGTCCCTATTTTTGAAAGTTTGGTACCAATATAATTCTACAAGTCTTCTCTATCCAAATATGTTTGTATTTTTATACTGCGATTTATTTAACCGAGGATATAGAGTTTTGAAAAGGTTTCGTAATCTTTGGGACACCCTGTACATATATATGCAGTAGTGGAAATACCCACATGACTTTCCACCCAGGGTTGACGATCATGTGTGTCGCAGCAGTCTCACTTGGTAAGATATTGGATGATGAAAAGTATAAAATTATGGGTCTAGGTCGTTCTACTGTAAATGTGGAAATGTTTGCGCTACATTAATTTTCGCGCTTCATATTTATTTGGTATATAAGTGTATGTAATGAACTTTCAAATCGCGAATTTAAAAACAAGCAAAATGGATGAAAATCGGCAAAGCGCGAACATTTAATTGCACAAAATTACCACTTTGCTCATTTGGTAAAAGAACCATCATGTGTAGCCATACATACTTGCAATGTTGAGAAAAAGCTATAACCAAAACTCTTTTTTGGATGTTAAGGGGACTCAAGGAAGTTTTTGACTTGATTTTTTGAATTTTGTGAGTACTGTAATTATTAAACTATTTATCAAATGCATATAAAAGTATACATTTTTGGAAAGGAAATGGATCAGAGAATCCAAATTTTGTATCAATATTGACCAAAAAAAATCACTTTTTTGACCCAAAAAAGTTCAACAAGGCTAACAAAAATAATTTTGATTAAAAAATTCCCAAACTTATAGATTATGATGTTATAACTTAGGGACGATTTTTTTATATTTTTAAACCTTATCTAATATTTTTTGAAATGTTGACCAAAAAGTGCCAAAAAAGTGATTTGTTTCACTTTTTTGGCACTTTTTGGTTTAAAAAAAAAAAATTGTCCCTAAGTTAGTGTCTTAACATCATAATCAATAAATTTGGGATTTGTTTACTCAAAATTATTTTTGTTAGCCTTGTTGAACTTTTCGGGGTCAAAAAAGTGATTTTTGTTGTTGTGATTTTCTCAAAAAATCAACATTTTTGGTCAAAATTGATACAAAATTTGGATTCTCTGATACATTTCCTTTCCAAAAAATGTATACTTTTATATGCATTTGATTAATAGTTTAATAATTACAGCACTCACAAAATTCAAAAAGTGACTTCCTTGAGTCCCCCCTTAATACGCATACAACACTCAGATAAAAATGAATCAGTAATGATTCTCTATGGGTCAAACAATATGGCATAAGCAGTAAGATAAAAGAAGCAGGGGTTTCTATAGTCACTGTCATAATGTTATGGACAAAATTCAGGCTATTTCATGCGAGCGTGTTTTGTTGTTGTGGGCGGAGCTGTGTCCAGATGCATAAAATGCACGAACAACATGCATGCATGCCCGTGACGATTTCGCGATTGACTAATCAGGACGCACAGTTTGTACGTTTGTACGCATGCACACACAAATGCATTGTTAAAATTATGTCCATAGCATTATGATGCTGACTATAAACATAAGGCTTCCCTTTAGGTGCTGTGGTATTCATGGGTGTAAGCCTCAGTCATGTCAAAAACATGTTATGTAGCATTATGGTGGGAATTATACACATAAAGATATAAAAATGTGAAGTATAGACCTTCTAGAATAGAAGATGTTACTCTGAGTTTCATGCCAAATTGGCAATCGTCAGATTGACAGGATAACGATTCTATTCCGGAAGGTCTATAAACTTCTTATTTGGATGCGCTCGGCCACTTTGGTATTGAGCACTCTATTCAAAAGATATAACCATGAATATTTACAATATACAAAACCAGTTGATACATAGTACATAAAGAAGTACATAATTTTTCATAAATCTGATTCATCATCAAGGGCCAGATCTGTGTGCATATTTGTATCCCTACCTAAAACATTAATTGCCTCATCGTTTGGAACATGCGTGGGAACATTCATTTCCCTTAAGGGTAAATTGATTTCATCACCACTAGGAACTTGCAGGGGATCATTCATATCTTCCAAAGGTACAACAATATCATTTTCCGGTGGAACATACAAAGACAAATTTATCTCCCTTTCACAAACAATTTCATCCTCATTCATTCTTCTATCAGGCAAATCAAAATTGTTGTCAATAGGAACATATGGGGGAACATTCATCTCCCTACCAGGTACATACCTATGCCCTGATTCTGTTTGTTGATATTCTCGACAACAAAATATACGGTTTCCGATCATGTACAAAAAAGGATTCAGAGCGGAATTTATAGGCAAAACAAACGCTATAATCCATGCAAAAGCTTCCGGTGAGACTTCTCTAGTACCCATCTGCACCAATATCCCAAGGACAATGATTGGACACCAACATAGGATATCAGTAAATGCTATGGCCCCCATCTTGAAAGCCATACGGATATTTGTCCTCCATAGTGGAGCAGATGAGCTGAGCAAGTGCAAGAACATCTGTATGTAACATATACTTGTAACTGTACAACACAAGGAATTTACGCCAATGAATAGGGCTATGGAATAGAAGTGACCAGGGCGGCTACCAATAACTGTTTGAGTTTGAAATGCAAGAATATCATCTGGTCTGTCAATTTTGTCATAAGTTATAGTTACATATTCAGTAGATATATTGGTTATCAAATGTCTTGCTAATGGAAGCCCTAAACATACCTCGGAAAATTCATATAATTTTCCACTTTCTACAATTACACTTACTATACTAAGAGCAATTGCTAATATCCAAATGACTACAGCAATAACCACCTGAGATTTCAAGCCAAACATACTTTTAACAATATATACATGTCTAAATGCCAAAGATCTCTCGATACTTATAACTGTGATGAAAAACAGAGATGATTCACTTGATAGAACAGAGAGGATTCCTGAGAGTTTACACAGATGACTACTTTGCCAATTTTCCGCTTCAGATGGAAAGAATTTGTTGTATTTTTGGTCAGCAGATGCAATTATTATCATGTACATGCCCATAAGTAAATCTGCAATGGCCAGGTTTGCTATGAAAACCAACTGTTTTAGACCTGTATCACTTTTCTTGATTTTTGTACATGACCAACTTATGACAAATGCATTTAAGAGTATCGAACACAAACCAATTATCCATACAGAGTATTTAACCAGGTTATTTGGCAACAGTTCATTACAAGTTAAATGAGGTGATTTGACTTCTTCAGGTTTACACCATGGTCCTGTTACATTATTGACGAAACAACAAGAAGCAGGAGAACTCACATACATACTTGTGGTATTTGCAAGTCCATGGAAAGAGTGTTTTGTAATTTTTGAAAGCGTGTTGTTTTTTAATACCAGATGTACAAGCTGTCTTAAACCATAGAATGTGTTATAATGTATCGTAGATAGTAAGTTGGACTCTAAGCTCAGAAGGATCAAATTATGCAAATCTTGAAAAATGTTTGCAACTAACACTGAGAGTTTGTTAAATGAAAAATCCAAAATGCGTAATGATATTAGATTTCTAAACAGACCATCGTCTAATGTGGTAATTCTGTTGTCACGCAAGTTCAGGAGAGATAATTGATTTAAATCATGAAATGTATCTGCTGGGAGGTCAGTTAACATGTTATCATAGAGGTACAACTGCTTCAAGTTTAGAAGGTCATTAAAGATGCCTGGTTCTAATGATACTAGATTGTTGTCTCTCAATGTCAGGATAGATAATTGATTTAAATCATGAAATGTATCTGCAGGGAGGTCAGTTAACAAGTTACCATAGAGGTGCAACTCCATCAAGTTTACAAGGTCATTAAAGATGCCTGGTTCTAATGATATTAGATTGTTGTCTCTCAACGCCAGGAGAGATAATTGATTTAAACCATGAAATGTATCTGCTGGGAGGTCAGTTAACATGTTATCATAGAAGTACAACTTCTTCAAATTTACAAGGTCATTAAAGATGCCTGGTTCTATTGATACTAGATTGTTGTTATTGAGGTTCAGCATAGATAATTGATGTAAACCATGAAATGTATCTGCTGGGAGGTCTGTTAACATGTTATCATAGAGATACAACTCCTTTAAGTTTACAAGGTCATTAAAGATACCTGTTTCTAATGATACTAGATTGTTGTCCCAAAGGTACAACTTCTTCAAGTTTACAAGGTCATTAAAGATGCCTGGTTCTAATGATACTAAATTGTTGTCATTCAATGCCAGGTGAGATAATTGATGTAAACCATGAAATGTATCTGCTGGGAGGTCAGTTACCATATTATCATAGAAGTACAACTTCTTCAAGTTTACAAGGTCATTAAAGATGCCTGGTTCTAATGATACTATATTGTTGTCATACAAGTTCAAGACAGATAATTGATTTAAACCATGAAATGTATCTGCTGGGAGGTCAGTTAACATGTTATCATACAGAGCCAACCTCTTCAAGTTTACAAGGTCATTAAATATGCCTGGTTCTAATGATACAAGACGGTTGTTATTGAGGCCTAATTCAAGTAAACCATGCAATCCCTTGAATGTATCTATATGCAAATGAGATAAATTGTTTTTTTGGATTTGTAATACTTCCATTTCAACAAGGTCTATGAATACATCTGATTGTAATATTTCAATGCTGTTAGCATACAATGCCAGGATAGATAATTGATTTAAACCATGAAATGTATCTGCTGGGAGGTCAGTTAACATGTTACCATAGAGATGCAACTCGTTTAAGTTTACAAGGTCATTAAAGATGCCTGGTTCTAATGATACTAGATTATTGCCACTCAATGACAGGTAAGATAATTGATTTAAACCATGAAATGTATCTGCTGGGAGGTCAGTTAACACGTTATCAAATAGGTACAACTCCTTTAAGTTTACAAGGTCATTAAAGATGCCTGGTTCTAATAACAATATATTATTGTTATTGAGGCCTAATTTAAGTAAACCATGCAATCCCTTGAATGTATCTACGTGTAAATGGGATAAGTTGTTTTTGTAGATTTGTATTACTTCTAATGCAACAAGGTCTGTAAATACATCTGCTTCTAATATTTCAATTCTGTTGCCATACAATGCCAGGTGAGATAATTGATTTAAACCATGAAATGTATCTGTTGGGAGGTCTGTTAACATGTTATCGCAGAGGTACAACTCCTTTAAGCTTACAAGGGCATTAAAGATGCCTGGTTCTAATGATACTAGATTATTGTCACACAAGTTCAGGAGAGATAATTGATTTAAACCATGAAATGTATCTGCTGGGAGGTCAGTTAACATGTTATCATAGAGGTACAACTCCTTTAAGTTTACATGGTCATTAAAGATACCTGTTTCTAATGATACTAGATTGTTGTCATACAAGTTCAGGAGAGATAATTGATTTAAACCATGAAATGTATCTGCTCGGAGGTCAGTTAACATGTTACCATAGAGGTGCAACTCGTTTAAGTTTACAAGGTCATTAAAGATGCCTGGTTCTAATGATACTAGATTGTTGTCTCTCAATGACAGGTGAGATAATTGATTTAAACCATGGAATGTATCTGCTGGGAGGTCAGTTAACATGTTATCATAGAGAGCCAACTTCTTCAAGTTTACAAGGTCATTAAAGATGCCTGGTTCCAATGATACTAGATTGTTGTCACACAAGTTCAGGAGAGATAATTGATTTAAACCATGAAATATATCTGCTGGGAGGTTGGTTAACATGTTACCATAGAGGTGCAACTCCTTCAAGTTTACGAGTTCTTTAAATATGCCTGGTTCTAATGACATAAGATGGTTGTTACTGAGGCCTAATTGAAGTAAACCATGCAATCCCTTAAATGTATCTACATGCAAATGAGATAAATTGTTTTTTTGGATTTGTAATACTTCCATTTCAACAAGGTCTGTGAATACATCTGATTGTAATATTTCAATTCTGTTGGCATACAATGTCAGGATAGATAATTGATTTAAACCATGAAATGTATCTGCTGGGAGGTCAGTTAACATGTTACCATAGAGGTGCAACTCCTTCAAGTTTACAAGGTCATTAAATATGCCTGGTTCTAATGATACAAGATGGTTGTTATAGAGGGTTAATTGAAGTAAACCATGCAATCCCTTGAATGTATCTACATGCAAATGAGATAAATTGTTTTCTTGGATTTGTAATACTTCCAATTTAACAAGGTCTGTGAATACGTCTGATTGTAATATTTTAATTCTGTTGGCATACAATGTCAGGATAGATAATTGATTTAAACCATGAAATGTATCTGCTGGGAGGTCTGTTAAAGTGATATCATTGAGGTACAACTCCTTCAAGTTCACAAGGTCATTAAAGATGCCTGGTTCTAATGATACAAGATTGTTGTCATTCAATGCCAGGTGAGATAATTGATTTAAACCATGAAATGTATCTGCTGGGAGGTCAGTTAACATGTTATCATAGAGGTACAACTCCCTCAAGTTCACAAGGTCATTAAAGATGCCTGGTTCTAATGATACTAGATTGTTATCATTCAATGCCAGGTGAGATAATTGATCTAAACCATGAAATGTATCTGCTGGGAGGTCAATTAACATGTTATCATAGAGATAAATCGTCTTCAAGTTTACAAGGTCATTAAAGGTGCCTGGTTCGAATGATACTAGATTGTTGCCATTCAATTTCAGGAGAGATAATTGATTTAAACCATGAAATGTATCTGCTGGGAGGTCAGTTAACATGTTATCATAGAGGTACAACTCCTTCAAGTTTACATGGTCATTAAAGATGCCTGGTTCTAATAACAATATATTGTTGTTATTGAGGCCTAATGTAAGTAAACCATGCAATCCCTTGAATGTATCTACGTGTAAATGGGATAAGTTGTTTTTGTAGATTTGTAATACTTCCAATGCAACAAGGTCTGTAAATACATCAGCTTCTAATATTTCAATTCTGTTGTCATACAATGTCAGGATAGATAATTGATTTAAACCATGAAATATATCTGTTGGCAGTTCACTTAACCAATTTGCATGTAGGTATAACTCAGTTACATTTACAAAGTTGTTAAAGGTGCCTGGCTTTAATGATTCAATATTGTTGTCACTTACGAAAAATTCATACAAATTATTAGTGAGCCCCCAAAATGGTTCTTGTTTCAATGACGTAACGTTGTTTTCTTTCAGAGACAATGATTGAATATGACTACAATCTTGAAATATTCGTGCTGTAATCTCAGAGATATCATTCTGATCAAGAACTAAAACTTGTAAATGAGACATACCTTGAAAACATCCCTTTGTCAGTGTGTTCAACATATTCCCAGTGAGTGTAAGCTGTTTCAAATAATTTAGGTCTAAGAATACACCTTGGTTTAAGAACGTCAACTTATTATGAGATAAGTCTAACACTTGGAGAGAGTCTAGTCCCGTGAATGTTCCTTCTTCAATGCTGAGTAGATTATTATAGTCCAGCAGTAGAAAATCAACATCAATGTTGGTAAAACTATTGTTACCTATTGCCTCAAGTTGTCTTCTGGAACAATCAAACAATGAAATCTTGATGCTTGAATCTTGCTTGTAGATAAGTAGAATGCGCCCACTTTGTGAGGTGTTAGGACAATCAATATGGTATTGGTGGAATTCCAGGGTACATACACATCCCGGGATGCATGGAGGTAGCTCTGTTGTAGATATAGTATCATAAGTTGAGGGTAAAAAGTCAAATATAGCCTTGTTATTGATGCGAGATAAGTCGGGATCCAACAGTGAAGGATGTTGCTGCATTAAGTCACCATAAGTTCTGTTCTTGTGGTTGAGATAGTGCAGTCTGTCAAATTTCTGGAGGGTATCACATAGGCTTGTCTGGGAGATGTGTAGGTCGCATATAGGGTACAACCATGATGAGATATTATAGTAGGTGGTTGGCTGTGATGGCTTCATGGTAACAGCTGATAACTTCAATGTCACAGATGCTTTAATGTGAAATTCCAGATGATCGCTGTGGAACGACACATCTCTACATTGGTCTGATTGATTTGGAAAACCAGCGATATCGGTGCAGTTGTTGATTGTACGGTTTGGTTGTATGATAAAGAAGTGATGATATAAGGACCATGATTCCGAATTCAATACAGACATTTGAATTGCGGCACCAACGGGTGATGACACCTGGAATGTACAGGCATTGTCAAAGATGGTATTCAGGGTAACATTTGTATTGACTTCCAATGCTATATGCTGATAAGGACAAACAGTCTTATTCTCCAATCCACCAACTGCCCATATCAGTCTATCATAATAACTCAATTGGAGGGAAAGTGAAACCACTACACACCAAACAAAGTGGTATATATTACTAGGTATCATGGTGATAATTGGTTAAGAATGTGATGTGTTGATTGAATAGGATATTGCCCCATGTAGTTTTAGGTGTGGTAAGTTCAGAAAGTTAATTCACTTGTGGTATATCGCAGTGAATAGTTGATTTATAGGCTCAATGGTTAAAGGTGTTATTACACAAATCAATTTAATTAAAAGCTTATAGTTCGTAGTTCACTGCTGGGATTTATTTTAAAAGTTTCCTGGTCCAATATAAATAGCAGTTGATTAACAAAGTGCAAGTTTGTATTTCAATGGTAGTATAAACAATAGTTGAATGAATTAGAAACACAGTTTATTGTTTCTGGAAACATTACTTGAATCAGAAGATCAGTTTGTGGTTTGTTGGTGGTTTAAACGGCAGTTGAATAAGAAACTCAATTTGCAGGTCACTGGTAGTGGTGTACACAGTTGTTAATGAGAAGCTCAATTTGTAGTCCAATGGTAGTGGTGTACACAGTAAATGAGAAATTCAATTTGTAGTCCGATGATAGTGGTGTACACAGTAAATTAGAAATTCAATTTGTAGTCCAATGGTAGTGGTGTACACAGTATTTAAATGAGCCGCTTAATTGTAGTTCACTGGTAGTGGTGCGTAACTGTAGTTAAATGAGAACATTAACTTGAAGTTCACTGGTAGTGTGGTGTACACGATAATTAAATGAGAACATTAACTGGTTGTTCACTGGTAGTTGTGTGCACAGTAGTTTTAAATGAGAAACTCAATTTGTAGTTCACTGGTAATGGTGTAGTACAGTAGTTAAATGAGAAACTCGATTTGTAGTTCACTGGTAGTGGTGTAAACAATAGTTAAATGAGAAACTCAATTTGCAATTCACTGGTAGTGGTGTACACAGTTGTAGTTGAATGAGAAAATTAACTTGTAGTTCATTGGTAGTGGTGTACACAGTAGTTATATGAGAATCTCAATTTATACTTTTCTAAGTTTGTGGTGGCCTTGGCATAAACAGCAGTTTATGCGAGTGGCTGAGTTATAAGTAGTCAACTGACGATATAGTGGTCAATACAGCAGTTGAGAGCCCACAGTACTCGACGTAGACGTACCTCTACTCTAGCAATGATAAACTATAACTGCTAGCTCAGTAACAATTAGGAACGATAGGTTTAATGGAACCAATAAACGGAAATAATAACAAAGGGGATACTGTAAAACCCCTTTTAATTTCTTAAGGCATTAAATTTCATGAAACTGAATCCTTGCGAAGATGTTTACTTTCGGTATTTCACAAAATAAAGTACCTGTTTTGCAATAGTTCCTGTTTTGAGTAGAGGTATAAGGAAAGTCAATCCCCAAGGTTTTATCCTTGTGTGTGTGCTATTATAGTCTTGTTTCGTTTTCTGTAAGTTAAAACAAGAAGAGTCTTAAAAAAGACAAACAGCGCTCAGTCACACCCTGAAACATGAGATTAACAGTGATGTATTGTCTTTGGAATGTTTTGCAACTGTCATGTTAAGGTTTAGTTGCAGCAGACTAGAGTAACATAATATTTGTGACAAAAGTGCATTCACAGGTAGATGATCAAATGTCAGTACTTTGTCACATAGGATAATTATTTTTGTATTGCTTCAATGGCTTATGTGATGGAAACAAAACGAAAAATCAATTTTTGATAGAGATGACATAATAATATATTTTCTCTTCCTAAAGGAAAATGATAACTTCTGTATAGCAGCTTGTTTAGGCTGAGTTCACATAGGAGTATACGCTATTCGGTATTCGCTATACGCTATACGGGCACGGCGAGTCACATAGGGTAGCACGTGCGCCCTACTCGGTCTTTTGGCGCCGATCAAATGGACACTTCGGATGAAGAAGATTTGGCTCTACTCCTACTAGCAGTGGCAGCACCACGGTGGTGGGGGGGCATATGCACCCCCCCCCCCAAAAAAAAATCAATTTATTAAAATAAGAAAAGATAGACAATTTAAGCATAAAAAGGCAATTTTTTCCGCGCTATGCGCACATATTTTTACTAAATTAGGTTTTATTAGACCAAAGGTTGACAATTTTAGCATAAAACAGCTACATTTTGTGTGCAATCGCGCATTTTCATACCAAATTAGTTATACACTGCACGAAAATCGAACGCGCACGATTCCCACTATACTATACTATACTATACGCAGGTATACGGCCTTTTCGAATAGTGCCCTCTTATGTGACCCGGTATTATGAAATTACATTGTTCGAATTAAGCTATCCGCGTGCCCTGCAAAACGTGCACCGTATACCCGAATAGTATACTCCTATGTGAACTCAGCCTTAGGGAACAACTTTCATCCAACATTTGGGGAATTCTTGTATTTGGCATCCACAGTATTCAATTTAACCCTATATTATATTAGGCGTAAAGGCCTACTGGAACAAACATTTGATATTCTCTTTTTTGTAAAGTGCTACAAATTTGAGATGTTATTTCAGACATGTACCAATAGTTGTCAAGGGTTTCCATTTTTGAATTTAACAAACATTTGATATTCTCATGCTACAAATTTGAGATGTTATTTCATCGTGTGGAAAGAGTTATTGACCTGGTATTGAACTGTAATGGCTGTATAGACAGACCTACCAAGCTGGCCTGTCAAGTGTTTCCATTAAAGGCACAGCTTGCTGTTGTGTAGTGCCAAAGAGTTTGAAAGAATCGTTGTTACCTTTTGACAGGTACACACAAACATTATATTCTTATTTAATGAGTCAAATGAAAATAAGGTATTGTTTACAACATTGCCTATATGATCATGTTTGCCGTTTAAGTCCCCATCAGATTCGTAATCGTAACTTAATAATTTCTTGGAATCTAATTTCATATTGTACCATTACATGCAAGCTTTTGACATTTTTAATATAGTTACTCACTGGCCTCAGTGAATCAACCGAAACCAAATGTACTTGACTTGTTCTAGTTTTCGTATTGGTTTCCATGATCACTCGAGCATGTGACATGAGTTTATAGCTTGGGTCTCCAATACACACATAAGTTTGTGAGCTGTAACAGAGGGAGTTAATTCAGGGACGTTCTATGTGATAGTATCGTTACAGATTTATAGGCAATATAGCCACAGTTGTAACACAAGTACCTGTAATGGCATATATGTTTCCGCAATCCATAACTTGTACACACAGTTCACAGCTTTTATGCCATGGTGCAATGACTTTCGTGAGATATTCAAAGGGGAAGTAGAAGTTGAAATTGTCAGAGATTAATATAAAGTCTATAGCTGTGTGCTCTACTATTAGGCAAAAAAAAGAAAGAGTTGTGTTGCCCTCAGCGACCGACCCTAAAATCGTAAAAACTCAACAACAACAACAACAAAAAACAAAAATCTTTTCTTTTTTTTTTAGATTTAAATTTGATTAAAAGGGTCTAACTGTTACTATTTCTTGCTGGAAATGAATAAATAAGGCTATATAATTGTTTTTTAGACTATTGTCACACTAGAAACATTAGGTAAATTGACATGTGGGCATATACCAATTTTGTCTTGACATAACCATATATTTTTCAGCCAAAAAAATAATAATAATAATTTCAACCAAAAAAAGTTGAAAACAATTTTTGAAGAAGAAAAAAAAGGATTTCCGACCGACCGACCGAATTTAAATTTTTGCCACTTGAGGGCAACACAACATTTTTTTTTTGCCTTACGAAAGTCAAGTACAGTCCATTCTATTAACAGGGACATCTATTTTTCAAATGTTTTCAAATCTTGATGTTTTCTATGGCATGCATCTGCTCATTCAGGTAACACTACACAATAGCTCTATATAACATGGTTGCACCAAACATGGGTATAAGACATTGATGAGC
The DNA here is from genome assembly GCA_035610835.1 of Ophiura sarsii. Taxonomy (NCBI): domain Eukaryota; kingdom Metazoa; phylum Echinodermata; class Ophiuroidea; order Amphilepidida; family Ophiuridae; genus Ophiura; species Ophiura sarsii. The sequence goes on from CM069444.1 coordinate 53,266,853, forward strand.
TAGAATAGTGTAAAGACCATTACGGAATAAATCTGTATAATCCTTTAATCCGTCAATAGAGGATTTGTGCTAGAGGTTAATTCCAGGCTGTCTTACACCAGGGATAAACCCAAACAGGTCAAGAAAGAGCAATTCAATGCCTTTGGTTAGTTAACCCCCTGGGATCTATCTGTCTATCTTACAGTGGTTCTGATTGGTTTATTACAACATGTACTCATATGAATAGCCAATTCAAATGCAGCTTGCAAAATGTTTCACTCCCATGTTTATCACGGATACAATTATTCTAACAATGTCTCTCATTGGTGCAATAAATGATGTATCCATCTTTTTAACCAATTGGCCGGTAGTTCTCAGGGGGGGGGTTAACTGTTATCCATTATTGCAGTGTTGGGATAGATGCACGTTACGATAAGATTCTTATGAGAGTCATACAATACTGCATGGGCAGCAATCCTTGTCATTGGATGTCTCTCCTGCCCAAGGCTCAGTCATACAATACTGCATGGTCAGCAATCCTTGTCATTGGATGTCTCTCCTCCCCAAGGCTCAGTCATACAATACTGCATGGGCAGCAATCCTTGTCATTGGATGTCTCTCCTCCCCAAGGCTCAGTCATACAATACTGCATGGGCAGCAATCCTTGTCATTGGATGTCTCTCCTCCCCAAGGCTCAGTCATACAATACTGCATGGGCAGCAATCCTTGTCATTGGATGTCTCTCCTCCCCAAGGCTCAGTCATACAATACTGCATGGGCAGCAATCCTTGTCATTGGATGTCTCTCCTGCCCAAGGCTCAGTCATACAATACTGCATGGGCAGCAATCCTTGTCATTGGATGTCTCTCCTCCCCAAGGCTCAGTCATACAATACTGCATGGGCAGCAATCCTTGTCATTGGATGTCTCTCCTCCCCAAGGCTCAGTCATACAATACTGCATGGGCAGCAATCCTTGTCATTGGATGTCTCTCCTGCCCAAGGCTCAGTCATACAATACTGCATGGGCAGCAATCCTTGTCATTGGATGTCTCTCCTGCCCAAGGCTCAGTCATACAATACTGCATGGGCAGCAATCCTTGTCATTGTCATTGGATGTCTCTCCTCCCCAAGGCTCAGTGTCATCGAGAGCATAACTTGCTGGGACAATTGATCTACCATTTATGTAGATGTCCAAGCGTATTTTTAAACAGAGATAGGTGAAACGGAATTGATATGTGCCGTCCATGTTATCCTGAACTAGAAGATCACTATCCCCAAGAGTGTCATATTGCCTAGCTTCAATTCTTGCACCACCAGTTGTCATTTTCTCTCCGTTATAATCGTATGTTGTTAGAATAGCCAGGCCAGAGTCGTCAGGTTGCATGATTCCTGTTACCAAGGCGCAGTCATCTGGGTTCATTTCTTTATATTTGTCAACTGGTGGTATGCTCTGATAATTAGCCATAGTTTTAGAAACTAGTTTATTATTTTCCTGTTTTAGTTCTGTTTCCAGTGATCTCTCAAAATATTTGATGAGAGCTGGTAATAGATTGGTGGTTTTGCTGTGGACAAATTTGGCAATACAGACTGACTGGAAATTGGTATCTAGTGCCGATCAATACTTTATTAGTTTTGCCAAGATAATCTTTCGGTCGGGGGGGGGGGGGGGGGGTATATACAATGGACATCATGGACTTAATGGGGCATAAATAAGTCTTTATTGTGATACCCATTTGACATTTATTGCTTTTTCCTAATATCTTACTCTTTTTGACACCAAAGCAATGCATGCACATGCATTGCCCTACCATTAAAGAAACCTTTTCCCACATTTTGTTGTTGATTAAGCATGATATTTGAATACAAGTGCTCCCTAGACCTGTTGTCAAGTATATTGGCTACTAAAGATATAACTACTATTATGATAGCTGCCATTTGCTATTTTAATATTAGAGATAAGTAAATCAATTTCAGGAAATTGTCATTATATTTTTGAAATGTGTCAAATTAAATTTAGGGTTTTTTCCCTTCCTTCGTATGACTTGTTTTTGGAGGGAAAATAGCAGATTCACATTTATATATTTATGGTTTTGAAAGACTTTTTTATTTTGCACCATCAAAAAAATAAATCTTTGAAATAATTTAATAAATATCTTTAATCTTTGTTTATTCATCATTATCGCATTGCAAAAGTTGCGTACGAGCAGCTATTTGAGGTTTCATATTTGGGAACCAAGATAATATATGTATGTATTATCTATACAAACGTGTAAAGTCCGATTTGAATATCTGATCAGCAGTAATCAGTGGCGTGCGCAAGGGGGGGGGGGGGGGGGGGGGGGTGACCAGTTTGGTCTATTATCAGTCATTGGGGGAGCTGGAGTGGTCACTTAGAATCAGTTTTACCAGTACCAGTTTGCCCCTCAAAACAGGACATCTTCATCTTTAAGCCACCCCCCCCAATTCGCCAAAATACTACGTCCAAGCCTATCTCCAAGCGCATGTGCGAAAGGTTTAAGATGACGTTATCAACCGAGTGTAGTATACTGCGCGAACAAGTAGCTGAGTGCCATAGGGTATTTGGTCTGGAGGGTCCCTGGTTCGATCCACGGTCAGGGAGCGGCAATTCATTTAATATTGATTTTCTTCCTAGGTTAGAAACCCGGTTTAGTGGATAGATCGCAGGTCTCACAATACAAAGGTTGTGAGTTCGAGCCCCGCTACGGCCAACATGTTTGTATCCTTGGGCAAGGTACTTAGTCTCAATTGCCTTGTGGTTCAGAAGTCACGTAGAAATGGTGGTCTTGTGTATCAGAAGAGCAAAATCCAAGCACGTTAAAAGGTCACAGATTCCTTTGTAAAGAGAAGGGGATCATCCCGGTCTGCGGCTGTACACACATCAGTCCTAGGTCACAGGGCAGGGGTTGCACAGTTAACACGTCCTGTGTTTAAGCCCCCTTCGCGTTTGATTCCACTGGGAATGTTGCGAAGTATTCAAGAAGAAGAAGAAGACTTTAAAATAAAACATTGCTTTGGTATATCTGGTTTATGTAGCAGTGTAAGGATTAATGAAGAAATGGTAATCACTCTGTCTTATTTTGTTCTCATTTACAGCGTTATTCCTGATTCGGGATTCCAGCTTCTTGTCGACTGTGCCCGAGAGCTATCACAAAGACTTTGTCGACATCAATCCAGTCGCTACGCAAAAGTTGGAAATGCTTAAGAAAATGTTGAAAGAGAGGTTTGGGGTAAGTCAAAAGTAAAATATATCAGGGTCAATTTAAAATATATATACAAAGTTCCGTTGACTATTTATGGTAGTTAATCTAAGGGGAAAGAAATGAAGATAACATGTTGGCGAAAGACCTATTCTATACGGGCCCAAATTAACCATAATTTACCAATTTAGGATTTGAAAATGTTTTTAAAAATAAACAAGAAAGATGCTTGATCGACTGACCCGACTTGGAAAGTTGTTGAACATATTTGTCTTACCAATAAAGAGAAATTAAACGATGGCTTGCACTATGAGCAATGAACATAAATAGCTTACTGTTGGCCTTTGAATTAAGAAAAAGTAATTACAGAATACAATTATTTGTTTTACATTTTTTTGTTGTACAAATACTAAATGGTTAGGGGGAAATACCAGAGATGTAATTCTTCAGGAAATTCCTGAAATCAGGAAATCAATGGAAATGGATTGATTTCCTGGACATTTTCATGAAATCAGTTTTCATTGGTTATTAAAGGAAATGGATTCAAAATATATAATTTTTGTGATGTTTTTGGCATTTTCATGAAATAAATTAGAAGGCCAGTTACATCTCTGAAATATGGTAAACTGTTTTTCTGAGGTGCTGCTGGCAACAAAGCTATCACTCTGAACCTGTAGAGTGAGGTATAATATAGTCAGCGTCATAATACTATGGACATAATTCCAACAATCTGTACCAAGCGTAAATGTGTGAACCCAGGAAGTGTGTACCGGACGCTCTCAAAATCTTGTGAAATCGTTACGCACATGCATGCATGGTGATCGCGGATTTCATGCATCGGGATGCAGCTCAGGGAACAACAACAAAAACATGCTCGCACAAAATAGCTTGAATTTCGTCCATAGTCTTATGACAATAGGGATGCTAGACCTATAGCCAGTACCATGGAAAATAGTGTACCTTGATAGAAATCATGTTGTTTTACACCTCATTTTTGACATCATGACTCTGAGGATGAGGTTGTAAGGAAATGAACATGTGGTTGTACAAAATAGCCAAATGAATTGGTTTGATTAGTTCATGAATATTAATGAGGTATAACAATGTTGAACATTTCATGTACAAAGGAGGAACGTGTGAAGTGGTACAAATGTGAATACGATGGTATGACAGAAGACAACAAAGTGCAGTTTAAGAACCTAGCAGATGTTATTGGAAAACAGGTGAGCATTTACCAATGGGGATGAGGGCCTTGAAAGTGTTTTGAAAGTTGGGTGTCCAAAGTGGGACAAAAATAAAGTTAAGTGAGCAGCACGAGCGGAGCGTCCACGTTCCTGTGTAAATTGACCGCATCGAAAGCCCTGTGCTTTGAATTATTATAAATAAAAAGCGATCCAAATCAGTGTTTTTTGACATAAAAAAAGTATATACCCACCTTTTGGGGTTCAAATTGTGGACAATAAATCCACAAATGTAATCTTTTTATTTTTTATGACAGCTTTAGCATTTTTTAGGGCATCCATTTTCGTGATACCCCAGACGGGTCTCTGGCTAATGCCTTGGAGGGGATGCTAGATAGGGGACTCAATAAATTAACCCTAACACCACTGTGCCATACAACATCATACGGCTACCAGCACATGTTTGCGCGTGCACACAATGCCTATCCCACACATCATACGTTCATAACGCTAAGATTAATTGCCTTTCTGTTTCTATTGGGTTATTGCGGGTTCCAAACCTTGTTTGTGAAGGTTTTTGGGATTATCAAAAATACTGATTCTTACCGGGTTCTGCCTGTTTCTACTGGGCAAAGTTAGCGTTTATTAGCGGTTTCTTCCCCAGTAGAAACACGCTCTAAGGCCAATCATCTCTATCACCCATTCTTAAGAAGTGCCCAACGCCCAGGGGCAGATACATTGCAGGCTTCTACTTATCTCTACATTTCTTAACTGTATATCACAGGTGTTTGACTTCTTTAAGGGTTGTATAGAGGAACAATACCCACTGGAGGAAACAGCATTAGATATGTACCAACAATCAAAAGAAGCACACGAGGTTAGTATTCAATGTTGTATTGAATGGTGGAGCTCACTCATCTTTTTGTTGAGGTACTAATGTGTTCATTATTTACATTCCTGGCCCCTGGGTACCCAGGCAACTACAGAGCACTCAGCGGGATAAGGTGGGGGATTTGTGCAGTAGACACTCCCCAACTGGCGAAGAATTTCACGGCTGTTTGATCCCACACAATTTGCCCGTTTTATTCTGAGAACACCGTAATTGCTGGGCTGGTTCTGGTTTTAACGGATTCAAGTACCTGAATATGGCCATCTTTTTTAGAAATTTCAGAACATTTGTTGGTGCCAGTTCTGAGAAATAGAGCTTTGAATATTATTATTTACTATAATAATAGCGCCCCCATCGGCCACATTTCCCATAGAGTTACATGTAAAATGTGTGTCAAGTAGAAAATGCCGATAATTTAAAAAGGGCTCAAACAATTTTCTTGAATTTTTCACCGTATACTCGTATTCATTAGCGCTACCTAAATCAGGTCAAACCATAAATGGGCCACTATGTAATCTTTTTTTATCCCATAATTTTAATTATAAATCGGACAGTCAAACAGCCGTGATTTGTATGCTGTTATGGCCGTGCCTAGACAGCGATAATTTTGGCCGAGAATTTGAACAGAGATGCCGTCGGGGTAGTCGGTGGTAGCTTGACTCACATAGCCGGGAACTCACTGCCTCTTGCATGAAGGATGTGAAGAAAATCACCTTCTCTCATATGTGACTGGCGGGAAAATGTCATGTACTTGTCCGGGAGTAATGTAGGTGGGTGTATGACCGGCATTTGATTGGGGATGGGCCGAGACTTGACAAGTTTATAACTGTGGTATGGGGTTGACACTTGGTCAGGTTCTCGTCACTCGAAGATGCATTTCCCTGTGGGAAAGTCGGCAGAGGTTAGCGGGGAATTTATCAACTCAAAGAAACAAGTTGTAGCCCTGGTACCCGGGGCCGCAAATGACAAGCATGTAAGAGACCTCTAGAATCTTGCTTCTGAATAGTGAGGGCTTGTGGGAACTGGTTTTAACACAAATGAGTATTAAGAAATGGTAAAACTAAGAGGAATAGTGATTCTAAAGACACAAACAAAAATACTGGTTATTCAACAAAGGGGCGGTCTTCATGTAAGCAAGTAAAGCGTATACCTACACTAAAGCAGACTATTTTCTTTGAGAAATTGTTTTGAGCACTAGCTCTTACCTATCTCATATCATGTAAATTATTGGCTTGATCCCATACAGACCTATTCGATGCAACCAATTCACACAGAAATGCTGTGCCAATCACTGGAATGCACTGTAATATCACTGCGCAGAGGAAGATAAACCGAGTATAGTTACAGTGAAAACACAATTTAAAATATTGTATCAAAATATTTATATAATATTGAATAACTTTGAGGGTGTTACAAGAATATATTTTTATAGCAAGTGCAATCTTTTTAGAATATTGGTCGCATCCTGGTACTTTGGTTGAACAATATTCAATACACAGTTTCATTGTACTGTTAAAAAGCCTGATATAAATAATATTATTGATTGTTATTTATGTGCCTGTAATAAATTTTGTCTTTCTCTTTCAGTCTTTTATGAAGAATAAGAGTGTTTCAGTTCTTGGCAGGACAGACATTTTGGAGCAGGTAAATATGATATTAGAATAGGGCCAAGAAAAAAGGGTTTTATACACTCCACGATCTTATATTGTTTTTGAATATTTATTTTCATTATCATATACATCGTGTCCCAAAAAACTGGGTTCAAAATTTTGCGAGCTTATAGCGAAATAAGTAGAAAACATGGATAGTTTATATTTAATGATATCAAACAAAATATACCGGACCTTAATTAGGTCAATTCAGAGACCAATCCAATGTACACTATTTGAAATACAAAGATTTTTTGGGACACGCTGTAATGTACACATTGTCAAATATATAATTAACATGTTATCCTTTTGAAGTATTACAAATGTAACTACTTATTTTCACATAATTTTAACATTCTACGTTATTATTTCTTAACACTATCCAGACAACATTCCAAAAGTTCACAAAATGTTTCAAAAATGTTAAAATAATTAAATTTCATTAACATATTTGGAATCACCATGAGAAATGAATTAAAATACGTACAAATATGCCTAGTATTGGTTCAGTAATCCTTGAGATAGGCCTTGGAAAGTTGGGACAGGTTTCTGAAAAATCTGTTTTGTATATGGTAAAACCAATAGCCGGGTGAAAAGTGTTAATAGGTCCCTAGCACATTAATTCTGCATATATTCCTCTTTTTCAACATAAATAATTGATCTTGAGTCAATTCCTTTTATTTTAGGGGGGAATTTTTTGAGAAAAAAAAGTAAGCCTGATAGATTGATATGCCATCGGATGTTTGAGTTGTTAATAATATTGCATTTATGATTCAATGGTGTGCCTTCTATTTTACACACAGATCAAGGAGCATATTATAGGCATAGGAGTGGACACACCCCTCGTATTATCACTTGATAGATTGATATGCCATCGGATGTTTGAGTTGTTAATAATATTGCATTTATGATTCAATGGTGTGCCTTCTATTTTACACACAGATTAAGGAGCATATTATAGGCATAGGAGTGGACACACCCCTCGTATTATCACTTGATAGATTGATATGCCATCGGATGTTTGATTTGTTAATACTATTGCATTTATGATTCAATGTTGTGCCTTCTATTTTACACACAGATCAAGGAGCATATTATAGGCATAGGAGTGGACACACCCCTCGTATTACTCGGAGGTCCAGGATCTGGTAAATCATCCATTATGGCTAGGGTAGCAGATGTGACCGTGTCAAAGGCATTAACCAATGAGATACCAGGGTAAATGGGTTTGTTTGTTTGTTTTTGTTGGGTTTTGTTTGTTTGTTTTCTCTATATATAAGGATAAGACTATACGGGGAAGAAGAATACAAATAAATTTACTGCATAGTTATTTCACAATAGTCTGTTTCGCCCAAAGGCTCATCAGGTGAATGAGAGACTTACTATAGAAAAACATAAGTGTTACAAAATAAGATCAATTGTGAGTCAACTGAGTGTGAAAGATAAATGCATGGATTTAAGCACTCAAGAGGGAAGTCATGATAAAGTATAAAACATACAATCAACAGCATAGTCAATGGGGGAAGACAGCTAGATTTGTTATTATTGTTCTTTTGGAGGAACTTATTGGCATGGCGACATTTACTAATTAATTCAGACTTAGTGTTTAGAGTTATCGATTTGTCAGTGGTAATGATACAGATAAGGATAAGACTATGTATTTCTGTTTGACCGGCATATAGTGACCAGGTGTCGGAATCTGGCCTGTGAAGCCGTTCTCTTTAAGAACTATACAGGTATTGTTGAAAAACGGGTTGGGGATTAAGGTAATAGGCTGCTTATGAGCTGATTTTGATTTGTGCAGAAGAAGTGCCTCATTTGCATAATTGTTGCGCATACCGTGTGAACACGCAATTATATAGGACAGGGGGTTTCTTAAAAGTTTATATATTTTTGGCCCAAAATATACAAATTTACTACCTTGTTTGCATATGTATATGAAGTTCACAAAGATTTTTACTAAAAGTTTACCCATAATGCACTTATTAATTACAACCATGACCCCTGTGGACACAATAACCCAGTTCTTGGCTGATAGCAGTGATAGATTGACCTACACCTAACCTAACACAAAAAGTCCCGGACCAGGCGCTTTGATGTTGGCTGACCCAAAATCTATAATCGGTACGAACAATCTAAGATATACATTTAATGAGCAAATGTCTTCTCCGTAGTTTGATTCCTCATTCATAAAATGTTAGTGGATAGTTTTCAAGTTATGATTGTTTCAATGGTCACAAGGATTCAATGGGATATCATTGCTTATAGTGTGTGATTACGCAGTGAAAATGTGTGGGTATAGACTCCTGTCGGTGCCTGTTTCATCCAGATATGTGACTGGTTCAGATAGAGCACAGTGGGCAATACAAATCAATGCTATCCCATAGGAAACCAATTCTAGTACAACTTTGTTGTCATTAGTCCTGGTTATTGAAATCATCATAGCTTTAAAAGTAAAATCCAGAGTTTTACTTGAATCAGTATCGATAAAGTGCTCGACCACATGGGAGCAATAATAATAATGATTGTGAGTAAACTTTTTACATTTTATTCAAGACAAATTTGTTTCGTATGCATGCCAAACATGCAGCGTATCATATCCACCCACAACAAATCTGTTGTGAAAGCTGAGCAAATGAAAGATCGCTTCAACGACACCCCTAGCTGTAACTGCAGAAATAACCAGGCGTGTCCTCTCAGTGGTAACTGCTTTACATCCGAAGTAATCTACCAAGCAACGGTCACAAGGCAAGACAACAGTAAAGAAGAAACTTATATCGGCTTGACCGAAAACAGCTTCAAGACGAGATACAACGGACACACGAGCAGTTTCCGTAATGTGAAACAGAGAAACGCTACAACCCTAAGTCAGTACATTTGGACACTCAATGACAACAATGTTCCATACTGTTTAAAATGGAAGATACTACAAAAAGATGTAACCTTTGTCTAACTGAAAAGTTTTTCATAATATATAAACCTCACATGTCCACCCTTAAAAACAGGAATGAATTAGTTAGCGGTTGTAGGCATAAGAAAAAGAATCTGCTACGCAACCTCAGATAAATTTGGCTTATTTTGTACGTGTGCATATTCAGCGTAATCCACATATCCGCAACACCCGCTTGTGTGCGCATAGCGCTATTCTACTGGTTGTAATCATGTTTATCATTATGTATAATTCAACTGACGAGTGTGGGCGAAAGCCATACGAAACAAATTTGTCTTGAATAAAATGTAAAAAGTTTACTCACAATCATTATTAACTTTAACCCTTTGAACCCGGAGTTATTATAAGGGTTCGGTACACCCACCCTGACTTCTCCGGGGTAAAATGGTAAATATAGTACACCTATATCATCGGTAATATATGTTACCGATGATAGAGGGCAGTATGCCATTACACTACACGTATAACGTAACCTATCTATATCATAAAAACGGCCGTTTTTATCGCCAAAATTGCCAATCATGACCGTAAAACAATGCATCCATGTCTACCTGAGTACCATCTGCGCCATATTGGGTTGCATATTCATCCAATTTCGCGCTATTTTGACTGTTTTCTTCAGCTAAATGACATCAAAACACAACGAAAACCTTGCTAAACAATGTATTTCACATCGGGGGAACATCACGTGACTTTCAGGTCACCTGACCACTCAGTCATATGATCAATGTGTCATCTGTTCGCTCAGGTCGATTTTTCGACCTATCGGGTTATATGGCGTTCCCCGATAGGTCGATAAATCGACCTATCGGGTTCAAAGGGTTAAAAGTATCCATTTGCCGATTATTGATTTTGGATTAACCAACATCAAAGTGCCTGTTCCGGGACTGTGTTAGGTGTATATCCCATCCTATGTCTGCTCTATCCACACAGGGTATAAGTGTGACCAAGGCCTGAAATTAATTATTTTCTGCAGCTTGTATTATATAATACTTAATCAATCATATCAGTCCAGTAACTCACAGAGACCAAAATATGGACCACAGAAATTATTTTCTGTTTGCATATTTTTTCAGTTTTCCTTACTTGTGGCCAAGCTGAAATTATTTTTTGTTTGTTATTGTGTAATCACTAAGCTTTTCAAGTCAAGAAATTAGACCTATAAAGTACACCACCACAGTCAATTTGTCACTGTAGTCGGTATCTAATAATCCAATCAAAGACATATTGAATCTATAATACTAGCGTAGTACAACTATGTATATATTTCTAGGACTATTTTTTTGCTCTTATCCATCTTGTACTATGCGATATCGCACATTTTCCACGTATCTTTTACGCCCGCGATTATCTGCGAATGTTTTCATATTTACGCATTTGTACGCATTTTCATAATACACAATTCTTTAATATTGTTATTTTTATGTTTCTGTATCATTCACCTGAAGAGCCTCTGGGCAAAAGCATGCTTGTGAATTAACCCCCTGGGGTCTACCTGTCTATCTTACAGTGGTTCTGATTGGTTTATTACAAGATGTACTCATATGAATAGCCAATTCAAATGCAGCTTGTAAAATGTTTCACTACCATCTTTATCAGGGATACAATTAGTCTAACACTGTCTCTCATTGGTGCAATAAATGATGTATCCATCTTTTTAACCAATCGGCCGGTAGTTCTCGGGGGGTTAAATGACAATGTAAAAACTTGATATTGTATCCTGTTGAAACTTTTTGATAATCTCTATATATTAGGCTAAATTAAAAAAATCTTTTGTCTCAAAGCTCTTCAGTTTTTCAAAACCTAATGCGGAATGCGGGGGTTTTTTTAAGGGTTTTTTTTTTTTTAAATATAAAATATTGAAATCCTTGTAAAAGTGACTTTTTGTATTTAAAATGATGTGATCAATGAAAATCTGAAAAATCTGTGAAATTTTGGGATTTGGGGGATTTTTTAAAAACAAATTTGGGAAAAGAAGAAGAAAAAAAATTATTATTATTTATTTTTTTGTAATGCGCATCAATAAACTAACGCGCGCGGGAGGGAGCTTTGAGACAATTTTTTTTATAATTTAGCCTTATATATATTTCTTGTTCTTTTTATAGTGGTGGTGGTAAAGACTGGCATGTATTCTACCATTTTGTTGGCGCTGTACCAGGATCACCCAATCTGGAAGTGACGCTCAAGAGATTGCTGAAAGAGATCGGAATTATAAATGTACGTTTACCTAGGAAACAACAGAGAATGAACAACCCAAATTTTCAAAAATTGGGGAAATTGTTCCTGTACAAATGAATAGCAACCCAAATTTTCTTTTAAAATTCTTTTAGATATCTGAAAAAATGGGAAAATTGTAACATATTTTAGTGAGTTTTAAGGGTCATTTTGAGAAGAAAAACCTGACCTGAGAGGTCCAAATATTTGTAGACCAGATGTTTTTGTTGCCTCATTGGATGACAGACAGACCAACTGACCAACTCATTAACTGACACATAAACTATCATATTGGGCTTGATATTATTTAGACTTGATATATAGCACAATATATATACAGTACAAAGACAACATAAGACCAACAATGTGACACATCTCAAAAAATTGTTGGAAAGCAATGTAAAGCTCAATGACACATTTGTAAATAAGAGAACAGTTTAACTTTACAACGCTTCCTACGCCCTGTCATAGCGCTGTATTCATTGTAAGACTTTTGAAGGCGGTAATGTTAAAAACTAAGGCGGTGACCCTATCTTTTTATTTCTTTAAAGTTTAGTGCCTATTAATGCTCAACTTTTATTTATTATTTAACAGGATAGTACAATGCCTAAGGATCTTGAGACCACCTGTCAGGTTGCACTTGCTGCATTGGCTAACCCAAACACAAAACCAGTAGTCATTGTCGTAATAATTACAAAAGTTATACTTACCCTCATCACTGTTCATTTTACAGGATAGTACAATGCCTAAGGATCTTGAGACCACCTGTCAAGTTGCACTTGCTGCATTGGCTAACCCTAACACAAAACCAGTAGTCATTGTCATAGATGCTCTTAACCAGGTAAATATGATTTGTGTATTAAGGATTCCTGTTGTTGTGTAGCCGGAGAGAATGTGACTATACAGTAAAAGTGTACATTTTCGCGCGTGTACATTTTCGCGCTTTGCTCATTTTAAACAATTTTGCTTGTATTTATTTTTGCGATTTTGAGCTTCCTTACATAGACATTCATACAAAATAAATATATTCACGTGTTTTATTTTTGCGCTTGATGATTTTAGCGCGGAATGCATGAAAAGCAAACTTTTGCTGCTGCTGTACCATTTCATTCAAAGGTTACACTACCAACCAAAAGCATTATTAGGATGCTTGGTTATGGTATCAAAATCAGCCCGGATATTAAATGTATTTAAACTGTAATATATATATATATATTTTTTTTTTTTAAGGTCTAAATTTTATTGTCATCGCAGCCAACTGGCTGAATTGTAACAACATTACAAATCATATACATTAATAAACAAAGCAACGTCCAGGCAGCAGCTAAATCAGCGCCAAGTTGCGACACTTTCAGTTGAACAAATGTGTTGCTAAATTGATGTTTCCTGCAACATCTGTTATTTCACTCAGTGAAATTGAAGAAATATAGATTTTGCAACAGCAAGGCTTTAAGGGTGCACTACACTAAATGGAGTATCCCCTACCCTTAAGGAGGTGTTTTAAACTAGAATCGGAAAGTATGTATAATAAAATCCTCAATTTAAAAGACTTGACAGTAATACAATTGCATAAATGCCTAGGATTTTTGATTAATTATGACTAATGATTGCAGGAAAAATTGATGTTTCCTGCAACATCTGTTATTTCATTCAGTGAAATTGAAGAAATATATATTTTGCAGCAGCAAGGCTTTAAGGGTGCACTACACTAAATGGAGTATCCCCTACCCTTAAGGAGGGTGTTTTAAACTAGAATCGGAAAGTATGTATAATAAAATCCTCAATTTAAAAGACTTGACAGTAATAAGGGTGCACTACACTAAATGGAGTATCCCCTACCCTTCCCTTAAGGGAAGTGTCAACCCTATTATTTTGATGATCAACTTTTGCTTCTAAGTTTGAGAATATTGAATAAAAGTACATAAAAGTATACATTTTTAGAAAGGAAATTTGACAAGGAAGCCGATGGTGATATCAATGTGATACCAAATAAACTAAATTTTGAGAAATGAACCAAAAAGCCATTTTTTTACCCCAAATTTTTCAGACAGCATAACTATAAAATAAAAAATGGTCATTTGTTCTAATATACGTTTTTGTAAACAAAACAATTTTGTCTAGGAGGCAATTTTTTCTTTTTCCAAAATAAAGCTTGGTTTTGGATATATTGCTAAAAACATCGGAAAAGTGTAAAAGTCGTGTTTTTTTGCGTACATTTCGCTAGAAATGGATGCATATCTCGAGTTTAAAATCCATAATCGAAAAAATAAAAAATTGCCTCCTAGCGCTGAAAGTCCTCTACACAATGGTAGTAAAAGCTTACCTGATAATTTGATACATTTTTAGTTATGTTGTCTGAAAATTCGTAAAATTCCTTCAAATTTGAACTTCTAGAAAACATCGATTTAGTAAAAATATTGACATTTTCCACCATTTAAAGCAGATTGTTCACGGAACACACGGGCGTGTGACCTAAAAGCGAGTATACTATTATGAACAATCATAATAAACTATCAGATTCAATTTATATTGTCACAATGTGAAGAAATTGGAAGAAAACTGAAATTTAAATGATCGTAAGATTGGCCTTTGTTTACATTTTAGACATTGTTTTGCGCTCTTTTGTTTTTCGCGTCTACGTCGCGGATATTAAGCGGCGCGTCTAGTATTACACGCGGGAAGTTTCAGCGCGCGACGCAATGATCGAACAGCTGTCGCAGCATTTGAAAAGCGCGGAACTCCGCTTAAATTCCCGCCAAATAACTATGCGCCTTTTCCTGACTCAAACTTACCAAAACAACAATTTAAAATCACCCAAAAGAACGGGAAATAATAGCTTCCGATAGTTACTTATGATAGTAATGATAGAATACATATAAAAGTATTAAATAATAGAGAAATATGAAATTCAATTTTTGAAACAAGTGCCGGGTTGACACTGCCCTTAAGGACGGTGTTTTAAACTAAAATCGGAAAGTATGCATCACAAAATCCTCAATTAAAAAGACTTGACAGTAATACCATTGCGTACATGCCTATGATTGTTTACTAATTATGATTAATGGGACATCACCTACATGCACCCTGACTATAAACTATGAATATCATCTAGGTAAATTTTGAGAATCGGAAAGTATGTATAACAAAACCTCTTTAAAAATATAAAACGTGATTATCAATTATTAGTCAGATAGTGCTCCATCCAAAATCCTCAATTTAAAAGACTTGAAAGTAATACAATTGCGTAAATGCCTAGGATTTTTGATTATTTATGATTAATGGGATATCACCCGGACCATAAAATGTAAATATCATCTAGGTAAAATAAATTTTAAGAGATCTTTCAAATTTGTGCTTTTTACTGGAAACATTTGCGCTTACGGTGACATTTCCAAGCTTGTCAGAGATGTTGTCTACTCCATGGGCGTATTTTGGAAAATCGAGCAAGCTAACCTACCTATTTTCTGCACTTTTTAGTGATACAGAGTGATCATCTTACGAAAAAATCACTCTACGAGGTCCAATTTTGCAATTTAGTGGTCTAAAACAGAGTTTTATATCAGTATTTTTGTACATATCCCTACATTCATGGTGCTATTGTTTCTCTTGTTTAGTTTGATGAGTGCAAAGAATCAGTGGTTCTCAACTGGCTCCCCAATAAGCTTGCTCCTCAAGTACGTTGTGTATTCTCCATGATAGATGAGACACCACAACATCAGACGTTACGTAGTCGACCTACCACACCAACTGAGCTCTATGTTACTCCATTGGATATGGAGTCTAGAGAGGTATGTTTGTAAGCCTGTGCTGTTATAAACTCAGCACAAAAAGTATCGAGACACTTACACATGATCCAATAATTAACGGCTGAAAGGGTATGGATTAATCGAAGCCAATAACCCAGTGCATCATCTTGTTCTGCGTATTTCAACACCTCGATTGTTGAGATCAGATGTTGCGGATTGGAGTTATTGTCATTTCAATGGACGTAGGTGTAGTTTCAAAAGTGACAATCGTCCCTATAGACAATGATAGAAGCAGGTTTGCAACGGTTTTGAATAATGAGGGTTATGCTTTACACACCCTGTTGTGGACAATGACACACAAAGTTACTGAAGATAAAGATAAAGTCATGGCAAAGTTGAAGTTGAATGAAAACAATAAATCTGTGTTGTGAAAGGAACACATTATCTTCATTTTCTGAGTGTATGTTGCATTTTTGTACACGTGTGTACATGACTTTACGTGATCATTCAAAACAATAAATGCAAACCTGCATCTATTGTTTATAGGGATGATTGTCACTTTTAAAACTGGATCTACACCATTGAAATGACAATAACTACGCTCTGCAACATCGTACCTGAACAATCGAGGTGTTTAAAAACATGCAGAACAAAATTATGCACTGGGTAATTTGCTTTGATTAATTCATACCCTTTCGGGCCGTAAATTATTTGATCATGTTTAAGTGTCTTGATACTTTTTGTGAGGAGTTTACTTTGTGTCTGCTTATCCATGACATACAATAACTTATTTGAATTTTAGATGGTATTTGAAACAATACATTGACATATCCTATAATCATCATCGGAATCACAAAGGCAGTTTTTTCAGGTGAAAGTAATTTTCTTGTTCAATAGTGGCCAAAGTGGGATTTTCACTTTTGGTACTGAATTGATCATATCTTGATAGTTATGTGGGAAAATTTAATGGGATAAAGTGTATTTGATGGAAGACTTATAGGGCGTACCAACGGTCTGTTTCTTTAAAACAAAAAGACATGAGATGTATTTTTAATTAATTTTCTATCTCACACGACACACCCTGTATTTCCATCATTGAATGAGATTTGTCTTTCTTCCTTAATTGATTTTAAACATTCTTTTCAAGGCCATTGTACGGGAGACACTCATTAAATACAACAAGCGTCTTGACAAGGGGCAGATGGTCTCGCTGCTAAGCAAAGATTCTTCCCAGAATCCCCTCTGGTTGTCCATCGCTTGTGAAGAATTGAGGGTATATGGCACGTTTGAGAAGCTCAACGATAAAATCAACAAACTTGCTGATGGTTTGCTCAAGTAAGTCTAGTGTTTACTGTCAAAGTTTTTGCTTCTAATGTTATAATGGTGAACCTTTTTCAGATTTGTAAACTTCTGGGTAAGGGTGGTTGTACTAACATTTGAAGAGTTTTAGGTGTGTAGCCCCAAAATCTAAAGTAGTTCTACAACTCCAAATTGGTCATGCCATCTTATAGCAGTGAATCAATACTCCTTATAGAAGTGAATCAATACAGAAGGGCATGGGCGCGTTTGAAGGCAACAAGCGCACTGTGTATCATATCCGAGATGCATGAGTGCGTCAAAAACCGTGTATGTGTGGCAATAATCACACACGTTCACTTGGATTACTTTTGCGCATGGGGAGATAAAAAAGTATTTCTCTGCAATTGGAACTGATTAAACTACATTAAACTGAGGATGTTAAAAACTAATTTTGAGGGTAGGTTTTAGGCCACAAAAAAAAGTTGACTTACCCTTTCAGGGCCAGAGTCTGGGTCGAATGGTCGAATTTTTTGTTGATTTCTTTTTAAAAAAATTACAGGGAGATATTACACAAAAACACGTTTTAAAGAGATTTTTTGTTTGAATTTTATTTAAATTTTTTATGATTTTTAAACAAGCAGATACTACTCAAAAACATGTTTTCATCATTCTTTATTGTTGTGTGCTTCTTTCAATTTTTTTAATTTTTTTAAATTTTTTTAAATTTTTTTTTTGGGGGGGGAGGAAATAGCGACCCTAGATTTCCGAAAATTTGGGTCGATCGGAAAGAGCAAGACAACTTTTTTTGGGGGGGGGGCCTTAGAATTCAAGTTAATAAATTTTCTAAAGCTTTAATTAAAGTGGGAGTTGTAATAACCATTGGTGAAATGGAAAAGGGTAAAATGTTTGCCTCAATTTTAAGGAAATTGCTTAGAGAAAGTTGTTATGCAGGGCAATATTGAGGATGCACGTAGACCAGGCTGGCTGAAATCAAGATGGTGTGACAGAATTAAATCACTGGTTGGGCAACCTACTTCTATCAGGTACCAACCAACTGGCTTCAGACTGACAGAAATGGCGCGTCATCACTAAAGTCACAAGGTGTCAGTCCTGACTGATATGTACCAATACAACCCTCTCAAGAGTACCTCCCCCAATCTTCTATATTACCATATGGCCGCTAAAGCTGGACTAAATATGTGACCGTCCACAACGAACCAGGTGCAAAGTCGCACTTTGCCAAAAGCCAATACAACACTATTTAGTCGAAAAAAGTCAAACATTCTGAAATTGAGATTGTATGAAAACCGTGTTGGTAAAACCCTTTTAATCACTCTAGAAAATGTCAGAATGATAAGGGGTAGTGGTACTCTAAACCTATCTAATTGGCATCTTTAAAGTCATTTTTCTCAAATGTGTGTTCTTTAAAGATATGCATATAACTCCAAAAGTCAAATTTGCTACTTTGCACCTGGTTCGTGGTGAATGGTCACATATAGAGCCTGCAAAATAGCGACATATGAGGGCGACAGAGAGTGTCAGTCTAACAACCCTCTCCCAATAAATTGACCATTTGAGTAAATCCCTACATCTGTGTGATTCATTACACAGCTTGCTGGAACAAGTGTTGCAGAGATTTGAGAAGGAATCTGGTGGCCATCTTTTAGAGGCTACATTGTGCCTTCTAGAATGTTCAGCAACGGGTCTTCTAGAAACTGAATTACTGGCCATATTGGGTGATGAAGATAACCTGATGCCCTCAAATAATGCAGAAAAGGGAGAGAAAGGAGAAAAAGGTAACTTTTGGTGTGATGTTCTCATACCCCTCACTCGATCTGGGGGCATGTTTTCGGGAATAGAACTATCTCAGGGAATACTGAAAAAACAGAAATGTTCTCATGCATTTAAATTTTGCTAATTTCGCGAGGAGCACTTACTCGCGAACATTTCATGCCGGGAATATTTCCGATCTACCTTGTAGCAGTGTATTGCAACGTTGCACAATGTAACTCCTTTGCGAAATGTTCACGCAGTGAAATAGGCCAGTATTGCTGATTTATGAAATTTTAAGCTCCTGAACATTTCTGGTTTTACAGTAAATTGGTCAAATTTGGGGGAATTAAACAGCACCGCCAGTGCCCGGGATCAAAACGACATCGCCTGCTCCAACTGATCTAAGGCGGCAACTTGCAAAATTTAAAGATTTTCCTACGCATTTGATAGCCTACCCGGGGAACTGGGGAGGTGTGCTACCAGCACCTAGCAGTGTAGTGTTTGTAGGGATAAGGCAGGTTCGGGTCCATAGTAGGCATGTTTATTTATGTGCACTGGGAATAGTCATATGCTAGAGGAACACACTGTGCTGGTCTGTTTTAGGGCTAGGTTTAAGATGGGCTGACGTGCGGCAGGTCCCCGGATTTATTCCCGGTCGTCCCTGGCGATTTAGTTAGTCTTTGCTCTTCCAAAATTGTGATCCCGGTTAAAAAAACGGTTAGGGTTAATACCAAATAGATTTTTTTTCTCAACAAATCAAATATTCAAAAAGCTATGTTACATTGTCGGTGATACCAAGAGGTTATGTTTATGACATTCTGGTTAAAGGTCAGAAAGGTGTCAAGTTCAAGTTATAGGATTATATGCTAATGTTATATTGTTGTTGTTTTTTACTTTTCTACAACAGAGGGACGTGAGAAGACTGCGTCCGACATCGGGCCTCTCTCTGCTCACAAGTGGGCTCGTGTATTCCGTGGTCTCAAACCTTTCCTAAGACCATTCGGTGATAGTGGAGAAGGGAGATTGGATTTCTACCACAGATCTCTAAGCAAAGCTATCAGAGCAAAGTGAGTCTATCTTACAGTGGTTCTGATTGGTTTATTGCAAGATATACTCATTTGAATAGCCGATTAAAATGCAGCTTGTAAATTATTTCACTCCCATCTTTATCAGGGATACAATTATTCTAACAATGTCTCTCATTGGTGCAATAAATGATGTATCCATCTTTTTCAACCAATCGGCCGGTAGTTCTCAGGGGGTTAACACTTTCCACACAGCTATTAGTTTTACCTTACACAAAACAGATTTTTCAGAAACCTTTTTCGATTTTAAAAGTCTAGCTCAGGGATTACTGACACAATACTAGGTAAGTTTGCACTTATTGCAATACATTTCTCATGGTGATTCCAAATATGATAATGAAATTCAATAATGTTGACATTTTAAAACATTTTGTGGAATTTACTAATGTCGTCTGCAGACACCTGCTGCATGGAAAGGGTTAAAGGACATTGTTCATAGTGGGAGGAATTGCTCTTAATTTGTCATTTATAAATTAATACAATTTTCTGAAGTTATCTTTTTTTGGAGCGTCATATTTATTGAAAAAATACAGAAAACAGTCATCAGTTTAACTCATCTAGAATTGGTGCTTTACTGTATAGGCGGGATCTTCTACAAAGTTGTGACATTGCACACAGCTTAGTTTAGTTTAGTTAGTTTAGGTTTTTTTTGGCATCACAACATATACAAATAACAAATCACACGAGTATAAAATTATATTAACATTCAATAAATAACGCATATCACAATGCCATCCCAAACTGGAACGGCAAGCACACCACAACACCAAAGGTTGCAAGGCCAGGATAGCCCATAAAAGCCAGCTACATGAGCTAGCAATATCATGAAATGAAAAGGATGTGACATGCTGTTTTGACCGCTGACTGATTTCTTACTTTGATTCCAATGATATGATGAAATTGAAAGTATTTTTGGGAAATTTTAAATTTTGACCAAAAATATCACTTTTTTGGCTCAACATTTTTCGGACAACGTAGCAAAATCAGATAGTGATTGCACCAATATCATCTAAAGACACTTCTGTAGAAACATTATTTCTATTTTTTCATTTAAAATTTTAGATTTTAAATTGTTGACGAATGTCCTTTTTTTTAATGACAAATGTCATTATTTTTATTGGTTCATTAAAATTGAAAAATTGCTTACATTTTTAAATTGTTGACAAAAAATTCATTTTTGAGGCAAATAATAAATTTTTAATGATTCAAAAACTTTAAATTCCCTAACAATGTAGGATTTAATTTGTATTTCCTTCCGTAGATATTTCTCTCCTGGCAATAGTTCCAAACAGGAATCTTTATACAAATGGTGGCATGGTAAGCTGGCTTCTTTCTTTGAAGGAGTTAAGAGTCTTGAAAGGAAAGCAGAGGTAAGATATGGCGCTTGAATGCAACGTTTATTGTTTTGAAATGTAATTATTGTTTGATCAGGCAAAAAAAAAAAAATGTGTTGCCCTCAGCGACCGACCGACCCTAAAATCGTAAAAACTTGGGTTGCATTTTTTTTAATTTTTTTTTTTAGATTTAAATGTTATTGAAAGTGTCTAAATGTTACTATTTCTTGCTTGAAATTAATAAGTAAGCCTAAATAAATGTTTTTAGACTATTGTCACACTAGAAACATTAGTTAAATTGACATATGGGCCTATACCAATTTTGTCTTGACATAAACCATATATTTTTCAGCCAAAATAAATTGGAAAAAAAATCAGACCGACCGACACCCGATTTTTAATTTTTGGCACTTGAGGGCAACACAACTTTCTTTTTTTTTGGCCTCAGTTCCAAATTGGCGAGCCTCCTTACAGCAGCGAAAGATTACAGAAGGATGTGAGCGCGCCAAAGGCAACAAGCGCACTGTGCATCATATGCGTCACACATGCATGCTACCAAAACCATGCGCATGTGGCCATTAACACGATCATACGCTTGGATTACTTTTGTGCGTGGAGAGATAAAAACTGAACATTTCTCGCCAATTTGGAGCTGATCAAACTATAGTACAGTGCAACAGGTCATAAACACTCCACGCTTTTCATTATCATAACTTCAAAATGCAGGAATTGGTAGAAACGTAAGAATGTGGCATAACAAGGTGCATTCATAGCACATACGGTGTTAAACATTAAAGGGGTATTGAGAGATTTTGGGTTTGGGGTTGCGCCCTCAATTTTACTGGAAATTGGGTTTTTTTGCACCAAAATAATACTTAGGCATATAGGAACTACCATCTGAAACAGTTTACCAAAATTCACCGTTTATCATATAAAATTTCATGATTTTTTTAGTTTCGATCTGATCATATCGAAACTAGGTGCTGAATTGGGAAGTTATGCTATCGTTTTACTCATGGCCTTTCGCGGCAAATCTCAACCCGGAAGTGCCGTTATTTGCTTATTTGGCATGAAGGCGATGTCGGAATTGTATGACATTTTGGATTTGGGCTATGTTGATGATTATCTTTACGTTATTTGCTGATTTAGTGTATCGATAAATCTCTCTGTGCCCCTTTAAATAAGACAGTCAAGAGTCAAATATTATTTTTAAAAAACACACTTTTTGCTTCAAAATAACACATATTAGATGACACGGTATGGGTAGAAAAAAAAATGGTCTTCCAACAAAACTAACAATATTTATCAAAATCTGTTTTGGACAAAGTAAGTGTTGTAACGTCTAAATTCATTGTTGTGCAATACATTATTCTTACCTTACATTTGAAATTACAGGACTATTTATTTAAACATGCAGTTGAGGTATACCTAGGACTTAAATCATCTTTATTCAAAAAATAACCTCATAAAAAATAAAGAAGAGAACATTAAAAACCAAGACAACTGGGGCCTATACTGACCACCAGGCAAGGTGTTACAAAAAGCACTTTTGCACAACAATCAATATAAAAAACACATTTAAAGAGAGAGGTGAGCCAGTCGTGACAGACCTGCTGCCATGAGGACCTATATAAAATTGGTAACGTTCCAATCCCATTTGTGTCTTGATTGGAAAATGGAAAAAGAAGACATCAGACTCTTTTTCGAGATGTTATTTTTGAGAGCTGTGTATTTAACGTTGCACTTTAGGGTTCGTAGGAGACCTCTCAGACGTGTCTTATTAGATTTTGTTATGAGACCCCTTGATCCTATTTCAAAAGGGATCAAGTAGCACTTGTAGCCTGCGTCCGAGATATCTCCTACCAGGGCAACATATCTGTCAGTCTTGAGTTTATTAGCTTTATCAACATTTGTTTCAAACGGCACTGTGAGCTCATCCCATATTTGTTCTCCATGTTATTGTAGGAATATCCACACCACCTGATCAAGATTAAAGATGAGACTCGACTTTCACGATTTCTCACAGAGTGGTCGGTATTTCATCTTTTTTTCAACGAGGAATTCAGCGCGGACTTGCTCAGTTTCTGGAGATCGGTGAGTGATGTTTTTATTTATTTCATAGTTTGATTTAAGGATTTAGGGATTTATTGATTTAGGGATTGATTGATTTAGGGCCCCACACCACCAAATCAGTTCCCTATTGCTTTGTGTGGTTAAGAGGTCAAGTTTGTGTTAATTTTCCACCTTTAGAGCAAACTGGTTCATTCAAATCATTGTTTTTATTGAAGATCTAGATGTCTTCTGCTTCAAAACAATCACTTTTGTGGGGGGTAACCAGCATTTTTTTCCTCTACGGGCCAATGATATCTATCTTAGGTACGACAGACTGCCTTCATCTTAAGATCAGAGATGCTAGCTCTAAATTGGTGGAAACAGTGAAATCGTGTAAAATGATACCATTCAAGAAAAATCAGAGATTTTGGGCCTGATGTGGAGGAAATAACCTACAAATGCAAAATTATGAAACATTTAGGTACATTTACAGCATTTATTACCTTTTCTGGGATGTTAAATTTAGACTTATGGTGGAGGTCAATCTTAATTTCAAATACTGCCATGTAATATCAGAATGCAAAATATGATTTGGTGGTGTGTACTCTACAGGATTGATTTATGGATTAAATTAATTTTCATATGCTGAAACATGATTTGGATACACACCACTAAATAAATCCCCTATACCTACCTACTGTGTAAAAAGGGCCATAATTAAAAGCCATTTTCTCGCTTAGAGCAACTGGTTGCTTCAACTTTACATTTTTGATAAAGATCATGGTCTTGGCTTTCCTTTAAACACCAACAATAAATAAGGTCAAGGCAAAACTTTCGAGATATGCGCCGTCGAAGATACAAATGTTTTTAGAACGCCCAGGCCTAGCCTAGGTCTAAGCAAATCTTATCAATTATTGAAGTCTCTAAATGACTATAAAATCATAAAAAATTGGTCAAAGGAAGAAAATTTGCACTGATATTGTTTGATAATCTTCATTTAAAAACAATCCAATCAAAATGTTAGCTAAAACACCACTTTTGTAGCATTTTTATATAAACTGCTCAAAAAAAGTTTAAAATATTTTTTCAAGCACAAGATTATCAAATATCGCAGGATATGTTCACTAAGTGTTATATATCCATGTAATGCTGATGTGTTCATCTTTACAATGATACCAAACTTGAAGCAATCCCTTGCTCCAGTGCTCAGCTACTTGTGTGAGAACATGGGGATGTCACAATCTGAAAGTGCCAAAATCATCACTATTTTGTGCTTTAAAATCAATAGATCGTCACACTACACTGTAGTGGTCAATGTAACACTTCATTGAACAGACAACAAAGATAGTCTTTCGAGCAAGAAATAGCGTTGATTTTGGCACATTCAGATTGCGACCTCTCCATCTCTCCATGTTCTCAAGCAAGTAGCTGAGCACTGGAGCAAGGGATTGCTTCAAATTTGGTGTCATTGTAAAGATGAACACTTCAACTTTACATGGAT
This sequence comes from Ophiura sarsii, assembly GCA_035610835.1. NCBI lineage: Eukaryota > Metazoa > Echinodermata > Ophiuroidea > Amphilepidida > Ophiuridae > Ophiura > Ophiura sarsii. Next base: position 53,291,724 of record CM069444.1, read on the forward strand.
ATATAACACTTAATGATTATATCCCGCGATATTTGAATATCTTGTGCTTGAAAAGATATTCCAAACTTTTTTTTAGCAGTTTATTTCACTTAGGGAGGGTCATCCCACCCAATTCAACAGGCCTTTCGTGGACTTTCGATCATTTATTTGGTGGTGTGAATCCATTAACATTCCTTTCAACATCAACCAAGAATTTGAACGCCATTTCATGCATAGATTATGCAAATAAGAACATCATTTAAAAAAACCTTAACACTAAAATGATCAAAAACTAAAATAATAATAGTCAGTTCCTTTTGTGCACAATCATTCCAAAACAACACAAACCTGATTGTGTGGCGTATAAACACGTTAATATCCGCGTAGTGCGGTTCGATCAGCGTGCTGGTTTCCCATACCAGTGTGGTTTATCTCAAATTAACAACACTTTGCTACTGTACTTGTAGACTCGATCATCCTGTCTTCCCAATTTTCCACACGGCCCCTGCGAGGGTGCTCAAATGTGAAGACTGGAAAAAATACAGTTCTAAAAGTGTGCGCTGATAAATTCGTGACAAAAATGAGCTTATTCACGCACCATCACGCTACAGAGCGCCGGTAGTTTCACGCGGCGTTGCACATCGCTAGAGCGCACGATTTCCCTCCCTGTGGCTTAGCGTGACGATCGTTCGATGCGCTGCCTTTGAATTGGACCAATCAGGTGGTATCTCTGTTGTTGCTGTGTACAAATGCGCATGCTCGGTACTGGTATTTGTCGTGGAATTCCACTACAAACCGCACACTTTTTGGGCGTACTATTTTCCCAGTCCCTATATTTTGTCCGCCATTTTTAAAGATGGCGGCCATATAGAGGGACGCGGGTACCCAGTCTACTGTACTTGGAGCAGTCACAGTGTTTTACCCTAGTAGGTGTTTCTAGTTTTTGACAGAGTTTGATTTGTCTCACACAGGCTGGTGGTATGGATGTGATAGAGCAACAATACACCAATTGTTTCAAGTGTTTCTAGTTTTTGACAGAGTTTGATTTGTCCTCCACACAGGCTGGTGGTATGGATGTGATGGAGCAACAATACACCAATTGTCTCAAGAATATGGAGGTTGATGAAGCAGTATCCAAGGAAGACCTAGCTATCCATTACGAGAAGGTTGCTAGGTTACTGTAAGTAATAAACTAATTTTTAGAGAAAATGTGGAAGACCATTTCTAATTTATGCACCTTTAGTTAACACTTTACATGCGGCTATTAGTTTTACCATAATATAAAAAAAATAGATTTTTCAGAAACCTTTCCCAACTTTCAAGGTCTATCTCAAGGATTACTGATCCAATGCAAGGCATGTTTGTACTTATTTCAATGCATTTCTTATGGTGATTCCAAATATGGTGATGACATTCAATAATTTTGACATTTTTGAAACATTTTTGTGACATTTTGGAATGTCGTCTGCAGACGCCTGCCATGTGGAAAGTGTTAAGATAAAAGAGAAACGATATTGCATATATTTTGTGAGTGCCCGAAGACTTTAAACCTCTGGGAAAGTGTTATTAAATGGATCAAAGAAAAGGTGAATCTTACTATCATTTCGGATAAGCAGGTTCAGCCTTTTGGTATTCTTAAAGGAAGGGTCCCGCAAGCACAACATTGAGCATTATTTGTTAGACAAATAATTATCGAGCCGAAATTACGTAATTATATAGAACAAAACACCATACTAGTCACAAAAATGAATAAAAACTGCCATCACTCAACATGCAATTTTTAAAATTCGCGGCGATCGAAAGTCCCGGTGTCGATGACGTCATGGGTATCGGTACTCAAATTTGCGCATGTGCATTGTATAACTATGACATCATCGACACTATGACTTTCGATCGCCGCGAATTTTAAAAAGTGCATGTTGAGAGATTGCGGTTTGTATTTGTTTTTGTCATAAGTGTGGGGTTTTGTTCTATATAATTACAAAAGTTGGGATCGATAGTTATTTTTCTAACATATAATACACACTTTTATGCTTGCGGGACACCTCCTTCAACTCCAAGATGATTGCACTAAACCTAAAACTCTTACTATACCATTTCTATACTTACAAGACAAAAATGGAGTAAAGTATTACGGAAAACATATGATATCGAAAAATACATTTTTATGAAAAAAATTGGAAATGGTTAAAATTGTAATAAAAGTAGGATTCTGTAACACTACTACTAGTATGTGATATGTAGTTTCAACAAAATGACATTGTAAGCATTTGTATGATGCATTGCTGTATTGATAAATATTATTAAGGACACAACTAGGAGTTTTAGAACTGTATATACTGTAAAAGTGGACATTTTCGCGCTAAAATCAGAAAATAAAAATGTGCGAATATATTCATTTTGTATGTAGGTCTATCACTGCAAATTCTGAGCATTTTCTTTTGGACAAACTAAAAGTAAACTCAAAAGTAAATATAATTCTATACACAAAAGTAAACGTAAAAGTAAACGCAAAACTAAACGTTTCGTGCATTTTGCACCCAATTGACCTCAAAGCACGCTCCAGTGAATATAATCACAGATGTTTCCACCATCTGTGATATAATGGGACAGTTATTGATTAGAGGCTGGGTGGAAAACGGCTTAGTTCTTGGGCTCACATAAGTGTTTAGAATTGTGTTTACTTTTGAGTTTACTTTCAGTTTGTCCAAAAGTAAACGCTCATAATATGCAGTGTATATAAGGAAGCTCAAACTCCAAAAAAATAAATAAAAACAAGCAAGATTGTTCAAAATGTGCAAAGCGTGAACAATTGCACACACAAAATTTTCCACTTTTATAGTAGTTTAATCAGTTCCAAATTGATGAGAAATATTTGTTTTTGGTTTCTCTTTGTGCAAAAGTAATCGAAGTGTAAGTGCACAATCATGCCCAAACCCATGCAGTTTTGGCTGCACACACGGTCTAGCACATGATGCACAATGTCCGTGTTGCCATCATGCAATTCAGTGTCCTTCTGTATTTATTCACTGCTCTAAAGAAGCTTTGCCAATTAGGAGCTGATCATACTATTGTGAGGTCATTATCAATTGAATAAGGCCAAATTAAATTAATTGTTTGTCTCAAAGCTCCTCTCCTGTTGTAAAACCTGAGACTAAAATACCTAGTCTCAGGTAAAACTAATGCGGAATGCAGGTTTTTTTCAAGTTTTTTTTTTTTTTTTAAATATAAAATATTGAAATCCTTGTAAAATTGAACTTTTGTATTTAAGATGATGTGATCAAGAAAAATCTGAAAAATCTGTGAAATTTTGGGATTTTTTTTTTTTTTTTTGAAAAAAAAAAAGAAGGTTTTTTCAGATTTTTGTTTTTCTAATGCGCGTCAATAAACTAACACGCACGGGAGCTTTGAGACAAACAATTAATTTAATTTGGCCTAATCACTTCATTATATATGTACCCTTCTCTCGTCATGTCTACAGTATGCAAGCCAGTCAACTAAAAGGGTGCTTTACACTCCTCGGTAAAGCCATGAAGTTGGAGGAATCAGAATTAGGGGCTCGTCAATCTAGGATGATGGAGCTTACCGACTTAGCAGCAAGTATGCACAATGAGGTAAGTCAACAAATATTGAATAGATTTAAAATATAATCAATTATGAAAATCCGATTCACAATCATTTCACTGAACGAGAAGGGTCTAAATAGAGGTGTTGGGTTCTCAACTGTTTTTGTTTGAGAGCCAAACAGAGCCACAAATACTTGACACTTTCCATGTATGCGGCAGGCGTGTGCAGACGACATTCCAAAATGTTGCAAAATGTTTCAAAAATATCAAAATTATTGAATTTAATTACCATATTTGGAATCACCACAACAAATGCATTAAAATAAGTATAAACATGCATATTGGATTGGATCAGTAAATCCTTGAGATAGACCTTAAAAGTTGGGAAAGGTTTCTGAAAAATCTGTTTTGCATAGTGTAAAACCGTGGACTAATTGAGAAACCTTTAGGCCAAACAAAAAAAAAAGTTTGTCTCAAAGCTTGCGAAGGCTTCAACATCGGGCGACGCGCGCTGTTTTTTGTCTTCCATTTTTTTTTTTTTTACATTTTTTTTTATTTGTGTTGCAATTTTTACTCTTACTATTTGCAACCGTTGACACTTTCTGATATTTGTTTTTTCTATTTGAAATGAATATTGTGATGTAGTTGTGTATACGAACAATTGTGCAGCGTTTTTTGAAGAACTGAGTCATGTAAAAGTTTGAGAAGAGGAAAATCTGCCGATATTTTTAATAAAAACTCGAAATAAAAATTTGTATGGAAAAAAAAAAATGATTTTACAATTTTCTGCATTTCAGACGCGGTATTTTGGCATTTCAAAACCAATGCGCGCGCAAGCTTTGAGACGAACCATTTATTTTGTTTGGCCTTATCTCTATAAATATGGATAGGTTACAATGATAAAAATGATGATTCCTTTGGTCATACAAAGAAGAAAGTTTGTCTCAGAGACATTTTGCAAAATGGCTAAGTGCTGTGCGTTTTTTGGGTTTTTTTAGAAAATAGGCTATGAGGTATGCGATTTCTTTTCTTTTTTGATTTTTGATTTTTTGTTGTTGCAAGCTTATAGAGAACATTTTCAAACTTTTTTTTAAAAAATTTAAAAAAGAAGACAATTTTTTTTTTAGGCCTCAGCGCATAGACCTATGCGCCGTAGCTTATTTCACATACCAATGCGGGCGGGCTTCTGAGACAAATATTCTGCTTTGTTTGGCCTTATAATTATAAAAATAATGATGCCTTATACGGTTTTATTTGATAGAAATTAACGCTTCATGATTGGATCACAAAGGAGATGATGTCTGATCTCAAGCCGTCCATTGACTACAGAAGAAAGTCGCTTAAGCTTGGAGAAGGCCTCACTGGAGAAAGGAATAGGGTAGGTACCAATAAACAACTGGGCCATGTATGGAGAATGTGCATATAACATAACCACCTATAAGTATGGTGGATTCTTATATAAAGGGTTCAAGAAAAGAAAGTATACCACTTTGTTTATGTCATTATGAGTAACTTTCAATTTGTTTTTGTCCAAACAGGCTAGATAGGCATTTAGATGAATATTTTAGGCATAATTTGATACCAAATTTGCCCCCTAACAATAAAGATAAACCATGATTAGCACCATTTAAAGGAAAATATCCCATTTTCAAAAGTCGCATTTCCAATACACAGCACGAGAAGAATAGGCCAATTGTTAACACACACATATGCCGTATTTATCCCGTACTGATCACCACGCATATCCCTCAATGCGCGGGCTAATTCAAATGTAAACTGATGCATGGGTGAAGGATTTGAATGTAAAGGAATGTTATGGATGGGGAGAACATGGACAGATTAACCAAATCTTCTCGTGCTGTGTATTGGAAATGCGACTTTTGAAAATGGGATATTTTCCTTAAAATGGTGCTAATCATGGTTTATCTTTGTTGTTAGGGGGCGAATTTGGTATCAAATTATGCCTAAAAGATTTATCTAAATGCCTATCTAGCCTGTTTGGTCAAAAACAAATTAAAAGTTACTCAAAATGACATAAACAAAGTGGTATACTTTCTTTTGTTGAACCCTTTAGTTAGTGTGGTTATGGATGTCAACAAGCAATTTGATTGGTTTTAGACTGATTTCAGCAAATGCATGTACTATATATTATGAGACGATAATATACAGTTTAGGGCAGGGCTTAATTCATTCGAATAATAATACCTTCAGTATGTATGATCATCGCATTAAGATGTTCAAGTGTGCTCTACACAAAGTTGCCGGTGTATGCATTGTGCGTATAGCGCAGTGTTGCCATGTTTGTGGTTTGCTAAAGAACGCGATTATTTGAAGCAGAAAGTTGGTAAACAGCTTGCTGGATTCGTTGATTTTATAACGGGGAAAATTTGTTGTTGTTTGATTAAAATATATCTAACAAAAGGCGTTATTTTTATGATAAAGAATAAAGAATAACCAACAAACTAAATAAGAATGAGAATAAAATATGGTTTGTAGCAGTTTCGCTATATACAGGCTGTAACAAAAAAGTTATACAGTTTTGAAAAAAATATTAAAAATATCTCCCGTGGAATTTCTGTTTCGAGTTTTAATGGCCTGCGAGGGGAATTTTCTTAGCTTTCGAATAAACTTTGTTTCATGATGGTCGGTAAGCAGAGATATGATCAATTGTATAAAGTAGTCATGAAATCACCTGGGCCACTTTGGTTTAATCAATGTTAAAATCACTGGGATGAATATGAATGGAATCGAACCAGGAACATAGCAGTAGATCGCTCTTGTTAGACAACAATGGTTCGTTTCAAGTGGTTAAAATTGTTACAAAGAAGGTTAGGTCTTTACAAATATTATTTATTTATTTTATGAATTTATTTATTCAAATGAAATAAAACTATTTGAATTTTTTTTTATATTGTTCTCTCTAATGTTCCTTGCATGATACCCTAACCATTTAATTTATACAAGCAAGATCGTATGATATTATTGTGAAAGTGGCCCAACCCGATTTCTAGACGACTTAGTAATAATAATAATAATAATAATAGTGACAAAGCACATATCCACTCTAAATAAGAGCGCTCAAGGCACAAACATAAAATACAATATAATAGAAAACGATAAACAACAATTAAAACTACTTAATTATTACAAAATGTCTCAGACATCAGATGTGTTTTCAACAGTTTTTTGAAGATTGTAACAGTTTTTGCAGTTTTAATATGGATAGGAAGTTCATTCCAGAGACGAGGAGCTGCAATAGCAAAAGATCTGTCTCCCCAAGAGCGCTTAGATATAGTTTCTTGAAGAAGTTGCATTTGTCCAGAACGAAGAGTGCGAGTTGGCACATAGTTTGATAACAATTCAGATAAATATGATGGGGCAACACTGTTGATACATTTATACACAATAAGCAATATTTTGAAAACAATTCTCTGAGCTCCAGGGAGCCAATGGAGTCCCTTTAAAATTGGCGTAATATGGTAAGATCTTTTAGAGAATGTGAGAATGCGAGCTGCAGTGTTTTGAATTTTCTGAAGACGATAGAGTTCATTAGCTGGTAATCCATAAAGAAGAGCATTGTTGTTATCAAGACGAGAGGTTATAAACGAATGAATTAATTGTTCTGTAGCATCACGACTAAGATATTTGCGGATTCTGCTGATATTACGTAGTTGAAATGCTGAGCAACGAATGACATTGGAGATGTGTGGTTTCATAGTCATGGAAGAGTCGAAAATTGCACCCAGATTCCGAGCTTTGGCAACTGATGCAATGTTGGAGTCGCCGATATGCACGTGTTCAATGTTTATCTTAGACAATTGGTGGTGGGATCCAAACAGTAGAAATTCAGTTTTTTCGTCGTTTAGCTTTAAGAAGTTTGATTTCATCCATTTACGAATTTCATCGATGCATAGTTCAAGGGTAGCTATGGCAGAGTCAGCATTTTGTTGAGATGAATCAAATGACAAATAAAGCTGTGTGTCATCAGCGTAAACATGATAGGTTAATTTGTGGCGAAGAATGATGTCACGGACAGGGTAAGTGTATACAGTGAACCATTGCGGTCCAAGCACAGATCCTTGTGGAACAGAATAATCAAGCACAGTGGGATGAGAAGTAGCAGTACCAATGCGAACATATTGGGGTCTGTTGGAAAGGTAGGATTTGCACCAATCCAAAGCAAGATCCTGAATGCCAAGATAATCATGAAGACGAGAGATGAGAACGTTATGGTCAACAGTGTCAAATGCAGCACTTAGATCCAGGAGAATTAAGCCTGTAATTTGTCCATTGTTGAGAGCAGTGAGAATGTCATTATTAACTCGGAGAAGAGCGGTTTAGTAGATTGGTCATAACTTTTAAACGCAAGTAGTTAAAAAGACCAAATAAAATGATTCCGGTAGCCAAAACGGTACTTAACACAGAGTATAAGAGATTTTGACATTGCATGATTTTAACATTGAATTAAAAATAAAATTGCGATTGTATAACTTTTTTTGTTACAGTCTGTACGTTGGTCTTATAGGCTGTACAATATTTGTGTCGTCATGACCGCCTGCGTCGAACATGCACGACTCCAAATACGGTACAGCCTAAACATTATGAGACCAACGTATGCGAAACAAATTATATTTTATTCTCTAAATGTTAAAGGTAAATCAGTCAAAACATAACATGTTCTGTCAAAACCTCGTATTTCCATCTGGCCCTTCAACATATATACTCCCGCCCAGAAGTGATGGCACACACCATCGGGAAAACTTATTCTACAAACAGTCTTGTAAATGTACCCATATCAAGGTCAAATCCTATTTATATAGGTGCCTGGATATCTTGTCATTCATAAATTCATCTTTCCTTGACCTTGTAGCCTACACATTTGTCACAATAAATATCTTTCCAAGGTCGCTATTTTCTCTATGGGGAAATCCCATGTAATTCTCGCCTCATTAATATTCATGAGCTCATTATCGCTGTAATAGCGCTATGGGATATCCTTGCATGCGAAAATCATCTCCGACAAATCATTATTTTTACATTATTTTACAAAATGCAACCACGTAATATTATTATGACGGGGATCTGTAATGCTCATTAATACCTAAAACATGGTTCGTGTTTTGACAAGGTTACTGGAATTTTCCCAAAAAGCTGATATTTCGAGACAAAACTTTATTAAAGTTTTGGTTGTAGAATGATACCTGTGGCGTACTGGGAACCAGCAAAGTTCTCGAACTAAAACTGGCAGCAGCAATTACAATTTTACATACAGGGGTATTCTGTCATATTGCAATGTGTGCATAGAACATTACATGGGTTATAAAACACATTAAACTGGTGGACATGAAGTGAACACAAAACACACCATACATTTTGTATACAGTATTGAGCTCATCTTGGTGAAAATGGCTGGTTAAATTGTAATCTTCCCATTTTTGAGTTAGAAAAATGCTCAAAGTTGTGACACCCCCTAGCGAGACGGCTTGTCAGGTCCGTTTAGGGAATGTTGAGACTAGCCAAGTCTGACCTACGCTAATAGACAATATTAATCACACAATATAAGTTTAGTTACCGCGTGATCCAACATACATTATTTTGAATGGACTTGTTCGAATCCTTTGTTAGACTAGAATCGATCACCCTTTTAGCGCATTCTTTTATGAATGGGAGTTGACCGTTACAATCATGTGAAAGATAGAGATATCGCCCAATTAAAACACATCTGGCAGTAAGTTCGATTGCATAGTATGGTGGTATAGGCTGTTGGGCTATGTTGCTCTAAACAGGAGCGCAACTGATGGAAAAGATATCGACTGACCTTCGCAAAATTGTACATTACATATTCATTGTATTATGGAATAAATATCATTGTCGCGGTAATTTTAAAACCTGCCATGGGTCCGGTGCTGCCTCGTGCGAGATACAGACAAACTGCGAGGTTCTCTGTCGTGTATTGGATCACTGATTTGTAAACCAAAATATTGAAATTGTCTTTTAAATGTCAGGTTTTTCTTGACAATTCAAATTACCTCCTCAGAAAATTACCATGTTTTAGGGATTTATAAGGACTGCGCATCATTATATAGGAAATTACAATTGTGAATATAACAATTAATTATTAAAAAACTCAATTTTTCAGAGAAGGTGTAGATGAGAGAGAATGTTCCCATAGCGCAATACTAGTGGTAATGAGCGCATGAATATTAATGAGGCAAATGTCTATGGGATTTTACTGTGTAGATTTTGACTTGTCTCGATTTATTGAGTTTTGCATGAAATGTGGTGATCGTAACATGCAACAAACATAAATTTATGAAGAAGAACTATATAATGAACACATACAACATCGTTACTTGTGAAATTATTCAATACTATGTTCATAGAAGATGGATTTTCTAGGATATGATCACTGCGCCATCACTTCTGGGCGGTAGTGTATAAAGTAATACTTTTTATGTCAAAAGAAGTTCCTGGACACTTAAATTAAATTAATATTTAATAGAATATATATAATTATATATAATTATATAAACTGCTCACAAAAAGTTAGGAAACTCTTTTTAATCAAGTATATTTTTATTATTTATTACCCTCTTGTATTATGTTGCATATCAATGGAAAGCTGAAATGTTCTTCTTTAACATGATACCAAATGTGCAATGATAACATGTTGCTGGACTTGGCCGCATGAATGAGAATGAGGCAATGTCACAAATCAAATGTGCCAAAATTACCGTTATCTGCGCTAAACAGTCAATAGGTAATGGCACGGGCTCTCTCCAAATCTGTTAAATGCGGCATATTGAAACTGCAAAACGTTTACCGTGTCTCAGAAAATTTACAAGTTGTATGCCAAAACCTTTCATCATTCATTACTTGCATGACCTTCCATCTGGAGTCATTGTTAACCCAGTCTTGCAAATACCCAAACAATTGTTTTCTAAAGAGATGGGGGTTGGGGTGTGTGTGTTGTGCTCACTGGTGCAAATCTTTGTGTAAACCATTCATGGTTCTCAAGCATGACCGGTTTGATTATTGATCATGTTAAGCACAGATAACGGTAATTTTGGCACATTTGATTTGTGACTTTGCCTCATTTTTATTCACGTGGCCAAGTCCAGCAACATGTAATCATTGCAAATGTGGCATAATTTTAAAGAGGAACACTTCAGCTTTCAATTGATATATAACATTATACAAAGAGGGTAATAAATAATAAAAATCTACTTGATTAAAACAAGTTTCCTAACTTTTTGTGAGCAGTTTATATATAATTGTATATCAAAATAAGCAGAAAGTAATCCTCTAACAGCTTAACATGGAATTTAGACATGATCACTCATGCATGGCAGATCCCATTCACTTGACAATGGCAAGAAGATTGCAAAAAATTGGATAATCCCTCCATTCAAATGACTGTAAATGCTCATTTCTTGCAATTTCCTTTTACGCACCTTACCATTGCTTAATGAATGTGCTCAGCCATGCATGAATGCGTACATCTTAATTTCATACAGACATGATAGAGAATTATTGTCTGCTTATTTTGACATGCAATTGTTTAATTTATATTAAATGTTTATGTGAAATATTTGAACTTCAATGAGTGTCCAGGAACTTCTTTTGACGAGTGTATAATCGTTGGGAACCGTCGGGCACTGGTGAACATGTTCTTGGGCCATAAAACACATCAATCAAAACTTTTCAAGTGATCTTCCTCCTGAACATGTGTAAATCAACACTTCCTATGCATAAACCATATACAAATATACAAGGTTTTGACAGAACAGCAACGTTATGTTGTATGCACCATGTTTTCCTTTCATATATCAAAGTTAGACCTGCGGTTAATATCTCTCCGTCTGCAAGAGCAATCCATTCGTCCACTCGCGATTTTGGCCATACTCAATTTTGGGCGCGGGCATGCGTCGTACAGACATGCCAACTAGTACGTTTTGCCCGTATTTCGTACGGGATTTCGTTAAAAATACGGGCGTACGGGATTTTCCAAAAAAATATGTTTTTAACCATTATTGACCTCCAAACTGCAAGGCAAAGAATCCCTTTCAAAAACGACTGCAAGTAAAGACTATTATCCACCCGACAACGTTTCTAAAAAGTAAATAATGTACCACCCAAATTACTAGACTGAGACTGTGCCGCTCTCATACATCGCTCTATTAATAGTACAGTGCCAGGGAATGTACAGTAATCTTGATGACTGGTGGATGTACATGTACACTTATGATGAATTAAAACGGCGGCGCACAGTGATGACTCACGTGTGGTGATGAATGAAAACAAACTTTCTTCGGCGAAAAAAGTCAAAATACGCCAGAAAGTAATTGGAATAATGAAAATTATGAAACTTCTTTGCCAGGAATAACTTGCGAATTTAATATGTTGTCATGCAGGGAAGAAAATCGGACTAAAAGTAAGCTTATTTAAAAATACGTTTTTTCAATGAAAAATACAGGTTTGGGGGTTTCAGAATACAGTTTTCTGATCCCAGAGGTTGGCATGTCTGGTCGTAGATGCACAGTGCATTTGTTGCACAATAGTGTGTGTCCATACTCTTTTCGCTGCTGTAAGGTGGTTTGGGGTTATTGTGTGACCTGTCAAAGTGATCCATTTTTATTATGTAGGTGAATATTGAAGAGCTTTGTTGCAAAAGGGCAATGGTGCATTTTTTTCAAAAATGAGTTTGATAAAGAAATGTATAGGGAAAATTCATATGTTTCAAGGAAACAAAGTCATTTTTTTCAAAAAGACCTACATCTCATTGTAAACAGCCATTGAAGTTGTTGTTTTGTTGCAAAAGGGCCTGTTTCCAGAATTAAATCGGGATACAGGCCCTTTTGCAACAAAACAACAACTTCAATGGCTGTTTACAATGAGATGTAGGTCTTTTTGAAAAAAAATGACTTTATTTCCTTGAAACATATGATTGTGACCTATACATTTCTATATCAAACTTCTTTTTTTTAAATGATTAAAATAAATGATTTTTTTTGTGTGGTATTTTTTCTCTATGTACAAACAGATGGAGTTTTGTTGCAAAAGGGCCTACATCCAAATTTTCAAAAAATGTAAACATGATTTTTAAAAATTTGAAAACTAGCACATTTGAAATTTATTTCAATTTAAATTAGTATTTAGTGTACCTCTTTCATAATCCATTCAGTTTTTCAATTGCTCAACTTGAATATTTAGAAACAGTTTTTTGACTTTTTCTCAATAAGAGCCAAAGTGGATGCAGGCCCTTTTGCAAAAAAACCTATTCATATATGTAAATGATTAGGATTAAATAACTGTACGAATTTGCAAGCATTTGACATTGTATAATAATGAATTTTAATCACCATGACAATTTATGGTCTGTTTCTCTTCAGTTCAAGCGAGCCTTCTCTCTGATGAAGTTGACCTTTAACCTCAAGACATGGTATGTGCTTAATGGAGATAACACTATGACTGGAGAAGAAGGAATTGAGCTGGGATTTGAAAGCATCAAAGAAGCTAAAGCAATATTTGAAGAGGTTCGTGCATTGGTGACCTTTGACCTGTGTTATGATTTGTTGTATCTGAATAAGTTGTTTGACCTTAGGTTTACCTTCAAGTGTCCAAAAACTGATTTTTTCATTAGTGACACTCCACTTACACTTAAGGTTTGATGGAAAATTTAGAATAGGCTGTTAGCCTTTTTGATTCCATATCCTAACATTTGTTCCAGTAATTGTCAAGCCAATTTTTGAAAGCGTTTACGATTTCTACATTGACCACATATGTAGGTAGCTCGTTCCATTGGTTGATGACTCTCATTGTGAAGAAGTGCTTCCTACAGTTGAGATTCTTATATACATAGTGCCGCCTTGTAAACTTTCAATTGATGTCCTCTTGTGGTACGTGTTGCTTGGGCCAAAGTGAAGAAGTCTGATGGGTCGACTTTGTCAAGCTCTTTCAATATCTTGAATGTCTCGATGTCTCTGTTAGCATGTCATGTTATTCCCTAATTTGCCTAGACCAATTATTGGCAATTTAGGTCTGAGCCTCCAGTATTCCGTAAATATAAAAGGTCTAAGATACGTAAAAGAAAATGGATAATAATTGATATTTCTCATGTGATATGCCACTCAATTACAGACATAAGAGTAAGACTGAAGCATAGCAATCAATATACTCCCTATACTTTGTGTCACCCCAAGCTGGGAGATGACGTCTATAGGTTTTCCACTGACTGCATCAGGATATCACATACGCAACAACAATACGAAGGTGTTTGCATCCTTGCAATCAAAGAAGAATTGCTGCACTTAGTCTAGATTTATGCCCTGATATCACCTCCCAATCTGAGTGTCTATTAAAATTGATAGTGTGCCTTTATATAGCAACAAAAAAACATCCTATTTTATGGTTCCAACTGACTCAGAATTAGAGATATTTTTCCAAAATTTGTGAAATATGTATATTTGGAGTGTTTTTATCTTTGAGAGAGAGAGAGAGAGTGGGAGGGTGTAGAGATGGGGAGGGGTAAAGAGAAGGGGGAAAAGCTCAATTAACTGACCAACTTTACAACAGGGCTATTTCATTTTCTTTTAACACTTTAACATTTAGGCGACAAAAAACAAACCCTCTGTTTTACGGGCGGATGGACCTGTCAAGTATAGGGTCGGTCGGTCGGTCAGACGATTTTTTTTTTTTAACCTAAAGTGTCACAAAAATCTGCAAAAATCAGGAATATTTTTTTAAATGTGTGGAAAACAAATGTCAACATATTTTCGGCCAAAAAGCGGCTGGTTTTACATGATTTGAGAAAAAAACTTCTTTTTTCTTTCAATTCTTGAATAACACAAAAAGTGGGTCCGTCGGGCCCGTAAAACAGGGTTGTTTGTTTTCCTCGCCTTATAGTGTGTATATCAATTAAGTATAATGTAATATTTTGTTTTATTTGTACAGCTTGGTGACACAGGGCATGTATCGGAATGTCTCATGAATGAAGGACTACTGATAGCGGAAACAGATCAAGTAGAGGCAAAGAAGGTAAAATATTATCAGGATTCTATTAATTTGGGGATAAGACACTCTTATCAGGGATTCTATTAATTTGGGGATAAGATACTCTTATCAGGGATTCTATTAATTTGGGGATAAGATACTCTTATACTACGCATATGTAAATCGTAAGTAACAGGTCGTATTAAATAGCACCATTTGTCAGTGTGTTCCCCAACGAGTTAACACTTTCCACGCGGCTATTGTTTCTACCATATACAAAACAGATATTTCAGAAACCTTTCCCAACTTTCATGGTCTATCTCAAGGATTACAGAACCAATATTAGGCAGGTTTGTACTTATTTCATTTCATTTCTCACGGTGATTCCAAATATGGTAATGACATTCAATAATGTTGACATTTTTGAAACATTTTGTGAAATTTGGAATGTCGTCTGCAGATGACTGCCGTGTGAAAAGTGTTACAGCTATGTCACGTTCACATGAATGGTGATTCGTTAACAGTCTTCCGAATATCTGCGAGGAGTTTATGCATCAAGTCTGTTGGGCACAAGTAGCATTTCTGTGGTGTATATTCAAAGGAAAGTGACAACATTAATTTCAAATGTATAAAAGAAACATGTATTACTCATATCTCTGGCTTGTAAAATACGTCCAGCACGTAAGTTTTATCAAAATTCTTGAAACAGGACATTTGTTCAGGATTTTTTCCATCAATTCCGTGTAAACTTCAATTTAATCTGTACCAAAAAGTAGATGACAAAATTCACTGATATTCCAACTACTGCCCAATTTGAACCATATTTCTCCCCTGGGAAGTATATGCCCCTGAATATATCATTCTTGCCAGGTTTAATTATTTCAAGCTTCAATTTGGTTTTAAAAACAAGATGGCTTCTTTCCACTATCGAAGTTTTTGTACTCGCCCTGTATCGCAGGTTTTTTTTACTCACCCTGTATCTTGGATGTTGTTCTCAGGTATATAAGCAGGCACTAGACCTGTGCCTACAAGTGTATGGGGAGATGAGCGTACTGTCAAGCCGACTGTTCACCAACACAGCTATCTTATATGAAGAAAGTAAAGACATGGAGGATGCGTATGACTTCTTTTTGAAAGCCAAGAAGGTTAAAATTGAGGTGAGTACACATATGATGCTGTGGCACCCAAATAACCATTAAATGACAATGATGACAACGGTAACAGAAATATGTCAATAACAACAGCATTTTCGGTGAGAATGCGAGTAAATCCAAGATGGATAGACCCTCCCCAGGGCCTTTTCCCTTTAGTTTTTACTAATTTAGATGTGGTGACTTAATTTTGTTTTTTAAATACAAATTGTGATAACCCGAACCCTGGTTTAGAGACTGGAATCACAATTTTCGAAGAAAAAACACCAACCAAATCTTCGGGAACCTGCCGGGATTCGATCCGGGGACCCTCCGTTCTCAAGCCCCACGTCCCACCCACTAAGCCACGGCCCTCAGCTACACATTCGTGCAGTATATCGTGCAGTATAATAATACTGCGCTCACTATATACACTCGGTTGACTACGTCATCGAAAACCGGCGGCGCATGCGCTTGGAGAGGGACTAAGGATAAGCATTTTTTAGCATTCAGGGGGGGGCTAGGGTTAACATTTGTTTTTGGAAAAATGTTGCAATTTTTTTGGAAATTTCTGAAATTGGTGAACATTCACCAAAATTCACCAAAATGTTCATGAAGTATTTGACAAAAAAAACACCCTGACCAAGCATACCTTGATATGTCTGTGTAGAATGGGGGTTGGGGTTTTCTCATCGCCTTAAAGACATTTTTCAGCATGCATGCATCTGCAAGGCTAACATTTTTTTTGTTATGTTGTCCTCGACCGCCCGCTCGTCAGATTTAGGGCTGCTCCGATTTTTTCCTTTTTTTTAAGATTTTTTTTATTTTAACAGTTTAAATAGCATTGAATATTAAAGTAAGTGTTTATAACATATATATGTGCGACTCTTTGTGTGAGTTCAACTTCTTGTTGGCTGAACTTTGAGCTTCTGCCGGTATAAGAAAAAAAGAAGAAATAATTAAATTTTAAAAAAAACGCCCGTTCCTCCTCTCTGAGAGCTGTGGAGGACAACATGACCTTTTCTTTTTTGGGGGCCTGATGCGCGGTGCAGAAAACCTCACCCTCATGGCTCGCTGGTTTCCATAGCAGCATGGAGTAAATCTTAAATCAACAATGCTTTGCTACTGTACTAATGGTATGGGGGAGAGAAACTGTCCACTGATACAGATTTATTTAATTTGTTTTGTATTTGCTCAGGTATTCGGTGCTGAACATCCACAGACTAAAAGGATACTCCGTGTGATGGAAGAGCCTGCCTATACGAGAATAGCTCAAAGCAGAAAGAGGGCAGAAAATAAAACCTAATAAGTATGCTATGGAAAGATGGCATTGATAAAAGGATACTCCGTGTGATGGAAGAGCCTGCCTATACGAGAATAGCTCAAAGCAGAAAGAGGGCAGAAAATAAAACCTAATAAGTATGCTATGGAAAGATGGCATTGATAAAAGGATACTCCGTGTGATGGAAGAGCCTGCCTATACGAGAATAGCTCAAAGCAGAAAGAGGGCAGAAAATAAAACCTAATAAGTATGCTATGGAAAGATGGCATTGATAAAAGGATACTCCGTGTGATGGAAGAGCCTGCCTATACGAGAATAGCTCAAAGCAGAAAGAGGGCAGAAAATAAAACCTAATAAGTATGCTATGGAAAGATGGCATTGATGGGAGTTGTTATTGGGATGTCATCTGTATGTGAAATACCCCAATACAGAGGCAAAAATCCGTTGAGAATCCGAGGATCCATATTGGCGCAGATTCTCCCCAATACAGAGGCAAAAATCCGTTGAGAATCCGAGGATCCATATTGGCGCAGATTCTCCCCAGTAGAGTTGCAATAATCCAAGTGGATTCTCGATAAATACGTGTTAACACTTTCCACGCGGCTATAATTTTACCATACACAAAACAGATTTTTCAGAAACCTTTCACAATTTTCAAAGTCTGTCTCAATGATTACTAATGTTGTAAATTTCCGTTTAATGAACTATCCGTTTAAACTATTTTTAAAAAAAGCGTTTAAACGTTTAAACGTATTTGTATTCATAAATAAATGAATTCTGCACTATATCGAATATGCCAGTTATTTGCATTGATTTCATTGCGATCGCGATCGTCACATTTCGTTAGTCCGCCATTTTTATTCTTAGTCTAAATCCTCAGTCGTTTAACAATATCGATATAATGCATGTATGAAAGGCCATGGTTGATTTCTACCGGGTTTCTATTTCTAGAAACGTTATCGTAATAATTTTGACATACTTGGTACAACAAGGCTGTTCCGACCGGGTTTTTTTGGGAATTCGTTTCTAGAAACGTTATCGTATTTATATTTGGTACAAATGAGGCTGTAATGGTTGGTATAACATGAGAATTACGAGTAAGCTTACTTGTTTACCTAAAATTTAGTTGGACTTTTAAAATTTTATTAGGGCTTACGTTTAGCCGTTTAGCGAATTCTGTAACCGTTTAAACGCCCTACGAGCGTTTAAACGGATAAACGGTTAGAATTTACACCATTAATGATTACTGACCCACTACTATACTCTATTTGGCCATCTCGAGACAGTGACTTAACCGCGTATTCAAGGCTCAAGATAACAGGGTTTTTTCCTGGAGCTACTTTTTTTCCAAAGTAGCGCCCGGATCATGGGATTTATTGAGAACCAGGAGCTACTTTCAGTCTACCGGGAGCTAACTTTTTATTAAATCGTATTGTCAAATCAAAATTAGATGTTTTGGTCAAGCTTCCCGATCGTCAACGGGCGCTGGTTTGGACAAAATATCAGCGCTCGGTTGTTTATTTTTCAGCATAACCGGGCGCTATGGCAGGAGGACCGAGGGGTAAAAATCGCCCAGCGCCCGCTTATCTTGAGCCTTGCGCGTATTCTTCAAATTGCATCACATAACGCGCGCGCATATTCGCGGCGCTGGCGTACAAACACGAGCGTTGAAAGGCGGAAGATACACACGCGGGCGTAAAAGCTGCGCCTGTTCAGATACGTCACTGTCTCGAGATGGCCAAACAGAGTATAGGCATGTATGTACTTATTTAAATGCATTTCTCATGGTGATTCCAAATATGATAATGAAATTCAGCAATTTTGACATTTTTGAAACATTTTGTGCAATTTTGGAATGTCGTCTGCAGACATCTGCCGCGTGGAAAGTGTTAAAAGAAAGGAGAATCCACAGGTGTCTCATAAGGCAATTTTTATTTTGTTGTGTTGCCCTCAGCGATCGACCTTAAAATCTCAAAAATCAGGGTCTCTTTTTTCTTCTTTTTTAAGATTTATATTGTACACAATTTGTCATAATATTACTATTTTCTGCTTGAAATGAATAGTTTGCTTGCATAGATTGCTTTTAAACTTTGTTCACACTAGAAACATTAGAAAGTAATTTTTGTCAACAAAATAAATAAATTGACTTCAAGATTTTTTGCACTTGAGGGCAACACAACAATATTCTTTTTTGGCCTAATCCAAATGGATTCTTGCAACTTGTGATGAACTTCTGCAAATTCCCTCAACAATATTATATTATACAGTATTTGGTTACCTCATCCCTACTCTTGCAGTATGCAGTTAGACATTTGCAATGCACTCCGCATATTGCACTTTTGATGCTTTCTGATTGGTTTGTGACTGATATCAGCTGGCCTCGAACCACCAACCTTTCGGTTAACAGCCGAACGCGCTTACCAATTGCGCCACGGAGGCGGTTACTTACTAGACTGTTTTGGTTTGTCATGTTCACCCGTACACTTCCCCGTACACTTTCTTGCAAAGTCGGGCATCGTTTTTTCTCAAATGTTGCCTGCATATTGCAGTTGCTGTCGACTTAAATACATGTGCTGTCAGTTGAACTTGAAACCAACGTTTAATTTGAACTGTCTATTTTCAATAAAAAAATACTCCAATACGGGAAAAAATTCACAAAAGCTCACAGACAACAAATAAGCACATCATTTTACTCAACCTAGAATTTCAACCCTACAATTTTGGCGTTACGAAAATATCGATGATGTGAGTGACGTCATTTAATGAGCTCATTAGCATAATTTATGTCCGTGAAATGTACAAAGCAGTTTGATAAGTGTGTAGTGGATGTTAGCAGTGATTGCTCAGAACTCGGGTGTAAATGCTCCATGGATGCCGCATTTTTCGCCATTCCTATGGGATTTACACACAGTAAATTGGTTTTGCTAAAATGGTCAGTGTAATCACATCAATTGTCAAAATGTTCCTGAAATATTAATTCTTTAACTCTGGGATAAGCAGTTAATCTACTGATACCGAAGTGTCAAATGAAAAGACAAATCTGAATCACCAGTCAACCTTCAAGAAGTGGAGGCCCCTATCAGAGCCGAAGTGACATCCCTCCACTTCAACGGTGCTCCATATCATCATGCTGCAGTAATATTCATGTCTTACCTGTGTCAATCCCACAGGAATGGCGAAAAATGGGGACAGTTTACAAACACATCTTGCAGTTTGCTATTTTTTTCAGTCGATTTCTTTAATTTTTTTAGGATAAACTAGATTAACAACGCTTTATACTAACAACAACAAATTCATGGTTCAATGCACGCATCAAGGGCAAATGGCCGTTTCAAATCGTGCACAATGTTTTTTGACTCGCCCTGTATAGTGATACTATAATGTTATGGGTATGTAAAGTTAAGAATTCTGTCATATATTTTTTGTAAGTAGTTTATTATTGTAAAAATGATCATGGTAAGAGATGTTATCCTCGTCTTTGCTGGAACCTATGAAATGAAATACAATGTCGCCAATTTGTTGATCAGACACTTGTTAATAAAACAATGTTGAACTAAAAATGCTTTATCGCAAATGCAATCTTTTTTTTGTGTGTGCAAATTTGAGATTTTGCTCAAGGTAACCTGACAGCTTTAATGATATTTAAAAATATATGTTACTTTTCTATTATTTTTTCAGAATGTTTAACTTCTAAACTTTAAAATAATAAATATAAAACTTTAGTGATTTATTAGATCATGATAGAATCCTCATACTGTAAAAGTGGAAATTTTTCGCGCTTTACACATTTTGAACAATTTTGCTTGTTTTTATTTTCGCAATTTTGAGCTTCTGTACATAGACCTACATTATAAAATGAATATATTCGTGTTTTTATTTTCGCGTTTGCTGATTTTAGCGCGAAAATAAATGTAGCGCAAAGATTTCCACTTTTACAGTATTTGCTTCCGTAGGTCCAGTGTACTATACGCTACTTGCACTGTACTGATGGAACCATTGAAAGCAAGGCTCTCCCCAGTCACGCACTACCACAAACTATCACGCCACACTGCATCGTTGGTATCACGCAGGTTTGTGCATCGCGTGATGCGGTTGGGCGCACTAATAAGAGGGGAGAGCCTCGCTTTCATTGCCGATTGCGTGCAAGTAGCGTATACTACATGCAGAGATATCAGAGGGTATTCCAGTGATCGCAGCTTACTATCACTCACATGATTTGAATCTGCCTATGGAATACACTCAGACGTCTCTGCACAGAGTTTGCAGTGGTAGATGAATAGAATATTAGTGCTATTTCTATTTATATATTTAAGACTTTGTATAATAGATTTTATTTTGTAAATAATGATATCTGTGTGCTTAGGCGACGAAAAAAAGGGGGGAAAAGAAATCCTTTGAGAATGACCGTAAAAATCACTAGAAATCTGTCAATTATTTTTACAAATCTGTAAACATTTTGCTGTTTTTTGGTCGGTATTCATTTGCAAGTGGACATTTTTATCACCAATTAAAAAAAAAATGAGTCGGTCGTCGCCTAACTCTTCTTTTTATTTTGGAACTATTGTATAATTTGTGTCTATTTTGTATTTTTACTTCATTTTTATACTTGTCCAATCTGTCCTCATACAATGCAATTCAAATATCCAAGCTAGGAGTTGCCAGCTTCAAGTCTGTTGCTTTTAAAACACTTTCCATGCGGCAGGCGTCTGCAGACGACATTCCAAAATTTCACAAAATGTTTAAAAAATGTCAATTTTTTAAATTTTTTATTACCATATTTGGAATCACCATGAGAAATGCAGTTCAGTAATCCTTGATATAGACCTTGAAAAATCTTGTTTGGATTTGATCAAACCAATAGCCGCGTGGAAAGTGTTAACAGTGGTGAGCCCTCCTCATACGGCTGCTATTTTAAAAACAAAACCCAGCCAAGGAAATACTATGATTGAATATAGAAACACTGAGTTATATCATCCTAGACAGTTCTCAGGTTGATAGCAGTTCTCAGAATGGGAGCAGTTTTTGGATGGTTGGGCTCAGATAATGAGAGGCCTAGGAGTAGTGAAAAAGTACCCCAACCATCAATCAGTACCTGCAGTTGATCTTATTGTTTAATTTTATTATGTGTTATGTACGACGTAAATGTCTTTCTTGCGCAAGCTTTGTAACTTCCCAGAATGATACATGTATCACAATGAATGGCTTTGAATGTGATACATCTACACATACATACTCACTCCACATCTTCTGCGCTGCACAATATTTTTTTGAAAATTGTTCGCATCTGGAAACTTTTGGTGCACAATATTCAATACGCACTTTTATTGTACCGTTTGGGAGGTCCATATAAATAATAATATTGAATATTGATAATGAACAATATTTTATATTATTTGTTTGGTTACAGACCTTAAATACCTTGTGCAATGTCGTCTTCAGGGTGGCTTATCAAAATGAAATAAAGGTTGGCCAATATTCATAGAATTTATGTCAAAAAGAGCTAAGAAAAATCTGTGTACACAATTCTTGATGGACTCAGTTTTGTGATCGTTTGCCTTTTAAAAATTGTTTGATTAATGCTATTTTTTTATGTTTGAGGATTTTTCTAAGGTGCACACAAATTCAGGCCTGGAAATAGTACCTGCCTACCTGCCCATAGCGGGTAACTTTTGCGTCGGGTGGGTGAGGAGACAAAAGTGCCTGCCCGACTGGCGGGTAAACATTTTCAAACAGTATAGTGTGTATATAGGCTTGTTTAGGGGTGCTTTTTCACAGTGTAAGTGAGTTACACTGGCTGGTGGAATTTCTGTCGGGTAGGTATTTTTTGTGAGTTATCTGCCAGACTGGCTGGTTGAAAATAATCTGAAGTTCCAACCCTGCACAATTTCAGACAAGGATCAACTGCAACTTGTCATCTAGAGATTGATTGATTGATTGATTGATTGATTGATTGATTGATTGATTGATTGATTGATTGATTGATTGATTGATTGATTGATTGATTGATTGATTGATTGATTGATTCTTTCATTCATATACTAGTTAACCAGTATCATTGACATCACCACTTGTTGTTATCCTCACCATTATCATCATCATGTTTTGTTGATTATTCACTTTTATTTATTTTTATTTATTTATTTAGTGATGATCATATAAGAGTAAAGACTTTGACATATTAAAATTAATATTGATAGTACAGGGTGTGACAAAAAAAAGTTGTACAATTTTGAAAAAATAAATAAAAATAATTCTGACATTGCATAATTGTAATAATGGGTTCAAAATGAAATTGCAATTGTATAACTTTTTTGTGAGTCTGTATTCAGATTGGGTCATGCATCAATAGCCTATTGGTCATTACAAGAGGGGTATCAGACACGTCCAGGATTTTCAGAAAGCACCAAATAAGTAATTGCATTAATGTGAAAAAGCACCCTAAACAAGCCTATATATAGCGGCTATTTATTCTGCATGGAACAAATAAGGACCCTAAATTCATAAAGCAGTTGCATGAAGAGTATACCCTTTTTCTTAGTTTTGCTTGTTTTGATACCCTATTCACATTACGTACGTAACTTGCAGTGGCTTGAAAAACTACTCTAATAACATG
The DNA here is from genome assembly GCA_035610835.1 of Ophiura sarsii. Classification (NCBI taxonomy): domain Eukaryota; kingdom Metazoa; phylum Echinodermata; class Ophiuroidea; order Amphilepidida; family Ophiuridae; genus Ophiura; species Ophiura sarsii. Next base: position 53,315,286 of record CM069444.1, read on the forward strand.
CCTGTTGTAATGACCACTGAGCACCAGGGCTCAAATTACATCGCGGCCATTGCCGCGATGCCCTCGGATCAGTAAAAAAATCACGGCCATAATGGCCGTGCCCTATTTTTAACAGTGGCCGTGCGCCCTTTTGGCTCGCGGTTGGGGGTTCCGATAATCTTAACTTTGATCAAATTATTCCAAGTTCAATCCGATTTTGAAAGGTGCAATGTGCTTTAAAATTTTACAAAAATGACGATGTGACGGTCCATAGAAATGTGTACACATTTGAAGTCCTTTCCAGTAAGACTTAAGTCCTGAACTATATAAAGTCAGGTCTAAATGCTTTTGTGAATATGGGCTTTTTATGTTTTATACACTTTCACATCTTTCATTTGAAGCGTTAAATTTCTACCAATTACTTATTGGTATAGCTATTGTTGTAACCAGCATTCTGTTTCATTTGGTGAAACATTGCTGTTTTATATTGTTTATCCGGCCATATGTAAACACATACTATCATATAGATAGTCAGTAATTTTAAACTATTTGATCTGCCTGTAACTATGAATTGTTTGTAGGTTTCAATTTAGTTGACAATGTATTAATGGTTTTAGATGTTTAAGGTACATTTGTGTGTGATAGATAATTGATTTGCTAGAAATGCATTCTAGCTTGATATTTATTTCTAACACCCGCTCACATGCGTGCACTTGCAATGATTATAGGTCAATAAAAGCATGTGTTGATCCAAGGAGGGAGGTGTCAAATAGAAGAGTTCTATTTGACACCCGGATTTGACACCTCCCTGATCCAAGAGACATGAGACAAATCAATGCATGCAGGGTGATGTTGATTTGTGAATAATGGCACAACCTTGGAGATTGGATTGCTATGTTATGGTCATGTCAACAAACATATGCATGCACAGGCCTAATTCATACATGATTATACTTTTCAATATATTTGTGTTCATACTTCATGGTCTCTTTAATAAATATTGTTAATTGGTTAAATAATTGGTGGATGTAGGAAGCACGCCGTGCAACTTAGTTCCATGCTTTCTGATTGATTTGTGAATGAATGAGTGATTATCAAGCTAGAATTCATGACGGCTCATCAATTATCGTTAGAAGCAATACATTGTATGTTGAAATTGAAAGAAGACAATAAACAAAATATAATACTTAATTTGTGTGATGTATGCTAAATCATTTTATATTATTCTTCACACAGTGAATGGCATTATACAAAAGAAAATTGTGTCTAGTTATGAGTAAAATCTGTCACACTATGTGACATTATCAAACGAAATGAGTCACATGTCGGCAATTTTCAATTTTTATATTCGAGGGTTTAGTGCAACAAAGGGCTATCTGCATTTCGGTCATTTTGAGAGTGAATTAAAGATTTGTACCAATCATTGTCACCTATTGGTTTTGACAAGTTAAAAGAAATGCTGTTCAAACCTTTTTGATTAGGTGAATTTACTATTTTCTCATAATTGGGTTCCTGATCTTGTGCGGATCATTTTGATTCCAAAATCTCGTTTTGGCCAAAAATGCAGATAGCCCTTTGTTGCACTAAACCCTTAATTGTGTTCATCATTTCAAGGAAGGTGGAAAATGATACAATATGGTTCAAACCCCACTAAAATTAAACAACTAGCTTTTTATATTACAAACAATTTACCAACTGGGAAAACAAGGTAAAACATAAGAATTTGTCACTTCTTTTACCCGTAACTCAAAATCAATATTCCTGACATCCGACTCATTCCGCTTGATTGCGTCACATATCAGTTTATAATCTGACCGATATCTTTCAAAGATGATCTTTGTAGTTTGCATCACGTGCCCCTTGGGACAGTGAAGTAACTTCATAGAGGCAACATTTACCGAAATATATATGGGAATGTGTGGCGCAGTGGGTAGAGCACTGGACTCATGATCTTAAGGTTGTGGGTTCGAGTCCCGCTGTGGTCAACATGTTGTGCTCTTGAGTAAGGCACTTTACCGCATTTACTCCTCTCTATCCAGGTGTATTTAAATGGGTGCCGGCATTCTCTAGTGCTGGGAAGGTAACAGACTCGCTGTGGAGGAGGTGTAGCAAGCCCCACACAGCAACATAATAAAAAGGAGTGAGTCTGGCCCTATCGCTTTGAAAGGGAGATGGGCACTCCGCTCCTGGTATTATAGGATCGACCGCCTTTACCTTTTTATATATGATGCAGCCCATCAAAAGGAGGGACTGTACCAGTGAAGTCAATTTTCAAGTTTCTTATTTTGTGCTCTTAGAGGCTTTTTCAAGCTTTTAAAGTCAGTTCATTGATGTCTCGTTTCAATCCGAGCGTCACGCTTGCATTCTTCAGAATGTTGAATACACAAATATACAAATCAATAGTAATATTAAATATTATTATTTTTGTAAATAATGATGTACTACGCGGCTATTGCGGTACGCACCCGTCACATGCACATGGGAATTATTGTCATCTTTGTAATGCTGCGGACAAATTTCGACCAATGTGTATGTAATGTACGTGCATAAAACTAGAAGTGCGTTTTTATTTTCACCCATCAAAATTGTGCTCAAGAGCAAAAAATGTTAAACATTTCATTGTTTTACTGCCTAAATAAAGGAATACAGGGCACTTCGTCCTAGTGCAAACTCGTCCTAACAAAGTCGTGTCGTCCTACCGCAAACTCGTCCTCAATACGAAGTCGTCCTACCGGCAAGTCGTCCTTAGAAATAGTATTAAACTACAAGTCGTCCTTTTAGTCCCTCATTGTCAAAACCTGCAGTTCTCACACTAGTTTAATCTCCTGTGAGCGCTATATTGTGTCAATTCACGCGAAATATGAGCGAAGTCCTGCCGAAAATGAGTCAAAACATCGGAACATCTAGCACTAGCATGCCTATAAAGTGCAAAATTTTGAATTCTTGTTTTATACAAACTGTGCGCACATTTAGCGTAGCGTGTCTACTGACACATTCTATAATCTAAACACTGATAATTCACTCTAACATTCAGCCACGTAGAGCAGAAAAATAGCTGCTTGTTGCTGAACTAAAACAGTATATTGTGATTTTCTTTTTTTAGGCAAAAGTAAGCTTACATTAATAATTTACTCTAAAAGTCTAACCATGCTCTAAATCGGGCTTACTTATTTCTGACCATATTTTTGTAATGATTTTGAATGGCTATATTTTTGTAATGATTTTAAATGGTTATAACGCATATTATAAGCACTACTAGGCGGTCACCCGGGGTTTGTCGGTTCTCGGGTTTGGGCGGTCACCTGCATGGAAATTTTTCACAAGTAAGCTTGTAGAGGCGATGAATTGCAACATACCAAAGACTAACCCCAACAGAGCAGGTGATGTAAAGAAGAGAAGGAAACCTTTATGGATGTGCAAGGAGACCATGGCCAAGGTGAAGAAGAAGTACCATGCTTGGAAAAGATATTCTACTACCAAAGAATACAACGATTACGAATCGTACGTCAAGTGTAGAAATGCTGCTACAAGTGAAGTGAGGAAAGCTAAACGACAATTTGAGAAGAAACTAGCAAGGGACATCAAAGATAACCCCAAATCCTTTTGGAGCTACGTTAGATCGAAGACTAAAGTAAAGAGTGGTATACAGGGTGTATCAAAAAAATTAGGACACTTTTTGATGATGGTTTAAATCCTTGTTAAATCACTGAAGCATGACCAATTTTTATTTCAATGTAAAGTACAACCGATAGAGATAAAATCCTGAAAAGATGAGAAAAATCCATCATTAATTAAGGAAATTGTGACCTATTAGGCAAGACAATCTATTTTGTAGTTTGTACAATGGTCATTTACACAGTAACAGTAGAGTTACATGAACGCGCACACTATGTATGCCAATTCTACTACTTATCATGCTAATGAACCATCTACAATGGGTTCGAGAACATTTTTAATTTGCACAGAATATGCATGCATTGCATCTGATTTGTGGATTATTTAGCCAGTATTGATTTGTGCCAGAATTATATGGATTACCAATCTAGTCTTTGCTATTGACTGATAGCTTATTTTCTATTTAATTATTGTAACGTATTGAAACGTAAACCATGTTATTTACTGGTCTTTACATGTAAATCCCATTGTACAAACCAATAAATGACATGGTTTACACAAAGTATGCTAGTTTTCTTATTTTTCATCGGATTGATCTCATATTATCAGAATATCATAATAATTAATTGGGCTTTACATTGAGACTAAATTGGTCATGGTCCAATGGTTATAACAAGTATTACACCATCATGAAAAAGTGTCCTAATTTTTTTGATACACCCTGTATGTGACCTGGACAAAGGCCATGGAGAGATGACCAAAGACGACAGTGACAAAGCAAATGTACTGAACGATTTCTTTTCAAGTGTCTTCACAAGCGAGAACTTGACAGACGTACCTGACCCGGAACAGAAACACGAGGGCGAACCCTTGCAGTATACTGTTATCAGCGAGGAAGATGTTCTGAAGTGTCTGAACAAGTTGAAACCCTCTAAATCACCAGGTCCTGATGGTCTTCATCCACGGGTGTTGAAAGAAGCAGCTGAAATCATTGCCAAACCATTGAGCATCATCTTCAACAAATCAATTGAGCAGGGTACTGTTCCGGATGATTGGAAATTGGCTCATGTGACAGCATTATTCAAGAAAGGCAAAGCCAAGTCACCGGGAAATTACAGACCAGTCAGCCTTACGTCAGTTGTATGCAAAATAATGGAATCCATTCTGCGAGACCAGATCATGCAGTTCCTTGATGACAACACACTACTAAGTGAGCACCAGCATGGTTTTCGTTCAGGCAGATCATGTGTGACGCAACTCATAGAGGTTTTAGACACATGGACAAGCATGATAGATGAAGAAGGAGGAGTAGATGTTGCATATTTGGATTTCAGCAAAGCTTTCGACTCGGTTCCCCATCAGCGTCTTCTTAAGAAGCTAAAAGCACATGGTATCAATGGCACCATGTTGAAGTGGATCGAAAGCTTCCTGTCCAACAGAAAACAGTGCGTGGTTGTGAATGGAACAAAATCATCTTGGACCAACGTGTTGAGTGGCATCCCTCAAGGCAGTGTCTTGGGTCCTATCTTATTTGTAATTTACATCAACGACCTTCCGGATGTTCTCAAAGGGCATGTGAAAATGTTTGCAGACGACACCAAGGTTTACTCGCACATCAGGAATAACGATGACTGTGAATTATTGCAGAATGACTTGGACAGCCTTAGTAACTGGTCAGAGAAATGGCAGCTAAAGTTCAACGTGGGAAAATGCGGTATTATGCATTATGGCCATCAGCGGGAAGAATTTACCTATAGCATGCGGGAAGGACAAGACAGAGCCAATCTGAATGTTCGTAAGGAGGAGAAAGACCTTGGGTTGGTATTTGACCCTACATTGAAGTTCAGCAATCACGTGGGAAAGGTAGCGAACAAGGCCAACAGCATACTTGGGCTAATTAAGCGAACCTTCACATACATGGACGTGGACATGTTTATTCCCCTGTACAAGACTCTGGTGAGGCCACATCTCGAGTATGCAAATTGTGTGTGGAGCCCATTCCTCCGCAAGGATATCACAAGACTTGAAAAGGTACAAAGAAGGGCAACTAAGATAATTCCTGCGCTTGCTGATCTTACATCGAACGACAGAAAGAGTTAAATCTACCAGCCTTGGCATACAGGAGACTACGAGGAGACATGATCCAAGTCTTCAAAATCATGAATGGACTGAATGACATGAACAATGTCATTTTTGAGATGAAAGACGCCAACTTAGACCTAAGAGGACACAAACAGAGGATTCAGAAACCAAGGGTACGACTGGATATAAGGAAGGGTAGCTTCACGCACAGAGTCGTCGACAACTGGAACCTACTTCCCATTGCAGCTGTAGAAGCACCAACAGTCAACTGTTTCAAGTCCAAGTTTGATGGGTTCTTTTCCAAGAAATACAACAAATTCACATATGGCTTGTGAATTAGAATTACCAGCCGCATATGTTTCAGCAGTCAATGTTTGTGCAGAACTCGCACCGTTAATTCAAGCCCGTCAGCAGTACATGAAATTTACAAGATAATTTAATACTTATGCAGTGGTATTTTTGTTATGTCTAAGGGTGGGCATTAAAAGACTTTTTAGTCTTATTTTGGAGCCCGACAACACAGGTGAACAGGTGAACACAGTTTGTCGGTTCTCGGGTTTGGTGGTTTGTAGAATGCATGCATAAAGCCCGATCGGAAAAACTTTGAAAATTCGACCCTTAGACGACCTTTGACCCCGGACGATCCAAAAAAAGTAAAGCCGTTTTAAACTTTTCCACGCTCGACTCGTATTCGGGCTTCCCGTCACCGAGTTTAAGCTTGATCGGACAAACTTTGAAAATTCGACCCCATGACGACCTTTGACCCCGGAAGACCCGACAAACGCTAACCCGTTTTATTTTTGCCACGCTCGCCTCGCATCGAGCATTGTGATCACCGAGTTTAAGCACAATCCGACCAACTTCAAAAAGTTGATCCCTAGATGACTTTGACCTTGTATGCTCTAGTGAATGCGAACTTGCTCTTGCGGGGACCGAACCCGAACAAACAGATCACCAAATTTCTCATCACCGAGTTTAAGCCCGATCGGGCAAACTTTAAAAATCGACCCCTAGACGACCTTTGACCCCGGACGACCCAAGAAAAGCAAAGGCGTTTTATTTTTTCCACGCTCGACTCGTATTAAGGCTTCCCGTCACCGAGTTTAAGCCCAATCGGACAAACTTTGAAAATTCGACCCTTAGACGACCTTTGACCCCGGACCACCCAAGAAAAGCAAAGCCGTTTTATTTTTTCCACGCTCGACTCATATTCGCGCTTCCCGTCACCGAGTTTAAGCCCGATCGGACAAACTTTGAAAATTCGACCCCTAGACGACCTTTGACCCGGAAGACCCGACAAACACTAACCCATTTTATTTTTGCCACGCTCGCCTCGCATCGAGCATTGTGATCACCGAGTTTAAGCACGATCAGACCAACTTCAAAAAGTTGACCCCTAGATGACCTTTGACCTCGTATGCTCTATACTCTGTTTGGCCATCTCGAGACAGTGACGTAACTGAACAGGCGCAGCTTTTACGCACGCGTGTGTATCTTCCGCCTTTCAACGCTCGTGTTTGTACGCCAGCGCCGCGAGTATGCGAGCGCGTTATGTGATGCAATTAGTAGAATACGCGATTACGTCACTGTCTGGAGATGGCCAAACAGAGTATAGCGAATGCGAACTTGCTCTTGCGGGGACCGAGCTGCACCCACCCACCGAGTTTGAACGCCGCCCGACCCCGGGAAGGCGACGAAAAAAACAAAAAAAAACAAAAAAACGCACAGACCAACATCCGGACAGTAGGGCGGGGTCAGTTGTGTACCGTAAAATAGGCCCCCATGTCCCTATTCACTACCTACTATTCACCCGCTTTACGGTACACAAACTGACCGGGTGACATTTAAAAAACTTTTCCCATTTTTGTCCCTATTCACCCATGTCCCTATTCACCCCGTTTTATGGTAGGTGTATATATTAGCAGAAGTGAATTTTACCCCCAAAATGAGGTTCTTTCTCAGACTCAATTTTGGTCTGAAATGAGATATTTGAAAAACATATTCTTTCTGACTAACCGATTACTATTCGCTTACTTAAAACCAAATTCAACTAGACATTTTGAGATAAATTCACATTTTGATCAATTTTACCCCAAAATGAGGTTCTTTTTCAGACTCAATTTTGGTCTGAAATAAGATATTTGAAAAACAGATTCTTTCTGACTCACCGATTGCTTTCCGCTTACTTAAACCAAATTAAACGAGAAATGTTAAGATAAATTAACATTTTGATCAATTTTACCCAAAAAGAGGTTCTTTTGACCCAATTTTGGACTGAAATGAGATATTTGAAAAACAGATGCTTTCTGACTCACCGATTACTTTCTGCTTGCTTAAAACCAAATTCAACTAGACATTTTGAGATGAATTCACATTTTGATAAATTTTACCCCAAAATGAGGTTCTTTTTCAGACTCAATTTTGGTCTGAAATAAGATATTTGAAAAACAGATTCTTTCTGACTCACCGATTGCTTTCCGCTTACTTAAACCAAATTAAACGAGAAATGTTAAGATAAATTAACATTTTGATCAATTTTACCCAAAAAGAGGTTCTTTTGACCCAATTTTGGACTGAAATGAGATATTTGAAAAACAGATGCTTTCTGACTCACCGATTACTTTCTGCTTGCTTAAAACCAAATTCAACTAGACATTTTGAGATGAATTCACATTTTGATCAATTTTACCCCAAATGAGGTTCTTTTTCAGACTCAATTTTGGTCTGAAATAAGATATTTGAAAAACAGATTCTTTCTGACTCACCGATTGCTTTAAATGTATTGTTGCAATTGGTTACAAGTGATATCAACGTCATCGGAGAGTCCAAATGAATCATTTCAAACAATGTTCATGTGTACATTTTGGAAAATGTGCATTCCAATCAAAATGTTACGGAAAAGTGTCCGTCATTAATCGATTTAGGATTTTGAAAAATGTGCATTTTCAGTTAAAAACATGAAAAAGTGTCCGTCATTGATGACAATTATGGATTTATCTCAAAATTTGTTGTTGCAATTGGTTACAAGTGATATCAAAGTCATCGGTGAGTCCAAATGAATCATTTCAAACAAATTGCATGTTCAAATTTTGAAAAATGTGCATTTTAATCAACAATTTGAAAAAGTGTCCATCATTGATGACAATTTTGGATTTATCTCAAAATGTATTGTTGCAATTGGTTACAAGTGATATCAAAGTCATCGGTGAGTCCAAATGAATCATTTCAAACAATTTTCATGTTCAAATTTTGAAAAATGTGCATTTTAATCAAAAATTTGAAAAAGTGTCCATCATTGATGACAATTTTGGATTTATATCAAAATGTATTGTTGCAATTGGTTACAAGTGATATCAACGTCATCGGTGAGTCCAAATGAATCATTTCAAACAATGTTCATGTGTAAATTTTGGGAAATGTGCATTTCAATCAAAATTTTACGGAAAAGTGTCCGTCATTAATCGATTTAGGATTTTGAAAAATGTGCATTTTCAGTTAAAAACATGAAAAAGTGTCCGTCATTGATGACAATTATGGATTTATCTCAAAATTTGTTGTTGCAATTGATTACAAGTGATATCAAAGTCATCGGTGAGTCTAAATGAATCATTTCAAACAATTTTCATTTTCTAATTTTGAAAAATGTGCATTTTAATCAAAAATATGAAAAAGTGTCCATCATTGATGACAATTTTGGATTTATATCAAAATGTATTGTTGCAATTGGTTACAAGTGATATCAACGTCATCGGTGAGTCCAAATGAATAATTTCAAACAATGTTCATGTGTAAATTTTGGAAAATGTGCATTTCAATCGAAATTTTACGGAAAAGTGTCCGCCATTAATCGGTTTAGGATTTTGAAAAATGTGCATTTTCAGTTAAAAACATGAAAAAGTGTCTGTCATTGATGACAATTTTGGATTTATCTCAAAATGTATTGTTGCAATTGGTTACAAGTGATATCAAAGTCATCGGTGAGTCCAAATGAATCATTTCAAACAATTTTCATGTTCAAATTTTGAAAAATGTGCATTTTAATCAAAAATTTGAAAAAGTGTCCATCATTGATGACAATTTTGGATTTATATCAAAATGTATTGTTGCAATTGGTTACAAGTGATATCAACGTCATCGGTGAGTCCAAATGAATTATTTCAAACAATGTTCATGTGTAAATTTTGGGAAATGTGCATTTCAATCAAAATTTTACGGAAAAGTGTCCGTCATTAATCGATTTAGGATTTTGAAAAATGTGCATTTTCAGTTAAAAACATGAAAAAGTGTCCGTCATTGATGACAATTATGGATTTATCTCAAAATTTGTTGTTGCAATTGATTACAAGTGATATCAAAGTCATCGGTGAGTCTAAATGAATCATTTCAAACAATTTTCATTTTCTAATTTTGAAAAATGTGCATTTTAATCAAAAATATGAAAAAGTGTCCATCATTGATGACAATTTTGGATTTATATCAAAATGTATTGTTGCAATTGGTTACAAGTGATATCAACGTCATCGGTGAGTCCAAATGAATCATTTCAAACAATGTTCATGTGTAAATTTTGGAAAATGTGCATTTCAATCGAAATTTTACGGAAAAGTGTCCGCCATTAATCGGTTTAGGATTTTGAAAAATGTGCATTTTCAGTTAAAAACATGAAAAAGTGTCTGTCATTGATGACAATTTTGGATTTATCTCAAAATTTGTTGTTGCAATTGGTTACAAGTGATATCAAAGTCATCGGTGAGTCTAAATGAATCATTTCAAACAATTTTCATTTTCAAATTTTGAAAAATGTGCATTTTAATCAAAAATTTGAAAAAGTGTCCATCATTGATGACAATTTTGGATTTATCTCAAAATGTATTGTTGCAATTGGTTACAAGTGATATCAAAGTCATCGGTGAGTCCAAATGAATCATTTCAAACAATTTTCATGTTCAAATTTTGAAAAATGTGCATTTTAATCAAAAATTTGAAAAAGTGTCCATCATTGATGACAATTTTGGATTTATATCAAAATGTATTGTTGCAATTGGTTTCAAGTGATATCAACGTCATCGGTGAGTCCAAATGAATCATTTCAAACAATGTTCATGTGTACATTTTGGAAAATGTGCATTCCAATCAAAATTTTACAGAAAAGTGTCCGTCATTAATCGATTTAGGATTTTGAAAAATGTTCATTTTAGTCAAAATATGAAAGAGTGTCCGTCATTGATGACATTTTTGGATTTATCTCAAAATTTGTTGTTGCAATTGGTTACAAGTGATATCAACGTCATCGGTGAGTCCAAAAGAATCATTTCAAACAATGTTCATGTGTACATTTTGGAAAATGTGCATTCCAATCAAAATTTTACAGAAAAGTGTCCGTCATTAATCGATTTAGGATTTTGAAAAATGTTCATTTTAGTCAAAATATGAAAGAGTGTCCGTCATTGATGACATTTTTGGATTTATCTCAAAATGTATTGTTGCAATTGCTTACAAGTGATATCAAAGTCATCGGTGAGTCCAAATTAATCATTTCAAACAATGTTCATGTGTTCAAATTTTGAAAAATGTGCATTTCAGTCAAAAATTTGAAAAAGTGTCCATCATTGATGACAATTTTGGATTTATCTCAAAATTTCTTGTTGCAATTGGTTACAAGTGATATCAACGTCATCGGTGAGTCAAAATGAATCATTTCAAACAATGTTTATGTGTACATTTTGGAAAATGTGCATTCCAATCAAAATTTTACAGAAAAGTGTCCGTCATTAATCGATTTAGGATTTTGAAAAATGTGCATTTTCAGTTAAAAACATGAAAAAGTGTCCGTCATTGATGACAATTATGGATTTATCTCAAAATTTGTTGTTGCAATTGGTTACAAGTGATATCAAAGTCATCGGTGAGTCCAAATGAATCATTTCAAACAATGTTCATGTGTACATTTTGGAAAATGTGCATTTCAATCAAAATTTTACAGAAAAATGTCCGTCATTAATCGATTTAGGATTTTGAAAAATGTGCATTTCAGTCAAAAATTTGAAAAAGTGTCTGTCATTGATGACAATTATGGATTTATCTCAAAATTTGGTGTTGCAATTGGTTACAAGTGATATCAAAGTCATCGGTGAGTCCAAATGAATCATTTTAAACAATTTTCATTTTCAAATTTTGAAAAATGTGCATTTTAATCAAAAATATGAAAAAGTGTCCATTGATGACAATTTTGGATTTATCTCAAAATGGGTTGTTGCAATTGGTTACAAGTGATATCAACGTCATCGGTGAGTCCAAATGAATCATTTCAAACAATGTTCATGTGAAAATTTTGGAAAATGTGCATTTCAATCAAAATGTTACGGGAAAGTGTCTGTCATTAATCAATTTAGGGTTTTGAAAAATGTGCATTTTAGTCAAAAATATGAAAAAGTGTCTGTCATTGATGACAATTATGGATTTATCTCAAAATTTGGTGTTGCAATTGGTTACAAGTGATATCAAAGTCATCGGTGAGTCCAAATGAATCATTTTAAACAATTTTAATATTTCAAATTTTGAAAAATGTGCATTTTAATCAAAAATATGAAAAAGTGTCTGTCATTGATGACAATTTTGGATTTATCTCAAAATGTGTTGTTGCAATTATTGGTTACAAGTGATATCAACGTCATCGGTGAGTCCAAATGAATCATTTCAAACAATATTCATGTTTAAATTTAGAAATTTGTGCATTTCGATCAGAATTACGGAATAGTGTTCGTCATCCGGATGACGAACACTATTCCGTAATTTATCCTACTCGATTTATGATTTCGAGTAACCCATCTAACTATGAACAAAATTGATCAACCTTTTGGATTGTGCACGCTTCACGCAATGTACGCAATACGTACGCTACGCTGCTTCAATTTGTTCGTTCAATTGTAATCTCCAACTTGTTTTATAGTACTACAGTACTTACTAGTACTACTAGATTTAGGATTTGGAGCATGAACTACCTATCCCTAAGCTATCTATCTATATAAAATTAAAGGAAAAGGAAACTTTTTATCTGTTTGCTTTGTTGACAAAAATTGCCTAACATACAATGCAGTATTGTATCATGTGTATTAGGCATTGGCAATCCACATGGTGCACCGAAATCAATCAACACAACAACAAAATCCCCAAAACAAGTAAGCCTAATCCGCTTTTAATCATTATCATGTTAGGCCTGTAAAGTGTGCACAATCCAAAAACAAAAATGTCTTCACTTCAGTGAATTTATAGGAGATGAGAAGTAAAAAAGGCACAGATTCATAAATAGTTACACTGACTTAACATAAACAGTTACACTGACTTAACATAAACACATTCATTAGCCTTTATTATTAATATTTATTATATAGCAAAATACTTTCAAAAGTATTCGATCTCGGTCACGAAGTTATAGGGTGCCGAATTCACAAGCGTCTAGCGAACGACCTTGGTAGCACGCCAATCAAATGCTTCAGCTATTGTGTGTTTCAACACAATAGATCCAGATCGCTGTAAATATCGACTTACCAATCCACTCGGCAATAACGATAATTCCAATATACTGGCGGCGTACTTTGCCAAGTGCTCAGGGCAGGGTGGATATATCATGGCCCATAAATCGGTTTAGGTTTGGAGCAAGGAAATTGTTAAATTATTAAAGTGTTTGTATTGTTTGTTTCTTAATTAAATAATAAAACGAACTTGTGTTTTAAATAATAAAACGAACTTGTGTTTTAAATAATAAAACGAACTTGTGTTTTAAATAATAAAACGAACTTGTGTTTTAGATAATAAAACGAACTTGTGTTTTAAACTTCATTGCCTATGCAAGCACTGTGCCCAGAAAACATAATTTATTAAATAGTTGACTGGTAAGTCAGAGTCCTGTTTTTAAATTAATGACAGAGTCAACATGATAAAGCAAAACAAAAACAAAAATAAAATAATCTTATAACTAGGTTTTGTAATTAATGTCTACCGAGGTCCATTTTTAGATTTTAGATTTTTTTAAATCACAAGTCTAGGCCAGAAAACTACGAGTAAAAGTTATTTTTGCTGGTTATCTTATTCATTTATAGCCCTGTATATTAATTGACGACACAAAACAGCCAGGGACCTAGTGTTAATTATGCGCCTGCGCAACAGAATCGGTGATCGATTCAGAGCTTTGGCCGACCGTGTGTGTGTGTGGATGCATCATCAATCTTCCATTGGGGAAAAGTCGATTGGGAATAAGTCGATATTGCATCGATCACTGGATCCATTGTGTTGAAGACACAATAGCTGAAGCATTTGATTGGCGTGCTACCAAGGTCGTTCGCTAGACGCTTGTTTCCGAATTCGACACCGTTTCGTCAATGACGTGAAAAACAAGTCTCTAAAGTTTCCTTAAATGTCAGATCTGTTATATCGATAATACATCATGTATGAAACAACAACTGAAACTTCAAAGCTTCTCACTCACACACCGAATGAACAGCATTATTGGGCCTAGGACGACTTTGCGTTAGGACGACTTTGCGTTAGGACGACTTTGCGATAGGACGACTTCTACGAGGACGACTTTGCGGAAGGCCGAAGTGACCGGTATCCAAATAAAGCACAGGGCTAGCACAAATCTTTGCCATCATTTTGTTCTTTCACTCAGTGATGTTTGCCCTGGCCCCCAACTAAACATAAAAGGTATGACCGTTCTTCATTTTCTCAAAGTCGCCTTTGCAACGATGTGTTTCATCATATTTTTTTGCAAAATTGGGGTAAAACGAGCCCCTTTTTTGGTTTTCAATAACTAGAATTTCAAACACCTCTTCTCAATGACATTTGATTCATACATAGAATAGACTAAAACATTTTGCTCCAAAGTATCAGGTATGTATAGCCATTACACCAGCCTCTGGAAGATGTATGTACTCATCATTTTTGATGGGTATTGAGGTTGAGCTAAGACACAGGGGCCCACTCGCTTTTCTTTTTGTCAATATCCTGGGATATTGACATTTGAATTCAGATTCAGGCCTTGTGGTAGAGTCTATGAATTGCTTTCATGTATCTTGAATCAGTATTTGTACACAGATGTCTTTAAAATGTATATTAGATCTGGATATGAAAATATGAACACATATGTTGTTACAATTGTGGAGAAATGGTTTAAATAATATAAAACAAATGATAGAGTTTTGCAAAATCTGCGACATTCGTCGTGTTTACTATATTCTGTTTGGTATATAAATGTAACGGTCACTCAGATCAATAGACCCCCATACAAATTGCTAAAATGTCGCCCCCTATAATTTTTATTAACTTGTGTGGTCATACTTATTGACTATAGTATAGAGATAACGTATGGATGAGTCATCTCATCATGATCCCTGTTTCCATCTTAACCCTGGGCCACAAAGGTAAATAAACACTTTGTGATTATGCCTACAGCTAAAGATGCACACGGGTGTCCTGCAGTACGTGTGATAACGCGAACCATATTTGCATATAGGGCGATTTTAAATAAATAGCGATGATATTGTTTTAATCAAGTTTTGCTGTGTTTAAACAACCAAAATGACAATTTTTAATGTTCATCTTGAATTCGGAAGTAAATTTTTAAACATTTAACATTTTCAACACCACTTATAAATGTCCCTATAAATGTAACTACCGGGGTCCAAGGGTGATTATTATGGGATAACAACGTGGTGGAAAGTCGCGATTACTATGGGATGGTTGGATATATCTTGGAAGCTGCTATATTTTCCGAAGCTGGCGATGTTTATAAAATGTAACATAACTTATATTTTTATTCCTTGTTCAAAAAATGTTACTTATTATTTGAAGTTTTGATGTTCCTGTTTTAATTTTTTTTAAATATGTGCTTACTCTTATTTATCTGTAGGGCCTATCCTCTCTCCATTTTTTCTCCAACTTTTACCAGTTTTTATCCCCCCAAACTTGTTTATTTAATATTCATAACCTTAAAACATTCTTAGTTTTTTTAGTCGGGTTAATTTTCAACCCGACCTCATCAAATGTTGAGATACAGGTGGGGCCTCGTGGGATAGAATAATGAGTCATCGATGGAGGGTTTCAGAGAGAAAAGTGAGCCCAGCATTAAAACAAAGAGTTTTGTTAAAATACATCATACACTGTCTAAATCTTCTTTTTCATATTTCCTTTGTGTCGTCTGTTAATTTCATTTTAGGATGTTGACCAGTTTTTTGTAAATACCTTGTTTAAATAGATTTGATGCAATTATGCATCGTCATCACTCCACATCAAGTGTTGATAAAGGAAGCAGCTTGTTTCCGAAACGTCCACAAGTAAGTGGTTTTCCTTGGACTAGATATACAGAATTTCATCAATCAACACTACAGAACCTGCTTTAATATTTGAATTGCAGACCCTTAGCTTTCTTAATAATTGGAATTTAAATAATCATAATATTGGGACTTTTTCAGATGATTCTTCAGATTATTGAACCTTAGGCCTAATTACGTTAATACTATAAAACCTTAGTACTATAGAACCTTATTTGTTCGTAATATAGAACCCTTCAGACTATACAACCGTGACTCCGAACATGTCACCAAAATGGTCTTCACTTCATTGCAAGGAATGTTACTTGATACTGGGTTTTCCCTCTTTTAAAGGGAATTTTTATTTAAATAGATTTGATGCAATTATGCATCAGGTTTTTGTTTTTTAGATTTGGGAGCATTATAACATAATAATGCATATCGTGTTACGGTTTTAATTTAATCAAGTTTACCGGAAAAAATAGTAGCTTTTTCAAAATCCTGTGGAACTTGCTCAGGAGTATTGTTCCCGTAGACCATCATTCTGTATTGTCTAGGCCAGATCAGACGACGGTGGCTACGAACGGCCGTTAATTTTGAATTTCCGTTGGTTTCAATGTAACAATGGATTTTGATTATATGACCCCATAAAATTCATCATAGGTTAGAAGAAAATTTTTCCAATCCAAAACCGTTCGGGATGGCTAATCATCCCAATTGTAAATGCAATTTTTTAAAATTTAAACCGTTGTTAAGCGGTCGTCCCATTCACTTGATCAGGTAACCTCGTTCGCATATTTTAACCTGAATACTCGTGAATACGCCTATGTCCAGCGTCGTCTGGGCCAGATAAACTATGCCATAGCGCCCTCATTGTCATGGATCAAGGAAATCCTTTAAGACGAAAAAAGTAATTGTTTAATTGAGTCCTCACTCACACCTCTGCGAGCAGCAGAAAAGTTGGGGGTAATTTATAACTGTTTTAAAATGGGTTATCAATTAACTAAACACACAAAAAAAGGTCTCTGGAATATTTTAAAGTAAATCAATTATATTTTTACAAATAAGAATATTTTCCAAAGAAAAGAAAAAAATCTGGAATTTTTAAACTTTGGTTAGGTATTGTTTAGGCGACAAAAAACACTCTGTTGTACCGGCAAACGGCCCTCTGAGTTCGGGTCAGTCTGGTCCCCCTTTTTCATTTTCTTATTTTCCCTTAAAAATGACAATGTCCAAAAATATGGGCCCGTACAATAAAACCCTTACCCCCATTTTGAAAATTCGGGGCAGGTGGTGGAGGAACAACCAAACAGCTTTATACCCATCTCTACATGCTTTCATGCAGTGGCGTAACTAGGGTCTCGAATGGGGTGCCGGGAACCCACCCCCCCCCCCCCCCCCCCCCCCCCCCCCCCCCTAGTAACACCACGTACTGCTTTCATGCAGATTTTATAAAGAATATGACTCCACAACAGACACACTGAAAAGAGCAATCAAAACAGTACGGTATTTTTAAACAACCTAAGAATGTTCAGGGGCTTTATCATGTTTATTAGAGAATACCCTTCGATTTTACTGGTCCATTATGTATGTGAATTGATCACTCTTTGGAAGTCTCCTTGGAAAACCCTTGGTGGTAGGGTATTCAAAGGAATTCCATTTACTGGTTTTGTTGGAATGAGTAATCTTAGATCCTATGAGGGCATAACTGCTGAGTCCAAAATACATATTAGCCTTAAAGGCATATTATGTGAACTTTTCAAAGTAGCGCCCTCTATCTATCATTGATTTTTACTATGAAAGCAGATTTTCTTGCAGATTTACATTTTTGATCATAAATCATAAAGATTTTCTAAGTTACAGATCGATACGATTCCTAATTACTTCAAAATCACGGTTTTAAGAGGTTGAAAAATAGATTGTCCCGGTCCCGGTACCAGGACAATCTAGTTTTCAAATTTTACTCTAAATTCACTCTAAAACCATGATTTTGAGGAGGTAATTAGGAATCGTATCGCTCTGTAACTTGGAATATATTCATGATTTATGATCTGAAATGTAAATCTGCAATAAAATCTGCTTCCATTCTTTTTTTTTGAG
Source organism: Ophiura sarsii (assembly GCA_035610835.1). Classification (NCBI taxonomy): domain Eukaryota; kingdom Metazoa; phylum Echinodermata; class Ophiuroidea; order Amphilepidida; family Ophiuridae; genus Ophiura; species Ophiura sarsii. The sequence continues at coordinate 53,333,369 of CM069444.1, forward strand.
GATTGAGGGCGTCCCCTGGAAAAGATCACATAATATACCTTTAACACAAATATAAGCCTATCAGTATTTGTGGTAAACTGTATTAGTTTATCCCATCTTGGACTCAGGAATATCATCCGTAAAACAAAAGTATACATTTTTGGAAAGGAAATGAGGAGGAGAATCCATTTGTTAGGCCTATATCAAATTTCACTAAAAATTCTGATTTTTAGAATTGACAAAACATCACGTTTTTGACTCAAAAGCTTTCGGACAACGTAACAAAATCAGTTGTTGGTAAAAGTGCCGAAATTGCACCAAAAATCATCTAAATACACTTCTCTAGGACTGATGATTTTATTTTTTCATAAACATGTTTAGTTTTTTGACCAAAAAGTTCAAAAATTGCATTTGTTATGAAAAAAAAATCAAAATGCCGTTCATAGAGAAGTGTCTTAAGATGATTTTAGTGCAATATCGGATTTTTTAAATGGAGGTTAGGGTTAATAGCTTGGGGGTATAAGTCTAACATCAATTTCATGGGTGGATGTTAGATTCATCACTCGATGAGAACTACTGAAGAAAATATATGCTGAGAACTAACTTATCGTTAACATGTAAAATCGCATTTAATCATATCATAATTTTCCACACAAATAACACACTATTTATAAGGCCAATCTGGTAACAATAATTGTGTAACATTTTTTTCATCAGCAATATGAAATAATAAATATGAATGGTACTAAAATATACAATGCATACAACAAATAGCAAGATAAACAAAATGTTTGATTTCAAAGCAATTATATATATAATTTTGGCAAATAATGAAGGAATGTTTTAATTTTCTTATTGGATACCCTTTTTTCTTAAATTTCAAATAAATTAGCTTGGTTTTAATCACAATAATTACCATTCATTGAATCATGTGGTATAAACATATTCCCATCAATGTTTTAATATAAGGCCAACAAAGTTGCAACCAACAAGGCCAATAAAAAAATCTATTGTTTCATTGTCCATAGATCACTTTAAAAAAAGTTGGGTTGGTCAGTCGGAAAAGGTTTTTGGTGTTTTTTTCCCTAACCCTTTTTTCAGGTACACTCCAAAAACTGTGTTTAACGAGTAAACACTTTTCTAAACACATTCTTGCCATCACTTTGTAAACATGTTCAGAGGCTAAACGTCATGTGTCAAATCACTAAACATTGGTGTTCAATTTCTAAACACTAACAGTCAAACCCCTATGATACCTTTTCTAAACACATCTTTGCCATCACTTTCTAAACACACTTTTTAGAGTGTACCTAGTCCTACCTTTAGGACTACTCTATCTATACTAATACTAGAAAAAATGCTCCCATCCGAGAACCGACAAACCCGAGAACCAAACTCGTGGAGTCACTCTTTTGACTCGGCTAGGATGGCTGATAGTGTTTCTATATTCTATCTTAGTATAGTATTTCCCTGGATAGTGATAGTGGCCCTACGAGGAGGGCTAGAGTGTACCATAGTCAAATGAGATGTACTTCTGGTGAGAAAAACAAATCGGTCATATTTTACTAGTATTTTTATTTTCTAAACATTCAAACAACAAAAAAGGAATAAATGCGTTTAAAAAATGTAATTTTTGAGAAAGAAAAAAAGATTTTGGGTTTGAAGTATTTCGACGGTCAGGTGGACGAGGACAATCAAACAAACAAAATGTTGGCCTAAAGATATAGGAGACCGGAACCATACTATTTTCTTTAACTCCTAAAAAATCCTTGTTTGGTTGATCAACAGAACCATTCTTAACACTTTCCACGCGACAGGCGCGGCGTCTGCAGACGACATTCCAAAACTTCACAAATTAGTGAATTTCATTAACATATTTGGAATCACCATAAGAAATGCATTGAGATAAGTACAAACATCCCAAGCGTTGGTTCTGTAATCCTCGAGTTAGTTTAGACCTAGAAAGTTGGGAAAGTTTTATGAAAAATATGTTTTGCATACTATGGTGAAACCAATAGCTGCGTGGAAAGTGTTAACATTTATAAGACTAAAATGCCTTGATTTAACCATTTAACATAGGTTATAGCATACTTGTGATCCATGTAATTTATTTATGGAAAAGGGAACGGGAGTTGAACCGGCCCAACTTGGACCAATGTTAGTGGTTTTGTTTTCCAAGTTGTATTCACTTTAGCAGAATAATTTGACTAAGAACCTAATTGTCTTAAGTTAATGGTG